>CM043885.1:11319094-11633638 GCA_024034495.1 Camelina laxa | reverse complement strand
CCGTCGTTTAGCTAAAGGAAAGGCTCACGTGGGAGCTTCCTCCAAACACACACGGATCAGAACCTGCCTACCACCTACTGGGGAAGAGACTTGTTTCAATCAAAGGAGAAACACTCAAGGTACGTAAAGAGAGCCGCGAGTAACTAGCAGAGATCACATTCGGTCCACGACGAACTGAACAAGTAGCTGGACATCGAGTCTACATTGAGTCAGATAGAGAGTATAAGTTTCAGATCATAGCCAAGAGACAATGAGGAGAAACAGAAACCGAGATCATGGCAGGGATTATGATCCTTGAGGCGAAATTAAGCACCTTAAAATTCAGTATCCTCTTTCCATGGAACCAATGATCCAGAAACTTATCTAGACTGGGAAAGGAAGATGGAGTCCAACTTTCAGGTTCAAGGTACTTTTGAGAACAAGGTGAAGATAGCTATATCCGAATTCAATGGCTATGCTTTGTTGTGGTGGGAGCAGCTAGGGGCTTACTAGACATCGAGAGAGAGCCTGCTATCACTACATGGGAACAGCTAGTCACACAGATGAGAAAGAAGTTTGTGCCTACACACTACCAGAGAGATTTTTAACAAGCTGAGGCGTCATACTCAAGGCACTAAGTCTGTAAGGACTATTATCGAGCTGGAAACGCTTATGATCGTGGTTGATCTAGGGAAAGTGAAGACATGGTTATGTCTAGGTTTCTTGGAGGGTGAACAGAGAGATTCAAGACAAGGTGTAGTTGGTGTGACTATGAAAATGTGCAAGAAATGGTACATAAGGCAGAGTTGATTGAATCGCAGATCAAAAGAAAAAGTGGACAGCATTTACGCCTAACATGTCCAAACCAAGAGAATTCAGTAAACCCGCCACCAAGGACAGCAAACCCGCTACAGCCACGCCAAAGAGGAAGTTAAGATCGATTTCAAGCCTAAGAGTAACACCTCTACAAGTCACATCAGGTGTTTCAAATGCCAAGGAATGGGACATTATTCCAGATTTTCCTAACAAGAAGATGTTTCTTCTTCAAGAAGGAGGAGAGATTGTGCCAGTAGACAGTTCAGAGAGTGAACCAGAGTCTGCATTCCGGTGAAGAAGGAGAACTAAAGCAAGTCATGGGAGAGATGTTGGTAGCCCGCAGAGCTTTAAGTGTTAAGATTCATCCGTATGATAGAGGACAGCGTGAGAACCTCTTTCACACACGGTGTATGGTTCAAGACAAGGTCTGCACCTTGATCGTTGATGGTAGTTGTACTAATGCAGCTAGTGAAGAGATGGTACGTAAGCTTAATCTCAAAACCACTTCACATCCAAGACCCACTACTATATGGTTGAACAACAAGGGAGCTTTGACAGCTTCGCAGCAAGTGATGGTGAAACTAACGATTGGGAAGTATGAGGATGAGCTGCTTTGTGATGTGATTCCAATGAAGTCAAGTCATATCCTTTTGGAAGACCATGGCAGTTCACAGAAAGGTGTTTCATGATGGCTACACCAACAAGCAATCGTTTGAGTTCAAGGGACGAAGGTTCCTACCACTTACACCCAGCGAAATCTACAAGGACCAGCTTCACATGAACCGCAAGGGATACAGAGAAAGTGTCTCACAGCCTGTACATCAATCACAGCGAGTTCAACAAGCTATTTGATCTAGAGATGACCACATTCATGTTTGTTTATAAAGAGACACTCACCAGTACTAAATCAGCGAAGAGCTTCCACGCCGATGATAGAGATTGTAGGAGTACAAGGATGTGTTTCCGTAAGAGATACCTGGCTTGCCTCCAATACGTGGGATAGAGCATCGATTGATTTGGTGCCAGGTTCAGCTCTACCGAATGCACTCAGCTTTTTACAAGAATCAATCCAGTAGAAACTAAAGAGCTTCAGAAGTAGAAGAGCCATGAGTAAGTGGACATATCGAGGAGTCTCACCATGTGCAGTACCAGTTTTGCTTCACTCCAAGAAAGATGGTTCATGGAGGATGTGTGTTGACTGCAGAGCTATTAACAATATCACGTTGAAGCAGACACCCAATTCCAAGATTAGATATGTTGGACGAGTTGGGTCAACAGTCTTCTCAAAGATCGATCTAAGAGTAGGGGTATCATCGATCGAATGAAGGAAGGAGATGAATGGAAACAGCCTTCAAGACCAAGCAAGGGCTCTACGAGTGGCTAGTCATGCCGTTTGTCTCACCAATGCTCCTAGCACCTCCATGCGATTAATGAATCATGCCTCGGACCCATGCGTCTCGTGGTTGTGGTACTTTACGATATCCTCATTTACAGCAAAGGTCTGTAAGAACACTTAGAACACATCCGCCAAGTTCTAAATGTTCTTCGTTCTCAATCCTCTTTGCTAATTTTGCTAAATGTTTATTCTGTACTACCGAGGTTGTTTTTCTAGGCTTTACTGCTGCAAGTGTAAGGAGTTAGAGTGGACGATGAGAAGGTCAAGGCTATCAAGGAGTGGCAAACACCCCAAAACGTGGCAGAAGTCAGGAGCTTTCATGGACTAGCAGGATTCTATAGGCGATTTGTTCAAGACTTCAAGACTATTGCGCGCCACTTACGTGGTTATCAAGAAGGATGTAGGATTCAAGATGGGAGGGAAGCACAAGAGAAGCGTTTTCATAGCCTTAAAAGAGAAGCTTATCACTGCCCCTATTCTCCTACTTCGACTTTATGAAAACTTTTGAGATTGAATGTGATGCCTCCGGAGTGGGTAGGTGCTGTTTTTATGCAGGACAGAAACCAGTAGCTTACTTTCAATGGGAAGCTGGAGATCGACATTGAACTATCCTACCTATGACAAGGAGCTGTATGCCTTGGTTCGAGCTCTTCAAACGTGGCAGCATTATCTTGGCCCAAGGAGTTTGTTATTCACATTGATCATGAGTCCCCGAAGCATCTCAAAGGACAAAGTGCTTAACAAGAGACATGCCGATGGATGGAGTTCATCGAGACTTTTCCCTACACGGTTAGTACAAGAAAGGTAAGGATAATGTAGTCGCCGATGCATTATCCAGGAGGTACACTCTCATTTCTACTTTGTCTTTTAAGCTTGAAGGTTTTGATAGAATAGTAGAACTTTATGAGACTCGACATCGATTTTGCTGAGAGCTAATGCAAGTGCCATAAGTTTGTTTTTGAAAACTATTATAGTAAGGACGGATATCTCGTTCTTTAAGGACCGACAGCATACCAAGAGGATCCATGAGGGAGCTGCTGATCAGAGAAGCTCACGGAGTGGACTAGTCGACATTTCGGAGTGTCAAAGACTCTACTTGGACTGCAAGAACACTTCTAAAGTACATATCTCGCAAAATCGAATGTAAGGCACATGTGCCCCACGGCTTGTACATTCCTCTACCTATCCCTTCTCAACCTTGGACTCATATTTCTATGGATTTTGTTCTTGGCTTACCTCGAACCAGAAATGGTAGATTCGATTGTCATGGTCGATGTGTAAAGAAGACGCTCACTTCATCAAAGTCATAAGACTTGACGATGCTGTTATTGAGCTAACTTGTTTTTCAGGGTAGTACGCTTACATGGGATGCCTCAAGTAATTGTTTCAGACCGAGATACAAAAATTCTAGGACACTTCTCGGGAGGACGCATGGGCTGTGGGAACCAAACTATCATTCTCAACCACATGTCACCCGCAACTGATGGGCAAACCGAAGTGGTGAACAGGACGCTATCTACACTCCTAAGGACCTTAGTATAAGCAATCTCAAGTCATGGGAAGAATGTCTACCACATGTTGAGTTTGCATACAATCACGCTAAGCATTCTGCTACCCTATTTTCCTTGAAATTGTTTATGGTTTCAATCCACAATCACCTCTTATACTTGATTCCTTTACCTTTTAAGTGTGAAGTGTAGCTTTGATGGCAAAGAAAAGGCTGAACAGTGAGGAGGATACATGCTAAAGCTAAGGAGAACATAGAGAACCTGACAAAGCAATACGAGCTAATGCGAACAAGGAGACAGAACTCATTTTCAAGAAGGTAATTTAGTGTGATTCACTTATGCAAGGATAGATTTCGTAAGAGAGGAAGAGCAAGTTTCTACCACGGGCTGATGGCCCATTTGAAGTCATCAAGAAGATCAACGACAACGCCCTACCAGATCGATTCAAGGTAAGTATAATGTATCTTCAACATTCAATGTTTCTGACTTGCTTCCTTATTATGCAGATTCGATTTGAGGACAAATCCTTTTGAAGAGGGGGAGGATGATATGATCGTGGCTAGCAAGGAGTCCGAAGCTGCAGAAACCAGAGATCGTGGGAAGGATCACTCGTTCGAAAGCTAAGGAGATGGCCAAGGAAACTCATTCACTCATAGCTGATGGGTCATTCGGCTTCCCAAGGATCCAAGTCTTCAACATATCCACCATGAAGACTTCACCCGGTAATGATAACTAGGTAACTTATGTGAAGTTTGTAATCTTTTTCCCATAGCCGAGTTTTGTCCCACTGGGTTTTCTCAGCATGGTTTTTAATGAGGCAAAATGGATCACTACGTCGAGTTATCTAGAAGTCATTACCAATGGGAATAATATACTTCGTACTATACAAGTGACTTCGGTACTACTACAGATCACCGAGACGCTTTGCTGTTTCTTATTTCCTAAACGTCTTGTTGTTTTATTTTGAACTTCATGTTGTTTGGAGTGTCGAGCCTAGGGTTAATTATAAAACCCCAAAGCTACGCCTCTTTGTTCTTTAGCGAAGAATGATGTTGTAACACGAATTGTTGAACTTTCTTCCTCAATTTGATTTCTTGAATGCGTTCTTGAATTCTGGGTTTCTAAACACTTTGTGATACAAAAACTCTTCACTTGTTTCGTTCCATTCAACCACCTAAACATCTATCTCCATTGAATCATTGTTCTATCACTCGATAATCACCACCTCCATCGTTGTCTACTTCCGCACCATTACCAGATCTCTCATCACCAATCACGAATCTACAGCCTTCATCAGAGTTCTAGTCCTATGGAAATCCTATCAAGTAGTATGGAGTTATTATTCTTAGTGTTGAAGAACAAAAAAAGGCTAAAGTGGTCAGGGACTATTTTTTAAAAATATTACAAAACACCTAATGACTATTGATGTAGTACTTTTCAATCAATTATTTTATCAATCCACAATCTGCATTAATCAACACACTAAGAATACACAAAAATGCTTAATCTATTCTTAAACAGAAATATTCTTTTGTCACAATCTTATCTAACAAACTGATTAAAAGAGAGAAAAATAAGATAAATCAAACAAAGCAAATTCAAGAAACAGAACACAACTTGCAATGAACTTTAAATCAAGATTAAATAAATGAACCTTGGGCAAGGTTATCGACTTGGGAGATAGCTAATCAATCCTAGATGTCTAAGTAACAATCAAGAACAATCCTAAGGCTAAGAACACTTATGCAAATCAATCCACTTCCATGATAGAGATTCCTATGCTAGCTAAGTGATAATCAACAATTTCCAAAGGCAATCACAGAGCAAGCATGCATTAAGATCAAATCCAAATACCACTAAACACCCTAATCATCAATTTCCATTGGCTAGGAATGCAAAGCTCTTGACTAACTTGGTTCAGAATTTCATCAAACACCTTATGGGCATGGAAATCCTAACATCTAGATTTTAAGCATGATCAAGCTATCTAGCATTATTAACATTAATCAAGATAGGAAACATACAAATAAAGCCTTAGACATCAAAGATCAATCATCTATCTCCCTAATCTACCTAGCCCAAAGTTCTTATGGATCTACTCACTCATCATCATGATCACACAAAGGAAAATGTTTGATCTTTGTGAAATCATAATAAGAGTTTATAGATTAAGAGAAATTTAAAGAGAAATTGCTATTAAAAACTTGGAAACCAACCAAAGATTCAATAAACCAAGAGTAGACAAGCTTAAGAACCCTAGGTGGCTGCTAAACAAAAGATAAGATAAAGATTATCCTTCCCCTAATAGGGTTAGAGTATTTATAGAAAGTAGAAAAGAACCCGGGTCGACCCAAAACAAACTGGGTTAAACCCGATTCAAAAATAAACAAGTGAGGTGATAAGTGAATCGGTCATGGCTTGGTCGAGTGTGTACTGCCGCGTGTGTCCACTCGGTCGTGTTCTGGCTGGTCGAGCGTGTCGACCGCGTGTTCTCTCGGATCGAAGGCGATTGGACTCCACTCGGTCTGCATTTGGCCGAGTGCCTTGACCGCGTGTGTCCACTCGGTCGTGTTCTGACCGCGCGTGTCGACCGCGTGTGCTCGGTATTACGTCTCCCCACCTCCATCGGTTGGTCTTTGGCCGGGTGGTTTGGCCGCGTGGCTTCACTCGGTGACCTTTTGGCCGGTTGACTTGGCCGCGTGGTCTCTCATCCCTTGTCATTTCTCCAACTCCACTTCTCTTTGCTTCTTTGCAACAAAATAGATCTTAAAGCTCCAATAATGATGATGTTACTCCAAGGACCTGAAAATAAGACACTAGATGCACATGCTCCTAAAATAACCTAGAATGAACAAGATTAAGTAACAAAACTATGCAAAAACAAGGCTTAAAACTCAACAAAAACACAAAATATCAACTCCCCCAAACTTATCTCTTGCTAGTCCTCAAGCAAGAACTAACAAATAAGAGAGAGAGAGAGGTTTGAAAAAGGGATTCAGAACCAAAAAGTATCAACAAAGGATTCAAACCACAGTCCTTAAATGTAATTCAATGGTGCTAAGATCAATCAAAGTGCTTACAAATATTTTGCTAATGCTTACCAAAATGCATCACTCTAGTTCACTTTCTATCAATTGGCAAAGACTTGCAATCCTATTGAACATCTCTTTCACATTCATTGAAGTGCTTGGTGTGATCTTGCAAATGGAACATGAATCAAGCTCAATTGGTTTAAGGGTAAGGCTTTTGAAGGTGGGCTACTGATAGTGTTTTTAGGGTGGCTAACTCTCAAACAAGGAGGAATACTAGACAGTCGTGAAATCAATCTAAGACTGAGAATAATTTAGGCATACAAAGCTTAGCTCTTGATGTTCTACCCACCTAGAGACTTTGCTACCCTTTTCTCAATCCTCTTTTCTTTTTACCAACCCCAAAACCCAAATTTTGATCTCTTAATACCCTTCCTTTTGAATTTACTTCTAGCTTTATTCTTTTGCAAAACTCTAAGGCTATTCTTTATTTTAAACATTAGCTCCCTTTCTTTCTTAATCTTTCTTTGCTATACCCCTTTCTTATTTAACTTTCCTTTACTTTTCTTTTTCCTTTGATTCTAGGGGACTATAGCAAGATTTTTTAACCTTTCTCCTTGTTACTTAGAGCTTATAACTAAACTTAACCTTAGAGATTCTCTTTTTTTTTTTTTTTTTTTTTTTTTTTTTTTTACCAAGTAGACCTTTCTTTCCCTTTTCTTTGTTTCTTGTCCCCAAAACTGAACCCAAATCAACATTCTAACCACCTACTTCTTTCAAAACCAGTCCTATTAGCTAGTTAAAAAGATTCCCAACCTAGCTAAAACAAGAGCCAGTTCTTTGTCATTCTCAATACTCTCAAGATTTCACAACCTATAGCATTATCAACAAAGAGGCCTCACTCAACAAATCAACACAAGGTTTGAAAGAAAAGGTTGGGGTTCAAAGGTATGGCAAGAGATTGGGTTAAACAAAATAGAGTGGCAAATAGAGATAGTTAACCCAAATGAAAGTTCCATGAGCTAGCATTCATAATCCATAAGCAAGATAATTTAAAGATCAAATTAAAGGACATATAAAATAGAGATGCAGCAATGATCATGCAAGCTTTACACTAGAAAAAAATGCTTTCAAGTGACACAATATTAAGCTTAGACTCTTCATTTTTTCCCAAAGATTAAACAAGCACCAATGAACTATAAATGAGGGCTATGGGTTCAATCCTAAGACTCTACTTTTACAAGGCAACTTCATCATTATCCCAAATGCAAATGCAAATTAAATGCTTCTAGACTCAATCCTAAACACAAAAATGAATATGAAAAGCTACATGCAATTTTTTTTTTTTTTTTTTTTTTTTTTCAAAACAAAGCTATTAACAAATGCATGGCACTAGGGATAAAAAGAAAATCAAAACAAAACACAATGTTAGATGGTTAATCTCTCCCCCAAACTTAATTCACACAGTCTCTGTGTGATTAAAAATTGGGAAAAAGACTAACAAGAAAAGAAAATGAAAGAAGATAAATAAGAAAAGACTCTATTTACAAGGACTTGGAGTGTACCTTCTAGTTCATGGAGGAATCAAAGGAGTAAGAGGAGTTACTTGTGCAAGGTGTTGGAGATTTCTCTGCTCTTCTCTTCCTTGTCTCCTCTCATAAGCTGAAGCTCTTGGAGGGTCATAGAAACCAATGGCATTACTAGGCTCACCATGGAATGAGTGTCTCTCCATCTCATCCTCAACCTCATCTTCTTGTTCTACTCTAGAGTCCACAACAACTTCAGGGTTTGGATTAGAGGTACTTGCAATGGCAAGCTTTTCTTCCACATTCTTCAATCTCTTGTGAATACTCTTCATTCCCTTGACCAACTTCTTGATATTTTTCCCTTGCCAGTTAGCCAAACGCTGGAGGAGACTGATGTGGCTGTGTGCTGCTCTAAGAGACTTGCTTGTAGTGGCCTCTTCAAATGGTTGGAAGGCATACTTAGCACTGCCATGGATTGGACTGGGTGGTGCTTCTTGCTCACTGTCCCCAGCCTGACTTCTTTCCTTGTTTGAAGTTGTGATTGGGATCACTGGTCCATCATCTTTGAATGAGTAGAGGAATTCATCTTGAATGTGGCAACATATCCCAAAATTAGCATAAAGGGATGTGACCTCCTTTTGGGGGAGTATGAGCCTCTTCTTCTTGAAGCTTTTGTTGATGTATCCAAGGTAAGCATAGAGTCCCCTCTCAGTTTGGCCATCCAAATAGAAAGACTTCTTTAGGTATACTGGATCAAGCCTTACAGCGTCAAAGTCAAACCCTCCTAGCTCAATTCCTTTTGCTTGGAAAATGGGGGTTACAAGACCGCCCATACTCAGTACTGGAGTTTTGTCAGCTGTTGTCCAAACCCAATTTTGGTAGTGAAGCATTTGCTGAAGGAAGACAGCAGCAACACATGTATTAGCAGCATTGGACAAAGGAGGATTCTCTTCTTCATAGGTCCTTATGAAGGGTTGCAGCCCTGCTATAAGACAACCAAGTTCATTTGCTTGAACACCTCCAGCCTCTCTTCTTGCAAAAAGAGTGTGAGAGAGAACCTTGTGAGCATATCTCACTGTGGGGTGTTGGATGCTTGAGTTCTTGATCTTACCAGGTTTGTACTTTCCCACTCCAATATCTTGCCAAAAAGACTGGTACTCCCTTGGGTTGAAGTTGTATTCTAACCTAGTTCCTGGTTGGAACCCATAGATAGCCCCTAGCTCTCCAAAAGTCATCATGTGATTCTTCCCTTGGACCGTAAATTCAAAATAGCCAAGATCCTGGGCTTCTTCCACCATCTCATCCTCATGATAAGTTACTGTCAAAGATGCAAGGAACTCCCTTGTTGGTTCAACATAGGTGGGAAAAGCCATGTTGAAAAACTGTCCTAACCCCAAAGTAGTGAAGATAGTTTGCATGTCTTCAAGGAGGCCAGCATTGTAAAGGAACTCATGATCTGGATATCTAGTTGGAGCAAACTTCATCTTCTTAAGGCGTTGTATCAGTTGGGAGTAGGTAGGCTTCTTCTTGAGTGGCTTGCTCTGCTTGTCATTAGCAGTTGGAGGAGGTGGAGATGCAGACTCACTGTCACTAATAGCCCTTTCCTCTGAATCATTGTCCTGAAACACAAGCTCCCTACTCTTCTTCTTGCTCACTGGAGCTTTTTGTTTACCAAGGGAGGACTTTGACTGATTGGCCTTCTTTTTCTTGTCAACAACTCTCTCAGCAACCTCCTTTGCCTTTTGTTTGTCTCCAGGTTTCAATTTAGTTCTACCCATTGTTCCTATCAAAGATACAAAAAACACTTGAAAAATATTAGTGAGACTCTCTAAGAGCCACAACTTGAATTCACAACTTGCAAGTGCCATGCAACCAAGAGATAGATAAACAAAACACAACCAAGGATCAAAGGGAAAGAAAAAAAAACCAAATAAGGCCAATGCTTCCTAATAAGGAAAATTTTGAACTCAATAAACCCCAAATATGATCAATTGGCTTCCAAAATTGCTAGCCTCTTCTAGAATGCTTAAATGAACTATAGACAAGGCAAAGAAACAATTAAACCAAAATTCCCCCAAACTTTTGATTTTTACAATTCTCAAGAACCCTAAAAACTCAAAATCTACAAATTTTCGGATAGAGGCATCAAACCACGCAAGACAACCGAAATTGGAACCAGATAACATCATTTACAAGCTAAACAACCTCAAATCCTTACATAAATAAGTTGAAAATCGATTCTAGCACATAAAGGGTTCAAATTTGAATTAGAGAAAAGGAGAGATTGAATAAATTACCTTGTGTTCGACTATGGGGAGTGCAGAACTAGCAGATGGGTATATAAGCAAGTAAAAGAGCTTGGAAAGCCGAAACCAACACACCAAAAATCTTAAAAATCGATTGAGATATGAGAGAGATAATAAGTTTTTAGTGTTTTGAAGGAGTTGTTGTTTTCTGAAATCGAATAAGGAGGAAGAAGAAGATAAAAATCGATTTTAGGGGATGAGGGGAAGAGTAAACCGGTCAAAATCAAGTTGAAAAGTTGAAAAATTGAGCTGGTTTACTAAATTCGAACCGAGTTTAACCGAAAATGGGTTAGAAAAACTTACCCGGATGGACTCGCTCGGTCTGCATTTGGCCGAGTGGAGTGACCGGTTCGTGACGCGCGGTATCATCTTGACCGCGTCTCATGGCCGCGCGTCCTGTCGGAGATAAACCACCATTTCACGCATCTTCTCACTCGGTCTGCATTTGGCCGAGCGTAGTGACCGGTTCATCACACGCGGTATCATCTTGACCGCGTCTCGCCCGCGCGTCCTGTCGGAGATAAACCACCATTTCACGCATCTTCTCACTCGGTCTGTAGTTGGCCGAGCGTAGTGACCGGTTCATCACACGCGGTATCATCTTGACCGCCTCTTGGCCGCGCGTCCTGTCGGAGATAAACCACCACTTCACGCAAATTTTCCAAACTTTCCAATGTTCAATACTCAAAAACATAAAACTTCAAACACACATACTAAAAGAAATGTAGAAGATATTTACAAAAGGATACCATGGGAATGCCACCCAAGTGCGCTTGTTTTACGTCTCTAAGCTTGACGTTACCGCGCTGCTTAGGCGTCTTGAGGTTCTGAGAGGGAAACGGTTGTTCCCTCCTCAATGAAGTCATTGGCCAAGTAGTGCTTCAATCTCTGACCATTTACCACAAACTCTTTTCCAGACTTGTTCAGCAACACCAAGACTCCATATGGTCTAACTTCCTTGATCTTAAATGGTCCTGACCAGCGGGATTTGAGCTTTCCCGGAATAGCCTCAAGCGGGAATTAAACAGCAACACCAAATCTCCTTCCTTGAAAACCCTTGGAAGAATTCTTTTGTCATGAAATGCCTTTGTCCTCTCCTTGTAAATCTTGGAACTCTCATAAGCTTCAAGGCGGATCTCTTCCAACTCATTCAATTGTACCAAGCGTTTCTCATGAGCATTCTTGATATCGAAGTTAAGAAGCTTGACTGCCCACATTGCCTTATACTCTAATTCAACTGGCAAATGACAAGACTTTCCATAGAGAAGGTTGAATGGAGTGGTTCCAATTGGTGTCTTGTAGGCAGTTCTATATGCCCATAAAGCATCATCCAACTTCTTTGCCCAATCCTTCCTTGTGATACCAACCGTCTTCTCAAGGATTGACTTGATCTCCCTGTTTGAGATCTCAACCTGACCGCTTGTTTGGGGATGGTAAGGTGTAGCAACCTTATGCTTTACTCCATGCTTCTTAAGAAGATTCTCAAAGATCTTATTGATAAAGTGTTTTCCTCCATCACTAATGACCACTCTTGGAATACCAAATCTCGGAAAAATGATTGTCTTGAACAGCTTCAACACCACTTTTGCATCATTAGTAGGACTAGCTATAGCTTCCACCCATTTAGAGACATAATCAACAGCCACAAGTATATAGCTATTACCATATGAGGAAGGGAATGGCCCCATGAAGTCAATACCCCACACATCAAACACTTCAACCTCTAAAATAGGAGTTTGTGGCATCTCATTTCTCCTGCTAATGTTGCCTCTTCTTTGACATGAATCACATTTGGAGATGATATTTTGAGTGTCCTTGAACATTGTAGGCCACCACAAACCAGCTTGAAGAATCTTTGTGACTGTTTTGAATGTAGCAAAATGACCTCCATAGGCTGCTCCATGACTAAGCTCTACTAACCCTTCTATCTCTTCTTCAGCAACACATCTTCTATAAATTTTGTCTTTACAGAGAGTGTATAGGTAAGGTGCATCCCAATAATAGTTGTTGATGTCCTTGAAGAATTTCTTCCTAGCATATCCAACCAAATTGGGTGGCTCTAGACCACAAGCAAGATAATTAACATAATCAGCATACCAAGGACCATTCTCTTTCAACCTCATGACCTCTCCAAGCTTTTCCCCAGTTTCATGGCTCCTGTCAAGGAGTTGAATTGCCATTATCTGCTCTTCAGGTAGTGCATCATTGATTGGTATTTCATTATCAATCCTTAACCTTGATAGATGATCAGCTATTCCATTTTCAATACCCTTCCTGTCTTTAATCTCCAGATCAAACTCTTGAAGTAGCAATATCCATCTCAAGAGCCTCGGTTTAGCATCCTTCTTTGCTAAAAGATGTCTTAAAGCTGCATGATCAGTGTGAACAACTACTTTTGAACCCACCAAATATTGCCTGAACTTTTCAAATGCAAAAACAATAGCTAAGAGCTCCTTTTCTGTTGTAGCATACTTGACTTGAGCTTCATCCAAAGTTCTACTTGCATAGTATATAACATGAAGCTTCTTATCCTTTCTTTGACCAAGCACTGCTCTAACTGCATAGTCACTTGCATCACACATGATTTCAAATGGTAAATTCCAGTCTGGAGCTTGAACTATTGGGGCACTAACCAACTCTTCCTTTATCTTCTTGAAAGCTTGAAGACATTCCTCATTAAACTCAAAGTCAATCTCTTTACACAACAATCTTGTAAGAGGTCTAGCAATCTTCGAGAAGTCTTTAATGAACCTTCTATAGAATCCAGCATGGCCCAAAAACTCCTTATCCCTTTGACTGAGTTTGGTGGTGCTAAATTGGTCATCACATCAATCTTAGCTTTATCGACTTCAATACCTTTCTCAGAAATCTTATGACCCAACACAATTCCTTCTTTCACCATGAAGTGACATTTTTCCCAATTCAAAACCAGGTTTGTTTCCTCACACCTCTTTAAAACCCTGCACAAATTAGAAAGACAACCGAAAAAGAATCTCCATAGACAGAGAAGTCATCCATGAAAACCTCCACAACATCCTCAATTAAATCAGAAAAAATTGACATCATGCATCTTTGGAAAGTCGCTGGAGCATTACATAATCCAAATGGCATCCTTCTATAAGCAAAGGTACCATAAGGACATGTGAAAGTAGTCTTTTCCTGATCATTAGGGTGTATGGGGATTTGAAAGAAACCAGAATAACCATCAAGAAAACAATAATAAGTGTGACTAGCAAGTCTCTCTAACATTTGATCAATAAATGGTAAAGGAAAGTGATCTTTTCTAGATGCAGCATTAAGTCTCCTATAATCAATACACATGCGATGACCAGTTATAGTTCTAGTGGGAATTAGCTCATCTTTATCATTTTTAACAACTGTAACTCCTCCTTTCTTTGGCACCACATGTACAGGTGAAACCCATGTACTATCTGATATAGGATATATTATACCAGCATCAAGGAGTTTAAGAATCTCTTTCCTCACCACATCTCTTAAGTTAGGGTTTAACCTTCTTTGTGGTTCAATGGAAGTCATTGATTCATCATCTAAATGAATTCTATGCATGCAAAGAGTTTCAGAAATTCCTTTAATATCATCAAGCGAATAACCAATAGCTCTCCTATATTTTTTTAATTCACCTAGAAGAGTAACAGTTTCTTGTTCACTAAGTTCTTCATTGATAATGACAGGGTAAGTAGAGTTTTTACCTAGAAAAGCATACCTTAGCCCCTTAGGGAGTGGTTTGAGTTCAATCTTGGGTGCCTTAAGCTCACTCCAATCTTCATTTGAGTCTACTTGAGCTGAACACACCATTTGCTTTTTTAACTCTAGGAAACTTCCACCGTCATTAGCAGGCTTGTGAGAGTCAAGGATCTTTTCATACCCTTTACTATCCTCCTTTAGCAAACCAAACTCTCCTTGCTTAACTGTCAAAGTGCTTTGGAGCTCATCTTCTATTGCCAATTCCTCCAAAAGTTCATCAGCTAAAGCTTCCATCTTCTCAATGTAGAAAACTTGACCTTCAATTGTAGGCTTCCTCATGACTTGGTTGATGTCAAAAGTTAAAGCTTCCTTTCCCAAATTTAACTGAATCTTTCCACTCTTCACATCAATCATTGTTCCTGCTGTTCTTAAGAATGGTCTTCCCAAGATGAGTGGATCTTTTGGTTCTTCATCCATTTCAAGCACAACAAAATCAGTAGGGATCTCAAAATGGCCAATCACTGGTAAGTCTTCAAGCACTCCAACTGGTGTTCTAACTGATCTATCAGCAAGAACAAGGGTGATCATACACTTCTTGTAGTGAGTGAAGCCTAGTCTTTTGGCCACTGAGAGAGGCATCAAGCTCACACTAGACCCCAAATCACATAAACATTGGCTAAAGGATAGGGGTCCCAATGTGCAAGGGAGAGTGAAGCTACCAGGATCTTCAAGCTTCTTAGCTACTACCTTGTTTTGAATAATGGCACTACACTCATGAGTTAACATAACCATTCCTTGTAGAGCTTTCTTTTTCTCCAAAACTGCATCCTTAAGAAACTTGTTATATGATGGGTTTAGCAAGAATGCATCAATGATAGGCATTGTGATAGCAACATCCTTCATTTGAGCATCAAACATAGCTCTATACTTGTCCACTTGTTGCTTCTTAAACCTTCCAGGAAATGGTAATCTTGGTTCATATGGTGGAGGCACAAATAAAGTTTCTCCGGCAACACCTTTACTTTTCCTGAAAACTTCATCGATGGCCTTGTCCTGCTTGGGTTCCTCACCCACTTTACTCCTCCCTTTGTCAACCACAACTTCTTCAGCCTCTTTGTCTTTAACCAAGTCTTTCAATATCAATTCATCTTCATCCGCAATCTCAACCACTTCCTCCCCTCCTTTAGTCTCAATGTCCCTATTGAGCTCATTAGTTGGTAGTTGCTTACCACTCCTCAACATGATGGCATTGATGTACTCCTTTGGTTTTGGTTCAGGCTTGCCTGGCAAAGAGCCCACTTGTCTTGTTGAGGATGAGGAAGGTTGTCCCTGAACTTGTGTTTGCAACCTCTCAATCTTAGCATTTAACTCACCATAGACATTGTCAACTTTGTGGTGCATGGCTTTCATTTGTGTGGCAAGTTCAATGGCACCTCTCCCTTGTCCCTCTAGGAGTTGTCTAAGTAGAGCATTTGTGTCATCTACTTGACCTTGAGGATGTGGTGCAGTCATTTGTTGATGAGGGTGAGAGTAGGTTTGAGGTTTGGCTTGGTAGTTTCCTTGAGGTTTTTGCGGATAAGAGGGTTGGGAAGGAAAACCAGGTGGTTTTTGTGGTGGATAGGTCTGATCTTGTGGGTTCTCCACATTGTTGCTGCGGTAAGAGAGGTTTGGGTGGTTGCGGTAATTAGGATTGAACTTGTTATATCCTTGGCCACCTACATAGTTGACTTCCTCTTGACTTTCAACACAAGCTTCCATTCCTTCTTGATAGAGTTCACATTCATTGACAAAGTGAACTTGCTTTTGATTTGCCATAAGCATCTTATCCATCTTGTCATTCAATGCTTTGATCTCCTTGCGGTGCTGTTCATTCATATCAGAATAATCTCTGGAGGTTCTATCATAATCTTCTCCATAGTTCCCATCACTTTGAGCAAGATTCTCAACCAACAACATCCCTTGTTCGGCATTTTGGCCCAAGAAGTTTCCATTGCTTGCTGTATCAAGAAGCATTCTATACTTAGGCAAAACTCCTCTATAGAGTGTACTCAACTGTGACTCTTTGGAGAAACCATGATGTGGACATTGAGAGATGTACCCCTTGAATCTTTCCCAAGTTTCACAAAAACTCTCATTTCCTTTTTGAGCAAAGCTTGATATCTCATTTCTTAGTCTTGCGGTTCTGGTAGTAGAGAAGAATTTGGATAAGAAAGCCTTCTTGCATTGATCCCAGGAGGTAATTGAGTTGTGAGGCAGATTCTTCTCCCAAATGTGAGCTTTGTCACCTAGAGAGAATGGGAAAAGGCGCAGTTTGAAAGCATCTTCAGAGATACCATTGATCTTAACAGTCCCACAAACTCTATCAAATTGATCCAAGTGATCAAGGGGGTCTTCCATTGCTAAACCATGAAATTTTGATCCTTGCACCATGTTGATAAGACTTGCCTTGATCTCAAAGTGATTGTTCTCAACTGGTGGAGCTCTAATACCAGCTCTATGTCCATTGACATTTGGTGCGTCATAGGCTCCAATGAGTGGAGCTTGTCTTTGCACATGGTTTGGAGCTCTGTCATCATTGGGCTGGTCATTTCCATTATGACAAGCAGCAGGAGGAGGGTTGTTGTCCATAGCTTGTCTTGCTAACCGGCGATTCTCTCTTTCAAATCGGCGAAGGTCTTCAACAGGCGCAAATAAATTGGCTTGGCCTTGACTTCTCAAGTTCATACACCTTGCAAAAGAAAATTCAAAACACCAAAGCGAAACAAGTAAGTAACAATGCAAAGTAAATGAATAGGCTCAAGCAAAGTTGAAATCCTAATGGTTAAATTGAATGGCAACGGCGCCAAATTGATGTAGTACTTTTCAATCAATTATTTTATCAATCCACAATCTGCATTAATCAACACACGAATACACAAAAATGCTTAATCTATTCTTAACAGGAAATATTCTTTTGAACAATCTTATCTAACACACTGATTAAAAGAGAGAAAATAAGATAAATCAAACAAAACAAATTCAAGAAACAGAACACAACTTGCAATGAACTTTAAATCAAGATTAAATAAATGAACCTTGGGCAAGGTTATCGACTTGGGAGATAGCTAATCAATCCTAGATGTCTAAGTAACAATCAAGAACAATCCTAAGGCTAAGAACACTTATGCAAATCAATCCACTTCCATGATAGAGATTCCTATGCTAGCTAAGTGATAATCAACAATTTCCAAAGGCAATCACAGAGCAAGCATGCATTAAGATCAAATCCAAATACCACTAAACACCCTAATCATCAATTTCCATAGGCTAGGAATGCAAAGCTCTTGACTAACTTGGTTCAGGAATTTCATCAAACACCTTATGGGCAAGGAAATCCTAACATCTAGATTTTAAGCATGATCAAGCTATCTAGCATTATTAACATTAATCAAGATAGGGAACATACAAATAAAGCCTTAGACATCAAAGATCAATCATCTATCTCCCTAATCTACCTAGCCCAAAGTTCTTATGGATCTACTCACTCATCATCATGATCACACAAGGGAAAATGTTTGATCTTTGTGAAATCATAATAAGAGTTTATAGATTAAGAGAAATTTAAAGAGAAATTGCTATTAAAAACTTGGAAACCAACCAAAGATTCAATAAACCAAGAGTAGACAAGCTTAAGAACCCTAGGTGGCTGCTAAACAAAAGATAAGATAAAGATTATCCTTCCCCTAATAGGGTTAGAGTATTTATGAAAGTAGAAAAAACGGGTCGACCCAAAACAAACTGGGTTAAACCCGATTCAAAAATAAAACAAGTGAGGTGATAAGTGAATCGGTCATGGCTTGTCGAGTGTACTGGCCGCGTGTGTCCACTCGGTCGTGTTCTGGCCGAGCGTGTCGACCGTGTGTTCTCTCGGATCGAAGGCGATTGGACTCACTCGGTTCATTTGGCCGAGTGCCTTGACCGCGTGTGTCCACTCGGTCGTGTTCTGACCGCGCGTGTCGACCGCGTGTGCTCTCGGTATTACGTCTCCCCACCTCCATCGGTTGGTCTTTGGCCGGGTGGTTTGGCCGCGTGGCTTCACTCGGTGACCTTTTGGCCGGTTGACTTGGCCGCGTGTGGTCTCTCATCCCTTGTCATTTCTCCAACTCCACTTCTCTTTGCTTCTTTGCAACAAAATAGATCTTAAAGCTCCAATAATGATGATGTTACTCCAAGGACCTGAAAATAAGACACTAGATGCACATGCTCCTAAAATAACCTAGAATGAACAAGATTAAGTAACAAAACTATGCAAAAACAAGGCTTAAAACTCAACAAAAACACAAGATATCAACTATCAAGGTTTTGCATACCAATAGTTACACTTCGTATAAAATTTTACTTGTAGTTGCCTAACTATGAACTGCAAGTCTCACTTGTATAAGAATTTTTTTAACGACAAATAGAGATGTTTGCAAAAATTGATTCCGTGATATAAGAGCATGTTTTCTCAAATTACTACTGACATATTAACAATTATTATCTTACTCATAACATGCTTTACAAAAATAGTTTCTGACACTAACGATTTAAAAGAACGAGCTAAACAATTAGCTTTCTCATTGGACGCTCGAGAAATCTTAGAGAGAGTGAAAAGAGACAAAGAGACACTAAGAGCCTGAAATTCATCTTAGAGAAGATCGGCCACTCCTCTAGAGTCTGTACCATCACAACTAGCTCTATAGAATCCATTTCTAACCTCCTACAATCAACTCTTCTGAAAAGAATACACTCTATAATACTCCATAACAAAGCTCTTATATAAAAGAAAGCAAAAAAAGGTGTAAAAGAAACGTTTGGATATGAATCCTAGAGTCATGTACTTGTCATATCCGTAAGTTGGTTTTTTGAGATATTGAAAACAATTATATGAAAGGTTCTTTTCTTTTTGTAGTAATGCGATGCATATATTTCCAATAGAGAGATGGAAAGTTTTTAAAAATATGAAAAATTTAACTGCTAGGCAATCATCCTCAACGATACGCCAGGAAAATTGTGTTCAAAGTAATCATATACATAAAAGTAAAGTTTTGATCTCTTCTTATTGGTTGATTTTCATTTAATGCTTTATAATTTTTTATTTTTTATTTGTTTTCTAATTGTTTAATTGCTTTAAACAATATTTAAGACCCAATATGTTTAACTCACACATCAAAATAAAATTATGACTGAAATAAAATAAATTATGCATTAATCAATATATATAGTTTTTTTTTGTCAACAACATTAATCATATTCTACCACTCAATTTAATTCAAACACAATAAATTATTATTGTAACTCCATAATTCGTAATGTAACTTCCATCAATTCTTATCGTATAAACAAGCATTCTCTCATTCTCTCATATTGGCATTCTTTTACTTTTTCATTTTCACATTTTCTCATTCTCCTCCACTTCTCTCATTCTCTTCCACAATACCTCAAATCATTTTTCGTTTTTTTTTTGTTTTTGATTTCTTGTTTTTGTTATATGGGTTACAAAAAAATAAATGAAATATCATTGTAAATTTTTAATGCTAAATATTAATTTTAGAGACTACATGATATATATTTTACATTGTTCTTATTTTTAGAGATTCATCTCCATTATCTAATTTGGATTATCATTTTATAAACAGGTGCGGATCCACTAAGGAAAAAGGTGGGTCACATGACCTGGGTAAACTACATGTAATAACGTAAAATTTCAGTAGCACAAATGTTAAATTCTGCACTGTTGACCTTCCCATACCCGAGTTCAAACCCCCAATTTGACAAATTAATATTTTTTCCCTTTAACTGACCTCCTTCAATTTTTATCCTGGGTCCGCCACTGCTTATAAGTAATCATTATCTCCTCCTCTCCCACCAATATCAAATGTTGTTATATCTCATGTGTTGTAAGAGTTTGATTTTATATTTTAATTTAGAAAGTATTATATATATATATATATATTTAACATTGTTTTCAAATTTTATTTTATTTATATAAAAACATATTTCTTTTATATTTCTTGCCTTTCTAATCTATTCATATTTATTTTTAAAATTTCCATAGTTAAATTTAAATCATATATGTTGGTTTTCACAAAAAAATCAAGTTTATTTGAGAATTAGATGTTCCTAATCCTTTTAAACGATCAATGTGTAACATACTATACTTTTGAATCAAATTATTGACCCACCAACACTCACTTTTAGATTAAATGGGTTTTAATTTTAGGAGTTAAAAAAGTATAAAAGTTTGTTTGTAACTCCCATAATAATATCATAGTAGTGTTCTCAATGAATTTAATTTAATATAAAGAACATGTTAAAATTGTATTAGTATGCACTTAATTACACTTTTGTAACTCTCAAATAGTTACCTTTGACATATCTATTTTTGTATTATCTATTAAAAGAAAGACATATATCTCACTATAACTCTCATGACCTCATATTTCAAATCTCACATAATTTTATAAATTCTACAATATCATTATTTTTCCTTGAGTTAACCAATGATATCTTAACTTAATAAAGTTTCAGTTTATTTGAATAGGATATACATGTAATATGATATAGAGTTTAATTATTTTTTTTCTATATGAAACATTATCATTTCATATAAATCAAAGTCCAGACATAATTAAAGACTTTAAGATAATAACCTAATAAAGTAGTTGCTGTTTTTTAATTTTATTTTTATGGAAAATATTTTTGTCTAATAATCCATGGTTAGACTCACTTAGTTACATATGTATAAAACACTGCAAACCTACTGTTTATTATTTTGATTTTCTTAGTTGAAACATTTTAATCTCTTTAAGTTATCACCATAAATGAATAAAAAATATGCATAACTAACACCGCAAAATAAATTTTGTGAAAACATATATCATAATGATTTTGAAATATGACTATAACTACAAATATATATGGCATATGACATGTAAGATAAACTATGACTTAATTGTACTAAAAATATTATCATCAAAAGAAAATTTGATTTATTTACTTATTTAAATTCATATTACGTAGTTTTTAAATTTTGATGTACACCGGAAAAACAAAATAATAATAACATGTTAATTTATATTATGTTTTCAAAATAGAATAGCGATTGTAAGAACTCACGCGTAGCGTGAGCTAACACCTAGTAAAATATAAATTATGGATATAAGACAATTTTTATTTGAAATGTGCGTGATAATCTATACTAAATAGGGATTCAGCATGTCACTAACTAACATTTTTTTGGTTAAAATGTTCACATAATGTTTTAAACAACTAATAGAAATTAGTCATCTCGCTTACTAACATTTTTGAAAATATAGTAGTTTTCTATATTACGAAGTTTTTTAGAAAATGAAAAAGTTAAATCTATAAAAATAAAGGACATATGTACAACGTCCCACATCGGCTAGAAAAGTTTTAGACAATGGTTCATAATCATTACAAATAAGACTAATATAGTCCCAACTACGAATGAGCAAGAGATCTTGATTTATAAAACAACCTATTAGTTTGACTAATATAGTTGGAGCTATAAGCTCCATAAGGCGTCCACATAGGATTTAAAATAATCTACCGAGATTCGACATGTCACTGATTAACATTTTCTAAATTTTCAAAGTATTCTATATTAAGTTTTTTTTTAAATGACCAATCAGGATCAGATATCTCAATATTTAACATCTTGAATTTATGTAAAATTTTTATATTAAAATAATTATAAATAAGTGTATGTACAACGTCCTACATTGGCTAGAAAATTTTAGATAATAGTTGAGAACCATTATAAATAAGACTAATATGTTTTCAACTACGAATGAGCAGGAATCTTAATTTATAATGCGTCCAAATTTCAAAACCTAAAAAGTTAAAAATATTACAACTATTTAAACTTATAAAAAGCGGAGAATGATTAAAAATATTATATATACCCCCATAGAATGTTATTATAAAATTTGAACTTTATACAATGTTTAAAAATATTATCAATACCCTCATAGAAAGTTTAAAATGTTATAAATATTTAAATTCTATCAAAATGGTAAGTATCATTAATATTTAACTCAAAAAAATTGAAAATGTTATAAATATTTAAACTACATCTAAATTTTAAAATATTCTAAATATTTAACTCTATTAAAATTTTAAATATTATAAAATTTATATATTTGATTTTTTAATATCTTGAAAATATCTTATTTATCTCTCTTTGTGCTCTATCTCTCTTATGAGCTGTAAAACATGTTTTTGTGAATGACTTTGTAGGTGATTTAATATTATTTCAGTAAAAAAAAAAAAATCGGGTCTAAGGAAAAATGATTGACGTCGCAAGACCTTGGTTTGATGTTGTTTGAGTTAATTTTTGTGGATACCAATGTAGACAGACCAAAAAATCATCATAAAACATCCACACAATCAAATCTATAGACACCATGAGCTCGTTGCTTCATGTTTTGTGTTGGTCCAAAAACATATACACACAAAGTGGTTAATAAACAAAATAAAAAACAACAACATTGATTTATTTAGAACATTGAATATCAATCATGTGGATTAGTAGTTATGGATACTTATCTTATAATATCTTGCTCATTCTCTATATGAGGAAAAATTTGTCCAAGATAAATTAGTCTCTTAGATGTCTTTTAGCAAATGTTTTTGTACTATTTTTCAGCTAGAAGTAGGGATACTAGAACTTAGAAGTGTCACTAGAAGCATACTACACAATAAAAATGGTCATTATTAATCTCAAAACCTATCCACCAAACTCTGACCACATGGTCAATAGCAAACTCTTATAATATCTTGCTCATTCTCTACATGAGGAGAAATTTGTCCAAGATAAATTAGCTACTTAGATGTCTTTTAGGCAAATGTTTTTGTACTATTTTCAGCTAGAAGTAAGGATATTAGAACTTAGAAGTGTCACTAGAAGCATACTACACAATAAACATCGTCATTATTAATCTCAAAGCCTATCCACCAAACTCTGACCACGTGGACAAGCAATCCAGATGAAATTTATTGACAAGTTTGTTGCATGTTCAAACATCACCCTAGTTTAGGGTTTAGATTTTAGAGGGTATATAGATTTAGTGTCTATTTTTTGAATTCAAATTATATTGTCTAAGGTTCAAGGTGTAGGAAGGTGTAGGATTTAGGGGTTAAGGTTAAAAGTTTAGGGTTTAGGTATGTGGATGATGTGTCTATATTTTTAATTCATGATTTAGGATTTAGGGTTCAAGGTGTAGGGTTTAGGGTTTATGATTTAAGATTTAGGGTATAGGGTTTAGGTTTTTGGGCTTATATAGATTTAGTGTCTATGTGGTGTTATGGTTACGACCTAGGTATATATCTAACCAAATTTTAGTGGTGGAGAAGGTGGATGGGCTTTAAAGTAAACTCTAAACATGATGAAGTTTTAGGTTTTAAAGTTTATGATTTATGACTTATGTGGATTTAGGGTTTAAGATACAACGACAACATCAAATCCATATATTCATGGTTATGTGGATACAATAAAATTTGGCGGTTCTAGAGATTTAGGGTTTAAGATACAACGACAATATCAAATCCATATATTCGTGGTCATGTGGATACCAATAGAATATTTGGGTTCTAGAGATTTATGGTTTAGGATACAATGATAGTATCAAATCCATATATTTGTGGTCATGTAGATACCCATAGAATTTGTGGATTCTAGAGATTTAGGGTTTAGGATACAACAACAACATCAAATACATATATTCATCATGGTCATGTGGATACCAATAGAACTTGTGGGCACTAGTAACACATGACCATAAATGTGGGTATTAGTAACACATCAAAGTTTGTTATCAAATCCATAACACTAAAACAAGGTTTTAATGGTGGGTGAGAGTGAATGATGATGAATGTATGCAATGAATGGATGGATGGTAAGGTGTTTCAATTCCCCTTATGCAGTTGCAGTATAAGAGGTGTCAATCCAATCTGAGTGTTTGTGAACAGTCAAGATGTGCATAAAGATCTAATTTAAGCCAGATGTAAAGGATGTTTGTCACTAACAATCCTATGATTAAAATGCAAAGTGCAGAAAATAAAACTACAAAAACTAGATGCTAAATGTAAATGAACAGAATGATTGTAACAGTAATGAAGCTAAAACAGAAATAGAAACTACTATAATGCAAGAAATAAACCTATGCAAGACAAGCAATGAACAGAAAACTAAATGAATGCAGCAGAAATGAAACAGGACAATCACAAATCATAAACACAAACTTTGGGGGAGAACTCGAGCAGGCACTCGACCGAGTGTAGGTCGAGTACAGGGTCGAGCTAGACTAAACGTGAAAACAGAGCAACACAATAAAAACAGAGCAATGCAAAAACGAATCAAACAACAATCAAGCAACATGATTAAGACTAAGATATCAATAAACAAAGAAGGTCCTGAGGAGGGATTCATGGGCTGAACTAATCATTGTGGTTATTTAACTTGGTCAACAAACCTCAAACAAACTTTGAGCTAATCTCTAGACATACTATTCTAAGACATGTTTAATCCACTCTCATGGCAAGAAACAATCAAACCTATGCATTTCTAGACTTGCTCTCACATAGTAAAGAATCTACACAAGCAGGCATTAAGCAATACATCTCAAACCAAACAAGACCTCTAATCTCTTAGCAAGCCTAATGGTAAGCTCTAGATCTAGCCTTTTCTATGCTCTTTAGACATTGGTGTGATGATAAGATGCTTGAAATCAAACCCTACCTTCTCAGATATAGGATCAGCATTAAGATCATCTAGCCTAGAAGAGATCTACAACAATCAAGCTTGACCAAATCAAACAAACCACAAGATCAACCCAGCCTAACCCATCCTCAAGATCCTAAGCAAACTACTCACAAGAACACATGGTGAACAAAGTCAAAAACCCAGAAAATAATGAAACTTGCATCACTAGAAAGATAAAACAGAGATCTTCAATATTGAAAAAAGAAATGAAACTCGAATTCTCAATATTAAGAAAGTTATGAAACCAACAATATTGAAGAATTTAGTCTTTTTCAAGTACAAGATCTAAGAAAAATAAAAAGCAAAAAGAATAATTCCCAAAAGGGTAAAATACTAGGTTTAGAGAATATCTAAAAAGCTGCACACTTTTGTGGCTGCAGGTACAAGGCTTTATATAGGAGGGGAGTGGAAGCCCTAAAAATACTAAAAGACAAATAGTCAACGGCTCGGTCAACTCGACCTGTGCTCGGTCGAGTGGCAGGTCGAGCTGGCTTCTCTCGTGCATTCTCCACTCGGTCGAGTCCTCCTCAGCACACGGTCGAGTGTCTGGTCGAGTGTGCGGTCGAGTTGGACTCCGGACCTTGTTATTTCAGCCTTAACTCTCTTGCTTTCCCTTCATGATTGCTTCACTTCTTCCTCAGCATTGCTTCCATGCTCCTTAAGCTCCAAAATCACCTGTTTATGCATGAAAAGATGCAAATGCAATGCAACTAAACTCTAATGCATGATTAGTCCTAAAGCTATGCAATAATGGTGAAAATGGATAGCAAAAGATGCAAAAGATGTGAATATACTAAGGGAAAACATGGTAAAATATATGAACATCAACACCCCAAACTTAGTCTTTGCTTGCCCTCAAGCAAATAAGCAAGACATAAGAAGGTAAGTGAGGTTTGAAAGTGGGATCTCAGCTCCTAAAGCTTGCAAATAGACCATCTAGAATCAATGTCCAAGTTACTAGTACTATGATGCAAGTTGAATGAGCTGTACTTAAAGACTTTAGACAAGCATATCACAACCTTTACTGATTTGAGCCTTAGATATCCACATGCATTCAAATCAACCATTTCCTTTAACATTCATTAATCAAGAACATGAATCAATTCTATGCAATGCTTAAACTCATTTGGCTTGGAGGTAAAGGCTTTGAGACAATGATGGTCTCTTTTTAGAGTGGGGCTTATCAATATCAAGGTTCTCTCATAAAAATGGATTGAGCTTTAGAAGAATGCTAAAGGTAAGAACACCTAGACACATACAAGAATAAAACCTTGTCTACCCAAAGGCACCCAAAGTGTTTATCCTAGCAATCTAAACCCAAATGATCCTAGTGCTACCCTTTAACTTCTTCTTTTCTCTTTTGGTTTTCAAGTCTTAGGAGAGGTTTCTTATTTGATCTTTCTAGTGGGATGGGGATTCTTACTTATTTGCTATGGTTCCCTTTTCTTCTTATTCTTAAGACATACAAGCTTTTTGCTAGACTTTTCTTTTCTTTCTTTTCTTTTCTTTAACTAGAACCATCTTCAACAATTTTTGCTTCCCATCCTTTCACTAGACCTTGCTTAAACACAATCTCCTCTTAAAGACTCTACCCTTTTTTTTTTTTTTTTTTTTTTTTTTTTTTTCTTTTCATAACAGCCAAATCCCAAACCCAACAAGTGAACCACCTAGTCCTATCTAGTTTGAAAAGTGCAAACTAGAACTACACAAGGCTTTACTCTTGTCAGTTCAAACCTAACACTTTCTACCAAGCTCAATCCCAAAATAGGCCTCACACACACAAGAATAAACAAGGCTTGAAAGAAGGGTTGGTTAAGGGTAGGGAAACTGATTCTTAATGAGGAAATCAGCTACTTGGATCAACAAGAGTGGTAAAAAGGAGAAAGATGATCCAAATATGTATATGGTATCCATGAGTTTAAAGCAATGCACACATTGATAATTGAAAGTCAATATTAGGTTCTTATAGATAGGAAATGGTGTCAAATCACAACATGCTTCAATATAGACCAAATACAATGCAGGAATTCAAGGCTTGGTTCAATCTTATGCTTCTAACCACTCAACTAGCATCAAAGTACTATTAACTTGGGCATTGATCCTAGTCTAGTGAATGAGCAAGCTAACAAGGAAATACTCATCATAGATCCCTAATGCAAATATTATACAATCCTACATGAAACATGCTAAACAAGATTCTAATATGCAATGCAAACTACATGAACACTCTTTTTTTATAAAGATTTTTTCAAAATTTTTCAAATTTTTATGGTTTTTCTATGCCTTAGATGCTTATGCAAATACTAATATGAGGATGCTAAAAATTTGAAATAAGATCACAAAACACAATGTCAAATGCTATCTCAAACCCTCCCCCAAACTTAAATCACACAGTCCTCTGTGTGAAAGAAATTTGAATGAGGATTCAAGACTAAAAAACTAAACAAAATATGAAATGCAATGATATTTACAAGTGAAGGTGATATTGATACCTTAAGGATTGGAGAAGAAGTTGTCCATATCCTCTTGCATGCTGTCAAAGGTGTAGTTGGGGTCTTGTTGGTGACTTGGAGATGGAGATTGGGGCAGCTCGACAATGGCGACCGACCGTGAGTCGGTCGAGTGCATGTCCGAGTGGGGGGGTCGAGCTGGACTGCGGAGGCCATAATTCTGTCCTTGCTGCTGGGAGAACTGCTGGTAGAACTGGTGGTAGAGTGCTGGATCCATGAAGTATTGGGGTGGGATGGGAGGGTAACCTGGATAAGCAGCTGGAGGTGGGAAGCCATATGGTTGTCTGGGCTGGAACTCGGTCGAGTACGTCGGCGGTGCTCGGTCGAGTGGGCGCTCGAGTGACCCGGTCGAGTGCCTCGAAAGCTGCTGTTCTCGGGTACTTGAGCTCCTCTTCCTCTGATTTGGCTCATACATTGAAGCCCTAGCTGGTTCCACAGGGTTCGCAACTCTTGAAAGTGCTCTAGTTGAGCTACTTCTCCTCAAAGGGCTTGATGGTGTAGGTGAAGAATTCCCACTCTTCAACTCAGCAATCTCCTTCTTTAAGCCCTTGATAGACTTAGCCATGTTGGTCACCTTCTTCTTCAGCTTATCAAACCTCTTCCCTTGCCACTTGGTAAAATTGCTCCTCCCCATCAGCCACTTGTGCATTCCCAGCTTCCTCAACTCTAGGTTGAACTACTCCATCAAACAAGTGCTCCTCAGCTGGCCAAAAGTCAATGTTGGCCCCTTCTTGAATGGTGGTGAGCTCTTGGTTAGGCAAGATCAATTGCTTTTTCCCAAGTGTTGGAAGCTCAAAGTTGAAGATGTGATTTCCTTGATGCATCTCCTTAGCTAGGATGAGAGTAGAGGTGAGGTAGCTTGAGTCAATCCATCTTGGTGAGACCCTCTCTCCTCTAAGTGGAACCTTGGCAGCTTGTAGAATTGGAGTAATGATGCCTCCAATGGTTAGTGCTCCTCTTGAGCCTTTGTTCTCCAACTTGCCTACCCAACTTCTCAAGTAAACCATGTGGTCAATGAGCACCATTGCAAGATCAGTCTCTACAGTGCTCCCAAGGATGATGGTTCCATCTCTTGCTTTGAGGATGATCCCATTGAGAGCCATGTCAATCATCTTAAGCTCTCCCTCATTGATATTCCCAGTTTCCTTCCTTGCAAAGAAGGTGTTTGCAAGAGCTTTGTGGAAGTACCTTAGGACTGGGCTCCTTATCCTTGAGCTCTTGGAATTGGAGGATGAGTAGAGTTTGTTGTCCCCAATGGTTTCCCAAACTGAATAGAGCTCCTCTCTTGGTATCATCAAGCTCCTATGACTCCCAACTTCAAAACCAAACACATTGGCTATCTTTTTCATTGAAAGCTCATGCCTCTTCCCCTTGATTGTGAAGGTGATGTGACCAGCTCCAACCTCAGGATCTTTCCTTGCATATGTATGCAGCTTGACAGTGGCTAGAAACTCACAACTTTCCTCCTTGTAGCCCTCCATGCAAAGCCCCATGAACTTGGTTAAGTTACTTTTCTCAAAAAGAAACTCCACATCTTCATCAATGGCAAGCTTCTCCATGGTTTCCTTGTGAGGATATCTAGTCCCCAAGAACTCCATTCTCATAAAAGCATCATAAAGCTGCCTCTTTGACAACCCACAAGATTCTGCTTCCCCATCATCCATTAACTCTTCTTCTTCACTTTCTTCCTCACTCTCATTTTCACTCTCCTCTTGCTCAACCTCAACTGTTGGCCTCTTCCCTTTGGCCTTGTGTCTCCTCATGAACTCATTGAGAGTTGGCTCCCTTTCCTCCTCACTTTCAGTCCTCTCGGGATCTTCCTCAACTGACTCTCTCCTTGGACACGGCACCTGGCTCGACCGGCTGCTCGAGCCACCACTCGGTCGAGTGCATGATCGAGTGGGGCGTCAAGTTGATTTTCCAGCTTCTCTTCTTGATTCAAGGCCAGCATCACGACGTTCCATGGAGCTTGCAGCGATTTGTTGAGACTTCCTGGTGATCCTTGAAGACATTTTCAAAAAGAACTGAAAGGAATAGACTCAAAGCTCAAAGTTAATAGGTTAGTGACCCAAAAAGTTGAAAGAACAAAGCTTGAGCAAAAGATGAACTTAAAGAGATTAAAACTTGAATTTAGTTGTTTTAAGCAAATGAGAGAGGGTGTGAGAGGTATAATCTCATGCAAGCTCTATATAAAGAAGCTAAGGGGACAAGGAGACAAGGGTGGAGCGTCCATACCATTCAAATTCGAATTGAGAATCTTTGACCTGCTTTTTGCTGCCACTCGACCCCACACTCGAGCTCCCTTGACGAAAGTTTGAAAATTCAAAATTTTCTTCTTGTTCTTCCCTCCACTCGATCGTTCTAGCGATTTGAAGATCAAATGGGCCTTAGTTCCTTTCCAACTCGGTCGAGTACCTCTCGTGGGCTGGTCGAGTGGGCTTGCGAGTCTCCTTCTCCAAGTCCAAATCTCTCCTTACCCAACTACATTCTCACTAAAAGGCCTGTCCAACACAAACATAAAAGAAAACACATCAAAACTACAAGGAAAATAAACTATATTTACAAAGGATACTTTAGGGACTTCCTCCCTAGTGAGTTTGTTTAGAGTCACTAAGCTTGACTTTGGTTTCCTTCTTAGACTTTGTTCAGATACCAAGGAGGTGATGAAATCCTCCCTGGAACCTCTTGGTCACTGTGAAGTTGATCCTCGATAACCTCACCCTTAACACACAAACCATACTTCTTCTTGATTTTGAGCCTTGGTCTTGCTTTCCTCCAAGACCTCTTGTTCAGCTTAACTTTGAGATCCTCAACCATACTAGTCAACTCTTGAACTGACCTCTTAAGCTTTTCCACAGACTCTTCTTGAAGAGAGTGCTCAGCCTTTGGAGTTGCCTTATCACTTAAGCCTTCTTGACCACCTTTATCCTTGATAGTAAAAGGCTGATCATCAATTGTAGGGAGGTTGGTTGGGTTAAAGATGTTGAACCTCATAACTATGTCCTCAGCAATGTTCAAGATCACAAGACCTTCCTTGACATCAATGATTGCTCCAACAGTGGCTAAGAATGGCCTCCCAAGAATGATTGGATCTTCAGGTTCCTTATCCATCTCGAGAACCACAAAATCTGTATGAACCATTGCCTTCCCTATCTTGACAGGGACATTCTCCAACTTACCAACTACCTCTCTGTTTGACCCATCAGCTAGGCATACATGGAGGTTTGTGAGTTTGAAATCTGTCCTCCCAAGCTTTTGTGCAATGGAGTAGGGCATGACACTAATTGAAGCCCCTAGGTCACATAGGCATTGGTTGTAGTGGAGGTAACTGAATGTGCATGGTAAATAGAAGGGACCTGGATCCTTAAGCTTGATTGGGATGATAACTCCTCCAAGGTCTTCAAGATCCTTCTCATCTTGAGCTTGAGCTTTTTGCTTTGACAAATCAAGCAAAAAGTCCTTATAGAGAGGATATGGTTCAAACTGTTCCAAGGCAGGTCCTCTCTCCTCTTCTTGGTAAGCAATGATGACCTCTTGTATAGCCAACACTTCTTCTTGTTTCTCAACCACACCTTCTTCCTTCAAAACCCTCTCATCCTCTTGTTTCTTAGCCAACATTTCTTCTTTCTCAATGATCTCCCTTAGTTCCTTAATCCTCTGTGCTTTGAAACACCCTGGGAATGGTAGTGAAGGCTTGTAAGCAGGAGGAATGTACTTAGCAGGTTTGACAGCTTCGGAGTCTCCAGCTCGATCGACCACTCGAGCATGCACACGGTCGAGTGGCTGTTCGAGTACCTGGTCGAGTGCAATGTCGAACTCCAGTTGCTTTGCAAAAACGTCACTTGGGGCTTCAGTAACTGATAAATTCCCCCAAACTTGGACTGCACTATCCTCAGTGACTTCTTCCTCATGAACTTGAATGGCCTTGGCTGTAAACTCTCTTGGATTTTGAACAGCTTTTCCAGGGAGTTGGTTGGGTTTAGGAGCTGAAGTAGAGGCAATGTTACTCTCCATATACTTCACTCTTGAGTTAAGACCCTCAAACTTCATGTTTAGATCATTGTACTGTGATGTGAGTCTTTGATTCAACTTAGCAAACTGTTTGGCTTCCTCAATCTTTCCTTGTGTTTGCCCAATCAACAATTGTTGCATCATTGCCCTTAAGTCTTGTTCTTGGCCTTGGTTAGTCTGAAACCCTGGTGGGGGACACAACTGAGGCTGAAAACTTGATGTTGTTGTTTGGGGATGTAGTTTTGTTGCTGTTGAGGCTGTTGAGGTGGATAGACTTGGTCTTGAGGGTTGGCCACATTGGTACTCCTATAAGAGAGATTGTTGTTCTTGAAACCTCCTTGGTTGTAGCCTTTGAATCCTCCCTGGTTTTGCATGTAGCACAACTCAGCAAACTCAGTCTCCCCCTCTTGAACTGGAACCTCTTCTTCACCAACGAAGTGAATAGACTTTTGTTGGCTAAGAAGGATCTTGTCAAGCTTCTCATTGACAATCTTCAAGTCCTTCTTGTACTTTTCCTCTTGATCAGTTGATGATGACCTTACGGTTCTGTCATAGTCCTCATTGTAGTTGTCATCTGGCTGAGCAAGATTTTCAACCAACTCCCAGCCTTCTTCAACATTTTTGTTGAGGAAGTTTCCATTTGAGGCTGTGTCAAGAAGCATTCTGATCTTGGGAAGCACTCCTCTATACAAAGTACTTAAAAGGGACTCATTGCTGAAGCCATGGTGAGGACACTGAGTCTGGAATCCTTTAAACCTTTCCCAAGCTTCACAAAAACTCTCATTATTCCTTTGAGAAAACCCAGAAATTTCATTTCTCAATCTAGCAGTTCTAGCATTGGAAAAGAATTTGGCCAAGAAAGCTTTTTTGCAAGCATCCCATGTTGTTATTGCTCCAGTAGGAAGAGTCTTCTCCCAAAGGTGAGCCTTATCTCCAAGTGAGAAGGGGAATAGACTTAACTTGAATCCATCCTCACTGACTCCATTGATCTTAGTGAGACCACATATCCTATCAAATTCATCAAGGTGGTCCAGGGGATCTTCCATTGGCAACCCATGGAACTTGTTGGCTTGAATCATTGAGATCAATCCACTTTTGATCTCAAAGTTGTTGTTGGCAACAGTAGGAGGCACAATACCAGCTCTCTGGTTATGTGTGTTTGGTGCATCTCCAGCACCAATGTTTCTTGCTCTTGGAGCTTGTTGATCTTGTTGCTCCATTAGCACTTGTTGTTCTTGTTCCTGATAGATCCTTGTTTTCTGCTGTCTCATGTCCCTTGGTGGTTTGTTGATGTGATCAAGGAGTCTCTGAAGATTGTGAGGACCCTTGGACCTTGTTTGCATCAACAGAGTCGAGTACAGACTCAGACATGCACTCGGTCGAGCACAGGCTCGAGTGGGTGGTCGAGTCGACTGGGAACTGATGTCTATTTGTATCCGGCTTCTGACTCGATCAGGTGCTCGAGCCCACACACGGTCGAGTGGTGGTCGAGTTGATGGTCGAGCTGGTACCTGAAACTCAATCACAGACAACCAGAAGAAGAAACAAGATCAGTAGTGAACAAGTGGATAAACGAACTTAATCTTAGTCTTTTATGGATCCTAATTGTCACAAAAACACACTCAAATAGGCAACGGCGCCAAATTGAAACAAGGTTTTAATGGTGGGTGAGAGTGAATGATGATGAATGTATGCAATGAATGGATGGATGGTAAGGTGTTTCAATTCCCCTTATGCAGTTGCAGTATAAGAGGTGTCAATCCAATCTGAGTGTTTGTGAACAGTCAAGATGTGCATAAAGATCTAATTTAAGCCAGATGTAAAGGATGTTTGTCACTAACAATCCTATGATTACAATGCAAAGTGCAGAAAATAAAACTACAAAAACTAGATGCTAAATGTAAATGAACAGAATGATTGTAACAATAATGAAGCTAAAACAGAAATAGAAACTACTATAATGCAAGAAATAAACTTATGCAAGACAAGCAATGAACAGAAAACTATTTGAATGCATCAGAAATGAAACAGGATAATCACAAATCATAAACACAAACTCTTGGGGGAGAACTCGAGCAGGCACTCGATCGAGTGTAGGTCGAGTACAGGGTCGAGCTAGACTAAACGTGAAAACAGAGCAACACAATAAAAACAGAGCAATGCAAAAACGAATCAAACAACAATCAAGCAACATGATTAAGACTAAGATATCAATAAACAAAGAAGGTCCTGAGGAGGGATTCATGGGCTGAACTAATCATTGTGGTTATTTAACTTGGTCAACAAACCTCAAACAAACTTTGAGCTAATCTCTAGACATACTATTCTAAGACATGTTTAATCCACTCTCATGGAAAGAAACAATCAAACCTATGCATTTCTAGACAAGCAGGCATTAAGCAATACATCTCAAATCAAACAAGACCTCTAATCTCTTAGCAAGCCTAATGGTAAGCTCTAGATCTAGCCTTATCTATGCTCCTTAGACATTGGTGTGATGCTAAGATGCTTGAAATCAAACCCTACCTTCTCATATATAGGATCAGCATTAAGATCATCTAGCCTAGAAGAGATCTACAACAATCAAGCTTGACCAAATCAAACAAACCACAAGATCAACCCAGCCTAACCCATCCTCAAGATCCTAAGCAAACTACTCACAAGAACACATGGTGAACAAAGTCAAAAACCCAGAAAATAATGAAACTTGCATCACTAGAAAGATAAAACAGAGATCTTCAATATTGAAAAAAGAAATGAAACTTGAATTCTCAATATTAAGAAAGTTATGAAACCAACAATATTGAAGAATTTAGTCTTTTTCAAGTACAAGATCTAAGAAAAATAAAAAGCAAAAAGAATAATTCCCAAAAGGGTAAAATACTAGGTTTAGAGAATATCTAAAAAGTTGCACACTGTTGTGGCTGCAGGTACAAGGCTTTATATAAGAGGGGAGTAGAAGCCCTAAAAATACTAAAAGACAAAATAGTCAACGGCTTGGTCAACTCAACCTGTGCTCGGTCGAGTGGCAGGTCGAGCTGGCTTCTCTCGTGCATTCTCCACTCGGTCGAGTCCTCCTCAGCACACGGTCGAGTGTCTGGTCGAGTGTGCGGTCGAGTTGGACTCCGGACCTTGTTATTTCAGCCTTAACTCTCTTGCTTTCCCTTCATGATTGCTTCACTTCTTCCTCAACATTGCTTCCATGCTCCTTAAGCTCCAAAATCACCTGTTTATGCATGAAAAGATGCAAATGCAATGCAACTAAACTCTAATGCATGATTAGTCCTAAAGCTATGCAATAATGGTGAAAATAGATAGCAAAAGATGCAAAGGATGTGAATATACTAAGGGAAAACATGTTAAAATATATGAACATCAAACACATGACCATAATTATGGTACTAGCAACACATCAAATTCATATATTCATAGTCATGTGGATACCAACCAAATTTGTGGATTCTAGAGATTTATGTTTATGATACAACAACAACATCAAATCAATATATTCATGTTCATGTGGACACCAATAGAATTTTGGGGTACTGGTAACATATCAATGTTTCCTAAAACTTATTTAAATAAATAACTATTTATGAATGCAATATTTTGTTAATCCATTATGCATCTAATTTAAGCTTAAAGTATGTGGACAAATAATATATTTTATATTGAAATTTTAGTTAAATAAATTCATTAATTTCTAAATTGTTTAATTAATTTAGTTTGAACTTAGAAATTTTTGATTTGACTATGAACACCAATTCAATTGTATTTGATTTAGATTATATTCATAAATAATACTTTTTTTGTGTAAAGATAAAATATTGAAAGATGCAAAAATATTTATTTACAAGTTCCTTAACTTTGTTTTTTCTCAACAGCTAAAGTTACTAAATTTAAAATGTAATAATGAAAATGAGAAACAAATGTTGAAGAACTAAATAACTAAAAGAGAAAGAGAAAATGGAGAGAGAAATGAGAAGGAAAAGTAAAGAGTAAAAAGAGAAAGTTAGTTTAGTTGGAGGGTGTAAGTTGTAATTTGACATAAGAAAAGTATAGGTATAGTAGAAAGTGAGTGTAAGGGTGAATACTTTAGGAGAAAGTGGGTGTAAGTGCAAAATTCTCATTTTGTAATTGGGTAGTATTAAAGATTTTGGCTTGAGAAGTTTTAATGTGTGTGGATCTAAAACCGAGTAAGTATAAGAGTGAAAGTATCAATAAATTAAGTGTTTGTGGTGACTATGTTGATCCATGAATTGCACAAAATTTATGAGAAAATAGGCAATGATATTTTATTGGTTAAGAAGTTGTGTGATAGTCTAAAAATGTTTTAAATGATTATTCAGTAAAATAATGTGAGGAAGCTGAGGAGAAAGAGGAGGAAGAAGAGTATAGCGGACAGTAAAAGTCATGATGATAATTATCATGAAAATTTAACGATGAAAATGACAAAAAAATAATATGCATAGTAAGAAAACAGTGGAAAAAACATGAAGATAGAGATAGTGGTGGTCAATTAAATATGAGAAAACGAGATTAAGTCATGATTTTAAAAAATGTTTCAATTGTCTGGTGGTCAAAAAAATTGTTTAATATATGCAAGGTCACCATTTTGATCTGTCTGGCCTTGGCGTCCAGTTAGATTTATGATTATTTTGATCAGATTTGATTTTTTAACATAACTGATTTTTTTATATATATTTTTTTTAGTTGTGTATCTGAAATAATTTTTTTGGTTTAATAGTAATTTAAAGTTTTCTCTAAAATAATATTTTATAACTTTCATCAGTTATATATAATTTTCACCAAAATATATAAACTAAATCCATGCGTAGCTTACGTGGATTCAAAACATAATGATCCAATTAATGATTTTAGGGTGAAGCATATCTTTGAAAAAAAAAAAAAAAAAGGTGAAGCATATCTAGCTAAATAAACTTAATACTTTTGACTTTTTGCATCAACTATTATTTCTTGGTATATGGGAAATATTGTATAAAAAAGTTAATTACAATGAAAAGATATGGAAATTGATGTTGTAATGAAAGAGGTAAGTGAATTAATTTATTATTTAATAAAAAAAATAGATTTGTTGATGCTATGGCAAAAGTAAAGGAAATTGTTAATGAAATTTGTATTGAAAGTATATTTATTCAAAGAAGGATTATCCGAAAAAAAATTGTGTTTAATTAGTAAATGATACATTATTATCTGTGGAAGAAACATTTAGTATTCTGTATTTTCTGTATACAGTTCATTTGATCAAAGATTTGAGCAATATCAATAATATCAACATATATATATATATTTGGTATTTTTTTATTCGAAGATTAAAAAGGTGTGATAATGAATACAAATTTAAGTCTCACTATAGGTATTTAGAAAATAGTTTGAGAAGTGATGGTGTGAATATAAATTGAGATGGACTTTTACTTGAGATAAAAACTACCAAGAAGCTTTTACTAAATGGAAATATGGGAACAGGTGATGTACTAATGTTTTTTATGCATAAAGTTTCATAGTTCTTCATATACTGCAATTGCATATAAGATTTTACTAACGATTTCAATTATCATTGTTTCTGGATTAATGAATTTCTATAATTCAACTCAAGCTATTGAAGGTGTGTAAAGACATTTTTGTCGCAAGTAAGATTGAACGGAAAACTGAGAATAAAAAATGGTTTTTGGAAGAACTAAATATACCAATTTTTATTGATGATTTTGTTACTGATTATCTAAATAAAAAAATAGCATTATTCATTTAAAAAATGTATCGTACATTTGTACTCGTGATACCATGGTAGGACTGGGCACGGGACAGATACTCTTGAATTTTCTTATATTTTTTACCCGACCTGATTCTAACAGGTAATAGAAAAAAAATTATTCTTATTCGACCCTTAAATAACGGGTACCCAGAAAAACGAATACCCAGAAAAAAATAGTTGATCTTTTAAATACCCGACCCTTTACTCTTACCCGGAAAATAAATATCTGATAAAAAAATTGTTAATAATCGCAATAATAATTTCATATTCCAAAATCTGAAAAAGAAAAAATTCATAAATATATGCAACATATAGATCAAAAAATTAGCAAATTACAAACTTAGAAAATAAAAATAAAATATTAATTCAATTGGACGTCCAGTTGAACTAAGTTGAACTTAGGCTTTAACTTTAACTCTATAATATATTGATAAATTAATAATAAATAACAATAATACAAAATATTAAATGATATTTACGGGTCGGGTAACAAAACGGGTAAAGAGACGAGTAACGTGACGGGTATTGAAAACTAAACTAATACCCTATACTCGTCCCTTACTCACGGGTAATATAATTATAATACCCTTTACTCGTTCTAGAGTTGCAGATACCTTTTTTCGCGACGGGTACGAACCGAGTAACGGATCGAATACGGGTAACGGGTATTAGTGCTCAGGGCTAGTTTCCAATATTGTCGTAATAGAAATTCACCCTACAATCTACAAGGATTAGAAAATCCTTTAACAAAAAAAAAAAAAAAAAAAAAAAAAAAAATCTACAAGGATTATTTAGTTGAGATAGTTCAATTAATAGTGAAAAAAATATATTTTTTGTATATACATTCGGAAAACTGGAATTATTGCCTCGGTGTGTTTACCTGGAATTATTGCTTAATTCATAAGATGATATTATATATATTACTAAAAAAGACCAAATCATACTTTTATATAACACTGAAAAGTTTTTTTTTGTTTTGCACAACCTTGAACAACCATAATCATAGCCTCGGTGTTTTTACCCGAGCACGGGGTTTACATATGGTTCCTTTTATTTCCAATTTTTCATAGCTATCATTTTAGTAGTGTCAGCATCATTCAGCCATCGTTATTGTCTTATTACCTTTAGTTTGGTTTGAAATTATACTAACAAATCAATTCATTGAGTGAGTGAGACTGACCGACACTGAGACTCTTCTTTAACACCTCACCATTTCAGGAGATCTTAGGTGAGTCTATTAATCACACATAGCCATGTAGTGCCGGTTTAACCAGGAGGGCGGGCAGTGCGACTGTCCCGGGTACATAAATTAAAGGGATATATACGTATAAGAAAAGGGGCACAAAAAAATTTTGTAAGTTAAAAAGACACAAAAAAACAAAACTTTGTAAGTTATAAAGGTGCACAAAAAAAAAATTTGTAAGCAAAAAGATACATAAAAAAAATTTGTAAGCTAAAAAGGGGCACACAAAAAAAATTGTAAGTTAAAGAGGCACACAAAAAAAACTTTGTAAGCTAGAAAGAAGCACAAAAAAAATTTATAAGCTAGAAAAGGGCACAAAAAAAAATTATCTGAAACAAAAAGACCTAAAAAATAATCAATAAGTTTTTATATAAGTTAAGAGGCATTTATTTTTAGTTTGATCAAGGACATGTAATAAGCCGGCCATGAAACACCTCACCATTAGCCATTAAATTATTAACATTTCCATTTCTAATTAAATTATTTCTACCTTCACGTGTGTGGATGAACACACCCGAGACTCCACATATACATTATCTGTCAGAAGGAAGAAAACTTCAAATTTGTTTTCATTAAACTCTTACTTTTGACAAAATACAAACGGTCATGTACAATTGTCTTTTATAGACTACACTTTGGAACTGTCTAGAATAGTGGCAAAATATCTTATCCTTATCCTTCAGCTGTTTTGGATGAGTCATCATCTGGTGAAGATTCACGAACATTGGTGCCATTGATACTCTGCTTCGACAAAGACAAAGATGATGTGTTGTTTGTCTTGTTCTGCTCGGTGGGCTTCAGTGTTGGGCCTATATCATTGTTCTGTTTCAGTATTGGACCTGTGTCATTGTTTGAGTCCAAGACCAATTCCCCTTTGTGTCTTACACTCTCCCGCAATCTTGGAGTGGGTGAGACAGACACACCAAGATTGAAGCGCAATTCAAAAAATGGTTTGCGAGGCAAAGGTTTTGTGTATATATCGGCTAACTGATCTTCTGCAGAGATGTGTTGTGTCTCTATGAGTCCCAATGCAACTTGCTCCCTGATGTAGTGATAATCTCTATCGAAGTGTTTGGTTCGATTGTGTAGAGCAGGATTTGTTGAGAGATAAACGGCTGAGAGGTTGTCACAATAGAGTTGAGTAGGTTGGAATTGTGAGATACCAATGTCACGCAGAAGGAAAGATATCCAAGTTATCTCTCGTGCTGTGTAGGTAAGAGCTATGTACTCTGCTTCGGTTGATAAGTGGGAGATTGTCGGCTGTCGGTTTGCAGACCAAGAGATCAAGTTTGAACCGAGCAAAACACAGAACCCTGTTGTGGAACGTCTTGTCATCTTGCAACCAATGTGATCACTGTCGCAGAATGCAGAGATCGAGAGATCAGTGTTTCTCTTGATTGGCATTCCCATGTCCATTGTCCCTTTAACATAACGAAGAATTTGTTTCAGTAAGCCAAAGTCTGAAATTGTTGGAGCGTGTATTCGTTGACAAATAAAGTTGATAGCGAACTGGATATCTGGTCGTGTGATAGTCAGGTATTGCAGCTTCCCAGCAAGGCTTCTGAAATAAGTTGGCTCTGATAATGGCTCGGAGCTTAGTTTGTCCAACTGTTCTGGTAGAGGAGTAGGCATAGGGTTGCACTCACTCATTCCTGCCTGATGAAGAATGTCTCTAGCATATGCAGTCTGATGGAGGAACAGTCCATTGTTGTTTGTCTCGATCTCTATTCACAAGAAGTAGCGAGGTCGACCCAGATCCTTCATTGCAAAACGATTGTTGAATGCTGTAAGCAGTTCATCCAGAAGATCTTCATCACTCCCAGTTAAAAGGATGTCATCAACATAAAGTAACAAGACTAGTGTTCTTCCTCCATGATGACACACAAACAGATATGGATCTGCTGTACTACAGACAAAGCCAAAATCAATAATGAAGTTGGTGAAGGTATCAAACCATGCTCGAGGAGCCTGTTTTAGGCCGTAAAGAGCTTTAGTGAGATAGCAAACATAGTCTGGTTTTCTAGATCCTCGAACCCTGCAGGTTGATACATGTACACCGGTTCTTGATGTTCACCATGGAGGAAGGCATTAGACACGTCCAGCTGCTTTAGGGGCCAATTTTTTGTAGTTACAACATCAAGAACAAGCCTGATTGTAGCTGTGCGAACTACAGTGCTAAATGTTTCCAAGTAGTCCACTCCTTCCTCTTGATCAAAGCCTTTGGCAACTAGGCGAGCTTTAAGCTTGTCAATAGTCCCATCTGGATTGAACTTGGTTTTGAAGACCCATTTTGAGCTTAGAATGTTCATGTCAACAGTAGGTTTAACCAAGTGCCATGTCCAGAGAAGGTATATACGTCGAACCTCTTCCATAACCGCATCATTCCAACCAGGGTGTTTCATTGCAGCAACAATAGACTATGGCTCCTTACCAGTGTGTAGAGATGTGAGCAAAATATACCTTGGGTTTGGCTTTTGTATCCCTGCTTTGAGTCGAGTAGTCATCGTATGAGTGTTCATTGCAGGAGCTATATCTTCAACAAGTTGTTCATCCTCTTGCTCAGTGTCAGCCTCACTTTCTTCTGTAACTGGTTCATTATTCAAGACTGGTTCTATAGCTTGAGGTGCTTCTCCCTCAGTCATTATTACTAGTTTTGGTAGTATTTGAGCCTGACTCAAATCTGCAGCCAAGGGAACATTGTTTGCTTTATGTTGCCACGCTTTGAGAAGAGTTGTTGGATAAGCTGGAACCAAGTTTGATACTTCTCTTTAAACGGAAAAACTTGTTCATCAAAGATAACATGCCTTGAGATATACACCTTGCCGGTAGGAGGAAACAACCATCGATATCCTTTGTAGTTGCTATTGAATCCTAGAAACACACACTGCAATGAACGAGGATCAAATTTATGTGTTGTTTGAGGCCTAAGACAAGGGTAGCACGCTGAGCCAAAAACACGCAGAGAGGAGTAATCCGGCTTGACTCCAAGAAGTGTTTCAATGGGGCTTACTCCATTAAGAATAGAGGATGGCAGCATGTTACTGATGTAGTTTGCAGTGGAGAGAGACTCAACCCAGAACTTTAGTGGAGCATGACTCTGAAATAACATCGACAATCCAAGCTCAACCAAGTGCCGATGCTTACGCTCTGCCAAGCCATTCTGATGTGGAGTGTAAGGACAAGAGATTCTGTGATGAATACCGTGCTCAGCAAAATGGTCTTTCACTTTGTGACTTGTAAATTCACCACCCCCATCACTTTAAAAAAATCTTATTGTTAAGTTGTTTTTCCACCATTGTTTGAAATGCGATGAAGACTGAAGCAAAGTCTGATATATGTTACAGAGGATAGAACCAAGAATATCTTGAGAAATCATCAATAAAAATTGCATAATATTTGAATCCTTGGTTCGATACAACTGGTGAGGGACCCCAGAGATCACAATGAATTCGATCTAAAGGGTGTAAAACACGAGAAGCAGAATCTAGGAAAGGTAGTCTAGAACTTTTCCCCATCTGGCAAGCCTCACAAACTGGGAAAGTGCTGCTCTTATTCACTTGTATTGCCTTGCTGCTTTGAAGTTGCTGCAGAATCTTTGAGCTTGCATGACCAAGTCTGTGATGCCAAACATCTGATGTTGCTGCACACTGACGATTTGAGTAAAGAGCCACAAGCTCTTGATTCTCCAGCACATAAAGTCTTGCTCTACGAGGACCCTTGGACACCACTCTCTGGGTGGTTAAATCAATGACATAGACATGTTTAGAGTCAAAGAACACACCCCAAGGGTAATCATCACACAACTTGGACACAGACAAGAGAGACTTTTTCATATCAGGACATACTAACACTTCAAGGAGAGGAATGGTACCTTTAGCAGAAGATATGGTGGTGGAACCAACATATGTGATGGGTAGGTAAGCTCCATCTCCTACCATCACAGTATCATTACCTTCATAGATCGTAGTGATTTCTTGTGTTTGTATGTGATTTTAAAGCTTGATTATTCATTGTTTTGTGCATATTCATGAGCATTTAGGTTGTTTAGGTTGCATTTTGCATCAAGTTTGGTATCTCAGGTGTTGCAGTAGAGATGTACAAGGAAAGTGTACTTTGGAGCTAAATAAGTCAAGAATTAACAATATAATGGAAGACACACATTTGGATACACACAAGATGATTGATGATTCGGGACCAGTCTGCAGTCCCTCAAAGATCGACTCGTATGAAGATCTTTCCTTGGGATTTAGCTCCAGTGTTCTTCATCAAAGTTATTGGAAATTGAGTCATCGTTGTAATGGAGGTAATTTCAGGACAATCGGATGTGTGTGTAAGGAGTTATACCTGTTTTAGTGAGCGTATATACAGCCAGAGGAAGATCGCGGCCACACGCGGCCACACCACCCGGCCAAGCCATGGCCGCTGGAGATCAGATGGACCAGGATCCGAAGACACCCACGGTCACACCACTCGGCCAAGCCATGGCCGAGTGAGCCAACACCACACTTGTTTTATTTTTGAACCGGGTTTGACCCAGTTTGTTTTGGGTTGATCCAGGTTCTCTTCTACTTTCCTATAAATACTCTAAACCTATTAAGGAGACTTGGATCCAATTAGAACTTTGGGCTAGGTAGATTAGGGAGATAGATGATTGATCTTTGATGTCTAAGGCTTTATTTTTATGTTTCCTATCTTGATTAATGTTAATAATGCTAGATAGCTTTGATCATGCTTAAAATCTAGATGTTAGGATTTCCATGCCCATAAGGTGTTTGATGAAATTCCTGAACCAAATTAATCAATAGCTTTGCATTCTTAGCCAATGGAAATTGACGATTAGGGTGTTTAGTGGTATTTGGATTTGATCTTAATGCATGCTTGCTTTGTGATTGCCTTTGGAAATTGTTGATTATCACTTAGCTAGCATAGAAATCTCTACAATGGAAATGGATTGATTTGCATAAGTGTTCTTAGCCTTAGGATTGTTCTTGATTGTTACTTAGACATCTAGGACTGATTAGCTATCTCCCAAATCAATAACCTTGCCCAATGTTCATTTTTTAATCTTGATTTAAAGTTTATTGCAAGTTGTGTTCTGTTTCTTAATTTTGCTTTGTTTGATTTATCTTATTTTCTCTCTTTTAATCAGTTTGTTAGATAAGATTGTGACAAAAGAGTTTTTCCTGTTTAAGAATAGATTAAGCATTTTTGTGTATTCTTAGTGTGTTGATTAATGCAAATTGTGGATTGATAAAATAATTGATACAAAAATAACTACATCAATTTGGCGCCGTTGCCCGTTTGCATTCAATTTAACCATTAGGATTTCAACTTTGCTTGAGCCTATTCATTTACTTTGCATTGTTATTTACTTGTTTTGCTTTGGTGTTTTGAATTTTTTTTTGCAAGGTGTATGAACTTGAGAAGTCAAGGCCAAGCAAATTTATGTGAGCCTGTTGAAGACATTCACCGACTTGAAAGAGAGAATCGCCGGTTAGCAAGATAAGCTATGGACAACAATCCTCCTCCTGCTGCTAGTCATAATGGAAATGACCAGCCCAATGATGACAGAGTTCCAAACCATGTGCCAAGACAAGCCCCTCTCATTGGAGCCTATGATGCACCAAATGTCAATGGACATAGAACTGGTATTAGAGCTCCACCAGTTGAGAACAATCACTTTGAGATCAAGGCCAGTCTTATCAACATGGTGCAAGGATCAAAATTTCATGGTTTGGCAATGCAAGACCCTCTTGATCACTTGGATCAATTTGATAGAGTTTGTGGGACTGTTAAGATCAATGGTATCTCTGAAGATGCTTTCAAGCTGCGCCTCTTCCCATTCTCTCTAGGTGACAAGGCTCACATTTGGGAAAAGAATCTGCCTCACAACTCAATTACCTCCTGGGATCAATGCAAGAAGGCTTTCTTATCCAAATTATTCTCTACTACCAGAACAGCAAGACTAAGAAATGAGATATCAAGCTTTGCTCAATAAGGAAATGAGAGTTTTTGTGAAGCTTGGGAAAGATTCAAGGGGTACATCTCTCAATGTCCACATCATGGTTTCTGCAAAGAGTCACAGTTGAGTACACTTTATAGAGGAGTTTTGCCTAAGTATAGAATGCGTATTGATACAGCAAGCAATGGAAACTTCTTGGGCCAAAATGCATAACAAGGGATGTTGTTGGTTGAGAATCTTGCTCAAAGTGATGGGAACTATGGAGAAGATTATGATAGAACCTCAAGAGATTATTCTGATATGAATGAGCAGCACCGCAAGGAGATCAAAGCATTGAATGAAAAGATGGATAAGATGCTTCTTGCCACTCAAAAGCCAGTCCACTTTGTCAATGAATGTGAAATTTATCAAGAAGGTATGGAAGCTTGTGTTGAGAGACAAGAAGAGGTCAATTATGTTGGTGGCCAAGGCTATAACAAGTTCAATCCTAATTACCGCAACCACTCTAACCTCTCTTACAGCAGCACCAATGTGGAGAACCCACAAGATCAGACTAATCCACCACAAAAACCACCTGGTTTTCCTTCCCAACCCTCCTATCAGCCTCACCTCAAGGAAACTACCAAGCCAAGCCTCAAAGCTATTCCCAACCTCAACAACAACTGACTGCACCACATCCTCAAGGTCAAGTAGATGACACAAATGCTCTACTTAGACAACTCCTAGAAGGACAAGGAAGAGGAGCCATTGAACTTGCTACACAAATGAAAGCCATACACAACAAGGTTGACAATGTCTATGGTGAGTTAAATGCTAAGTTTGAAAGGTTGCAAACACAAGTCCAGGGACAAGCTTCTTCCTCTTCAACAAAACAAATGGGTTCTCTACCAGGAAAATCAGAACAAAACCCAAAGGCGTTTTGCAATGCCATCTTCAAGGAAGAAGTGAATAGGGTTACCAGTATGAGTTTCGAAAAATCAAAAATGGATAGCCATGCTGATGAGAATGAAAGGTCTATTGAAGAGATCTCTTCTCTCCTATATGGTTCTGCTGTTGAGAGTTTGGTGGTTGCTAAAGTTGAGAAATCTGAGAAGGGATCAAGGGGTAAGGAGATAGTTGCCAAGGAGGTTGTTAAGAAAGATGAACCAAGTGTTGCTCTTCCTCTTTATATTCCTCCAATTCCATTTCCACAAAGGGTTCTTACAAAGGCCAAAAAGAAAGTGCTCTCAAGTTTCAAAGCTAATATGAATAGAGTTGAGCACCTTTGCCTTATGTGGATAGCTTATCTCAAGTTCCTCTCCATATAGAGTTCATCAAAGCTATTCTAGCAAACAGAGAGAAGGTGGAAGAAATCATAGGAATTTTTGATCCACCAAGTGAACAACAACTCAGTCCAAAAACACTTTCCAAGCTTGAGGATCCAGGCAGATTTACTATACCTTGCTCACTTGGTGCTTTACAACTTGATGATGCCTTATGTGATTCAGGAGCAAGTGTCAATGTAATGTCACTTGAGATGGTAAAGAGTCTTGGGATCAATGACATGAAGCAGCCCTCTTCTTCCATCATGTTTGGAGATGCTTCCTCAAATTCTCCACTTGGTTTGCTTGAAAATTATCCACTCAAGGTTGGGGATTGCACAGTTCCAACAGACTTCATGATCGTTAAGATGAAAGAAACCAACAAGCTCCCTCTCATACTAGGAACTCCCTTTCTCAACACTGTGGGGGCAAGCATTGATTTCCCAAATAAGAGAGTAACTCTTCTTCATGTGAATCCCAACACATCCTATCCTATCAAACATTCTTCCTCTACAATGTTTTGTGGAACAATCACTAGTGAAGAAGTGACAACTAAGGAAGAGCATAGAGACTTGAATGATCAACATCAAGAGCTCCAAGTTGATAAAGTGGAGATTAAAGAGACCACAAAGCTTGATGAGGACATTTTGGATGGTGAGTGTTTAGACTCTTTATTTGATGACCTCAAAGGAGATTCTGGAGAAGGGGATTTGGGTCAAGCAAATAAAGTTGTTGACAAGAAGAAGAGGAAGAAGAAACAAAACCAGCTTCCCACCATTGTTTCTTCTCCTATGACTTTGTGTTTGCATCCCTTGGGGCTTGTTGATGGAGCAATAGAGTACAAAGTGAAGCACAAAGGTCCTTCTTCACCCTTTGCAAGTGTCAAAGCCAAACTGGATCCCAAGTATCATTATGACAAGGATAAGCTTCATGAACTTCTCTCAAGTCACATTACTATCAGCCTCCAATCTCCTTCCACCAATTCAACAAGGTCTCAAGGGAGCACTAAAGCTCCTCCTATCACTCCATTCCCTAAAGTTCACAACTAGGGCCAAGGTATGGTCCTAACTTTCCATTGTATTTATCATTTGAGTCTTGTTTTCTTTATTTTGTTAGTCTTTCTCTTGGACTTTCCTCACACAGGGTCTGTGTGAATTAAGTTTGGGGGAGGGACTAGCCATCTAACATTGTGTTCTGTTTTGATTTTCATGTTTTGTGTGATGCATTGTTAATAGCTATGTTTTGGAGAAAAATCAAAAAAATTTAAAAATTTTCAAAAACCAAAAACAAATGCATGTAGCTTTGCATATTCATTCTTGTGTTTATGATTGAGTCTAGAAGCATTTAGTATGCATTTGCATTTGCATTTGGGGATAATAATGAAGTTTCCTTGTAAAAGTAAAGTTTGAGGATTGAACCCACATCCCTTATCTATAGTTCATTGGTGCTTGTTTAATCTTTGGGAAAAAATGAAGATCTAAGCTTAAAGCATTGTGTCACTTGAAAGCATTTTCTTCTAGTGTAAAGCTTGCATGATCATTGTTGCATCTCTGTATTATTTGGACTTTAATTTGATCTATAAATTATCTTGCTTATGGACTATGAATGCTTGCTCATGGAATTTTCATTTGGGTTAACTATCTCTATTTGCCACTCTTTTTTGTTTAACCTAATCTCTTGCCATACCTTTGGACCCCAACCTTTTCTTTCAAGCCTTTTGTTGATTTGTTGAGTGAGGCCTCTTTGTTGATAATGCTATAGGTTGTGAAATCTTGAGAGTATTGAGAATGACAAAGAACTGGCTCTTGTTTTAGCTAGGTTTGGAATCTTTTTAACTAGCTAACATGACTGCTTTTGAAAGAAGTAGGTGGTTAGAATGTTGATTTGGGTTCAGTTTTGGGAATAAGAAGCAAAGAAAAGGGAAAGAAAGGTTTACTTGGTTAAAAGAAAAGAAAAAAAAAATCTCTAAGGTTAAGTTTGGTTATAAGCTCTAAGTAACAAAGAGAAAGGTTAAAAAGTCTTGTTATAGTCCCCTAGAATCAAAGGAAAAAGAAAAGTAAATGAAAGTTAAACAAGAAGGGGGTATAGCAAAGAAAGATTAAGAAAGAAAGAGAGCTAATGTTTAAAATAAAGAATAGCCTTAGAGTTTTGCAAAAAGAATAAAGCCAGAAGTAAATACAAAAAGAAGGGTTTTAAGAGATCAAAATTTGAGTTTTTGGGTTGATAAGAAAGAAAAGAGGATTGAGCAAAAGGGTAGCAAAGTATCTAGGTGGGTAAAACATCAAGAGCTAAGCTTTGTATGCCTAAATTATTCTCAGTCTTAGATTGATTTCACGACTGTCTAGTATTCCTCCTTGTTTGAGAGTTAGCCACCCTAAAACACTATTACTAGCCCACCTTCAAAAGCCTTACTCTTAAACCAATTGAGCTTGATTCATGTTCCATTTGCAAGATCACACCAAACACTTTAATGAATGTGAAGTAGATGTTCAATAGGATTGCAAGTCTTTGCCAATAGATAGAAAGTGAACTAGAGTGGTGCATTGTGATAAGCTTTAGCAAAATATTTGTAAGCACTTTGATTGATCTTAGCACCATTGAATTCCATTTAAGGACAGTGGTTTGAATCCTTTGATGATACTTTTTGGTTCTTAATCCCTTTTTCAAACCTCTCTCTCTCACTTTTTGTTTGGTTCTTGCTTGATGACTAGCAAGAGATAAGTTTGGGGAAGTTGATATCTTGTGTTTGTATGTGATTTTAAAGCTTAATTATTCCTTGTTTTGTGCATATTCATGAGCATTTAGGTTGTTTAGGTTGCATTTTGCATCAAGTTTGGTATCTCAGGTGTTGCAGCACAGATGTACAAGGAAAGTGTACTTTGGAGCTAAATAAGTCAAGAATTAGCAATATAATGGAAGACACACATTTGGATACACACAAGATGATTGATGATTCGGGACCAGTCTGCAGTCCCTCAAAGATCGACTCGTATGAAGATCTTTCCTTGGGATTTAGCTCCAGCGTTCTTCATCAAAGGTATTGAAAATTGAGTAGGCTTTGTAATGGATGTGATTTTAGGACAATCGGATGTGTGTGTAAGGAGTTACACCTGTTTTAGTGAGCGTATATACAGCCAGAGGAAGATCGCGGCCACATGCGGCCACACCACCCGGCCAAACCATGGCCGCTGGAGATCAGATGGACCAGGATCTGAAGACACGCACGGTCACACCACTCGGCCAAGACATGGCCGAGTGAGCCAACACCACACTTGTTTTATTTTTGAACCGGGTTTGACCCAGTTTGTTTTGGGTTGATCCAAGTTCTCTTATACTTTCCTATAAATACTCTAAACCTATTATGGAGACTTGGATCCAATCTCTTATCTTATCTTTTGTTTAGCATCCACTTAGGGTTCTTAAGCTTGTCTACTCTTGGTTTATTGAATCTTTGGTTGATTTCCCAGTTTTTAATTGCAATTTCTCTTTCAAATTCTCTTAATCTATAAACTCTTATTATGATTTCACAAAGATCAAACTCTTTCCTTTGTGTGATCATGATGATGAGTGAGTAGATCCCTTAGAACTTTGGGCTAGGTAGATTAGGGAGATAGATGATTGATCTTTGATGTCTAAGGCTTTATTTTTATGTTTCCTATCTTGATTAATGTTAATAATGCTAGATAGCTTTGATCATGCTTAAAATCTAGATGTTAGGATTTCCATGCCCATAAGGTGTTAGATGAAATTCCTGAACTAAATTAATCAAGAGCTTTGCATTCCTAGCCAATGGAAATTGATGATTAGGGTGTTTAGTGGTCATAATGCATGCTTGCTTTGTGATTGCCTTTGGAAATTGTTGATTATCACTTAGCTAGCATAGAAATCTCTATCATGGAAATGGATTGATTTGCATAAGTGTTCTTAGCCTTAGGATTGTTCTTGATTGTTACTTAGACATCTAGGATTGATTAGCTATCTCCCAAATCAATAACCTTGCCCAATGTTCATTTATTTAATCTTGATAAAAAGTTTATTGCAAGTTGTGTTCTGTTTCTTGATTTTGCTTTGTTTGATTTATCTTATTTTCTCTCTTTTAATCAGTTTGTTAGATAAGATTGTGACAAAAGAGTTTTTCCTGTTTAAGAATAGATTAAGCATTTTTGTGTATTCTTAGTGTGTTGATTAATGCAAATTGTGGATTGATAAAATAACTGAGAAAAGTACTACATCACGTAGCATCTTTGAGACCAGCAGTGGAGGAAGTGACGTGTGCTGTAGCTCCAGAGTCTGGGTGTCATTCTCTCCCGCTGTCATCAGAAACACGCCGAGAGGAGAAAGCTTGAGCTGTGACTTCACTCTGGTAGTTGTTGTCAAACTGGTTGTAGCACTTGATAGCAGTGTGACCGATTTGTCTATAGATCTGACAAACTGGTCTCTCTCCCTGAGATGAAGAGGAGGATTGATGCTGTGGGAAACCTCGACCTCTTGATGAGTAACCACCTCTGCCTCTGTTCTAACCAAAACGACCTCTCTCGCGATTTTTTGGTTGGTACTGTGGAGGACACGGTTTCATTTTCTCAGTGTTGAAGGCGAGATGAGGAGATGGTGAGGTAGTATCCCCATATGATTGCAACTTGCTGTCAAAGCCTTGGACCTCTGCAATCACATTGTTGTTGGAGCTGGGAGCTTACTCAAGGAACTCTGTATAACCGTCGTGATGGGATCATAATCTCTGCCCAGTCCATTGAGAAAGCCAAAGATTTTCATGGATTCATCAACAGGTTTCCCAATGAAGCTCAAGGAGTCACAAATCGCCTTAAACTCACGACAATAGGTTGGAAGTGTCTTGTCACTCTTGGACAGAAGCTGTAAAGCTTCGACGGAGGGAGAACTCTCTGACAACACTGCTCTTGTTGAAGTTCTCTGCGAGGGACAACCAGATTTCACGCGAAGTTTGGAAGTTGTGAACGTGACCGAGGACTTCTTCAGACAGAGTACCGAACAGCCAAGAACGAACAAGCTGATCGGTACAAAACCAAGACTCATATTGAGGGTTTGGGACTTCACTGGAGACTTCACCATTGACGACGAGGCGAGTCTGAGGTGGTGCATTGACGGCACCATTGACAAAACCGATGAGTTTTTGACTTGATAACAGAGACTCAACTTGTGTCTTCCACAAGAGGTAGTTTGAGTCAGTCAGCTTCAAAGTGACAGAGCTGGTGACATGGACATTGTCTGGGAAAGGAAATGTGGCAGCCATTGTTTCACCTGTTAAGGTTCACAAGAGCTCTGATACCATGTCAGAGGAAGAAAACTTTAAACTTGTTTTTATTAAACTCTTACTTTCGACAAAATACAAACGGTCATGTACAATTGTCTTTTATAGACTACACTTTGGAACAGTCTAGAATAGTGGCCAAATATCTTATCCTCCAGCTATCTTGGATGAGTCATCATCTGGTGAAGATTCACGAACGTTGGTGCCATTAATACTCTACTTCGACAAGGACAAAGATGATGTGTTGTTTGTCTAGTTCTGCTCGGTGAGCTTCAGTGTTGGGCCTATATCATTATTCTGTTTCAGTATTGGGCATGTGTCATTGTTTAAGTCCAAAACCAAGTCCCCTTTGTGTCTTACATTATCTACTATTGACAAATCTGTCATTTATCACAAGAATACAAATAATATAAGCTAATGCGATCTGTTATCTAGACAGTTTTCAATAGACTATTTAGCTTTTAAAAGGATTTTTTAGATGGTTACATAAATAAGAAAATTATAATACTGTACTAGATTTTTGTTTTTGCTTTTTACCATTATGGATCATTCCTTCCTTTTCTTTCTCCTTTATCGACGCAAAATAAGATAAATTTTGACATACTTTTGATTATACAGGGCCACTACATTTGTCTATTTCTGCATTCGCCAAAAATTCCCTCCTCGTTTCTAATCTGTTTTTTTTTTTTCATAAATGAGTTAATTTGGACGGTGGCATATAGTGGGTTTTTCGTCTTTTCTTGTTGGCAAATTGTTATGTCACTATTCACGTTAAAAATCGCACATTAAAGAATGATTAGTGAAAGGGAATTTGGAAAAACATTTTGCGAGACCATAACTTAACCAGTTGAAATAACTAGAACCATGAATACTGCTACAAGAACACTAAGAAAACAGTAAACTGAGCTTTATTAAAACTTTCTCAAACAACTATATTACAAGCTTGTTTGATCAGTTTTATGCAACACCACAACAGCTGGTTTGCCACTGAACCAAATCCTAATCTACCCAATCTTACCTGCACAACAACAGCTATGCTCACTCTTTATTCACTCACCAATGAAACTCTCAAGAAATATTGTTCTTCTACTTAGATCTAAACACACACATTTTTTCTCTCTCTAAAAGTGGTACCCGAACAAAGATGTGAAATGCTTCTCTTTTATAGACAACAACAATCTTCACCGTACTCTTCTTTATCCAGCAAATTATCCTATGCACCATGTCCTTCAAGAACCTCTCTTTGTCCAATGTGTCATAGGAGAACCCTCATCATTATGTTGACTTCAACACTCCACTTGCTTGTAGCTTCCAACGGACACCTTTTAGGCTGACACCTTTTTCGCCCATGCTCAACATCTCAACGCTCGATGCACCGTACTGTCTTCAAGGTGTTGTGCTGGCAAAGACAACTTGACACTTTTCCGCTTTGTCTGAAGTCCTTCAGGTACATTATGTGATAGCTTGTAACTCGTACAGATCCTATGTTTCTTCAATCTCCCCCTTCAAGCTTCCTGTAACAAGTTAGTGTGCAGACAAAGGAAACACTAAACCAAGAAGCATTAAGATAATGGAAATACTTCACAGCAACAAAAGGTTCAAAGGTTCAGCCGAGTAGAACTAAAAAGAGAAAAGTTCTGCAATTGTAGATGCAATACATAACCGTTAGAGAGTTTCAGACTAAAAACAATTACTAAGTCAAACTCCTACTTATATTACTCCCCTACATACGAGCATACACTAACTTCTTCAGCCACTCTCGGTTTCATCACAGTCTTCATCATCTTGTAGATCACTCTCACCCTCAGAATATGCGATATCAAGGTAATCTCCCCCTGCTTGAGTGCACAAACTCATATAAAAACTAAGGATAAATCAGCAAGTAGAGTAGATGAGAAGAGAGACTTACCTGCAAGACACGTCATCATGAGTTTGGTGAAGTCATGCAGATGAAGAACGTCCGACAGAAGTGTGAGTGGGGCCTGAGAGGGCAGAAGCTCCTTCGGTTCAATCTTGATCTTAGCCGGTGCAGCAGAGGTAACATCACCGGGGAGAGCAGAAACAGTTCGTTGGAAACGCAGAAGCTGATCGATGAGATTGGGAAGGATGAGACGAACATTTGAAGAGGCATTCACAACGACAGAGCTACAGGCACATATTTCATCAAAGATTAACTTCCCAAAGTTAAACTTATGACCTTTGAGAATCATGAACAGAAGTGTAGACCGTTCAGCAGACATAGAGCTTGGGTTCTTGGTTGGTATCCAGTTCTGGCAGCAAATCTTCTGAAGCATGGCCACAGTATCTCCCATCTCCTTTTTGCTGCGAAGATCCCAAGCACGAATTCGACCATCAGTGAGGAGAGTGACAATGTCATCAAGGCTATCAGGAAATTGGATCTGAGTCGCATTTAGAGGATAGGAATCATTGGGAAGCTGATACATGGCATTGATGATAGACGGAGAGAATTCATACATGGATCCACGAAGAAAGACCTTGAGGATGTCAATCCCTTCTGTTTCAGCTTCAGCTAGATTCGCATAGAACTCCTTCACAATATTATCAACGAACTAGTCAACTTCAGTAACCGTGGGCAGGAGACCAAAATCGGACAGTATTTTGTAAGCTTCACCATCGTGGGGAGCATCCGGAGCGAGAAACCCCATTTCATTGAATAAGCGATCCAAGATTGTCTGAAAGCGACGCATGGAGACTTCAGACGAACTGAGATGAGTAGGAGTCGGAGGATGGGAGTTTCAATTCAGGGTAGTTGCGATCACGAATGGCAGTGAGGCGACGGTAGGCAACATAACGAGAGAGAAACGTCGGTGGAGGAACTTCAGGAACGTCCTCCGAAGTAAAATCAGACTTAGGTTGAGTCGAAACGTCAGTGACATCTTCAAGATCATCACGAAGAGATGAGCGAGTGGAACCACGACGAGGCAAACGACGAGTGGGAGCTGACGGAGGTTTAGTCTTCCCCTTGGAACCGGAGGCACGAGAGCACGAGCGTTTGCAGGGAGGAAGAGCAGGAGGTTGACGCTTGGTCTTCTTAGAACGAGAGACTCCAGGTTCGGTTTTTGGAACGACCGGATCTGCTGAACGAGGAACAGGAGCAGCGGAAGAATTGTCAGCAGCCGGAGTGAGATCTTCAGCACCTAGATCCATGGAAGAATTGTTGTGGTCCATAGTCAATTAAAGGCAAGATCTGGGTGTGAAGAAGGTTTGAAGACCATTCGTGAGATGTGGATTGCAAAGAGACAAAAGCGGCACAAGGAGAAATGAACCAGGATTAGGGCATTCTCCAATATATATGGTGACCTGCGACATTTAACACACAGGTGAGATTTATTCATGGGCCTAAAACAAATTTCAAGACAAACCGACAGGTGCGGCCCAGACAGCACACCGAAACCCAACAAAGAACAAGTGCTTATACACAAACTTTAATGAGAAAGAACCACACTTACTTCTATCAGTGTTTAACATGAAGAATTGTGATAACAAATGTGAAAGCTCATCAAAGTATCCTCAGACAAAAAAAGTTTTTTTTTTTAGATTATATATAAGCATAGATATGATAAACTTCTGAAAAAAAGAAGAAAAATACCACATATGTACAAGAGGATGAGGATTCCACGTCTGAGTACTATGTCTGAGGTCTGAGAGACAGATTCCCAAGTACAGGATCACACAGCTGTTTTCGAAAGTAGTGGAGGAAAATAGCAGCTGGTTAGCTCAAGGAGATTTCAATAACATACTCAATGATCTTAACAGACTAGGTTACACTCATCATACTCAACCAGAACTACTCCTCATGATGTGAAGCCAAATTCAAGGCGAGGGGGGTTGATGGAAAAGTGTAATAAAGAATAGACTTAGATACTGATACACATGATTGTCTTTTTTTTTTTTTTTTTTTTTTTTTTTTTTTGAAAGATTTCAAACAAGAAGAGAGAAAGAACATCAACCCCTTTCATGCCGACTCATACTCTTTTGAGTTCTTTTTTTTTATTTATTTTTTTTATATTATTACTTCAGCCATCCGTTTTGGAGATGTTGTAGGAAGAGCATGATGAGCAGCTGTTTTCTGAAAAGACTTGCCAAAACAGAGGTTTTAATTATACATAGGTAAAAAGAGCAAGCAGCTGTGCAAACCTGTACAGGGAACCTACAGAATGAGTCTCAGTCATAGAAACACATTAGTGATCACACAACCCAATTGAAGTTTGAAGATGTGAAAAGGTGTTTAAATCCAAAAACTTGGTAAAAATATCAGCAAGTTGTTTATCTAAGGACACATGAGAGATCTCAATTACCTTGTTCTCAACAAGTTCACGAATAAAGTGATGCCTAATATCTATGTGCTTGGTGCGAGAGTGCTGAACAGGGTTCTTTGAAATATTGATAGCACTTTCATTATCACAATAGACTAAGAGGGTTGAAGATACAATACCATAGTCAGATAGCATTTGTTTCATCCACATAAGCTTGGTGCAGCAGCTCCCCATGGCAATATATTCAGCCTCTGCAGTAGACATAATCACACAACTTTGCTTCTTGCTATGCCAGGCGATGAGGTTGTTACCAAGAAAGAAACATCCACCAGATGTACTTCGCTGATCATCAAGATTTCCTGCCCAATCGGAGTCACAGAAACCTGCAAGATTTGAATTCGTTTGCTTAGAATAGTACAAACCTCGATCAGTTGTTCCCTTGACATATTTGATGATCCTTTTGACAGCATTCAGATGAGATACCCGTGGATCAGCTTGATATCGAGCACATACACCCACACTGAAGCACATATCTGGTCGAGTGGCAGTGAGGTAAAGAAGACTGCCAATCATAGCTCTGTAGAGTTTTTCATCAACCTTTTGACCAGTCGAGTCCTTCGAAAGTTTTGTTGTCGAGCTCATAGGGGTTCTGACTGACTTGCTCGTTTGCATTCCAAATCTCTGAATTAAGCTCTTTGCATATGTTGATTGAGAGATGTGAATTACACTAGCACTTTGATTGATTTGTAATCCCAGAAAGTAGTTCATCTCGCCAACCATGCTCATCTCAAATTCCTTAGTCATTTCTGTGACAAAGGTCTTCACAAGTTTTGGGTTAGTGCTTCCAAACACAATATCATCCACATAGATCTGAACAATGAGGATTTTTGAACCTTCTTCATAGATGAACAGAGTCTTGTCTACACTACCTCTTTTAAACCCATTCTCAAGAAGGAACAGAGTGAGACGTTCATACCATGGTCGTGGTGCTTGCTTCAATCCATATAGAGCCTTCTTGAGTTTGTACACATGATTCGGAAATTGTGGGTCTTCAAAACCCTTTGGCTTAGTGACATAAACTTCTTCTTGAATGATCCCATTTAGAAAAGCACTTTTCACATCCATTTGAAACATCTTGATGTTCAGAAGACATGCCATCCCCAGAAGTAAACGTATGGATTCAAGACGTGCTACAGGAGCGAAGGTTTCATCAAAGTCAACTCCTTCAACATGAGAGTAACCTTGAGCAACCAACCTTGCTCGATTTCGTGTAACATTTCCATCCTCATCAATCTTGTTCTTGAAAATCCACTTAGTACCAACAACATTTACTTGCAGAGGTCTTGGAACAAGTTCCCACACATCATGCCTAACAAACTGATTGATCTCTTCATGACACGCAGCAAACCAAAACTCATCTTCTAAGACTGCAAAGATGTCAGATGGTTCCAGTGTTGAGAAAAAACAAGAATGTTGTAGCATTTCTCTGAAGTTGATCTGAACTCCTCTTGTTTTTCTTTGACCTTCTAGGTTGCCAATCACATCCGATTCTGAGTGATTCTTAGGAACTTGCAAAGGTGTTAACCTTGTATCCACAGTTCGTCCTTGAGTAACCTTTGTTTCTTCTTCTTGATCCTTCTCGACTTTCTCTAGATCAAGGATTGGCAGATCTTCATCATCCGGAGCTACAGGGAATTCTTTAGTAGGTGATCTATCATCAAATACAACATTAATAGATTCTTCCACTCTCTTGAGACGTTTGTTGTAAACCCTGTAAGCCATACTGTTTGTAGCATATCCCAGAAAAATACCTTCATCACTCCTTGAGTCAAACTTACCTAGGTGATCTTTATCATTCAAGATGTAGCAGATACACCCAAACGTGTGGAAGTAGCACAAATTCGGAGTTTTCCCTTTCCAAATTTCATAAGGAGTGGTGTTGGTGTTCGGTCTCACATAGACACGATTTATGATGTAACAAGCAGTGTTTATTGCTTCAGCCCAAAACCTTGGTGACACATTGTTGCCGTGAATCATGGCTCTTGCTATTTCTTGGAGAGTTCTATTCTTTCTTTCAACAATCCCATTTTGTTGTGGAGTCCTTGGTGCAGAGTATTGATGTCGTATCCCTTGGGAGTTGCAGAATTTCTCAAATTCTTCATTCTGGAACTCACCACCGTGGTCATTTCTGATTTGAACTATAGGTCCCTTTTCAGTCTGAAGTTGTAGAGCCAGTATCTTGAAGCTCTCAACAGCTTCTGATTTCTCTCTTAAGAATCTGACCCAAGTGAATCTAGAAAAATCATCAACACGTACAAAGGTGTACCTTTTTCCATTCAAACTCTCAGTTTGTACTGGCCCCATAAGATCCATGTGTATCAACTCCAGAATCCTTTTTGACCCAATATCAGCAACTTTCTTGTGTTGTACTTTGATTTGCTTTCCTTTGCTGCAAGCATCGCAGACTGCATCAGATTTCCCATCGAGCTTTGGTATACCTCTGACAACGTTAGTCTTTACTATCTTGACTAAACTCTGAGTGTTGACGTGACCAAGCCGTCGATGCCATAGATCAAGTTTAGAGACTGTAGCGGATAGACACATCTCTGACTCTTTCCACATATAACAGTTGTTTCCTGAACGAACTCCAGCTAGAACTTTGTTTCCATTTTCATCATATGCACCGCATTCCGTTTTGGTGAATGTGACTTTAAGTCCATCATCACATAACTGGCTTATGCTGATTAGATTTGCACGAAGTCCATCGACAAAATACACGTTTGCCAGTTGAGGTTGGTTGGTTCTATCAATCATCCCCTTGCCTTTGATTTGACCTTTTCCCCCATCACCAAAAGTGACTTTTCCACCTAGAATAGGTGTAAATTCGTCCAATGCTGATTGATCTCCTGTCATATGTCTTGAGCAACCACTATCAAAATACCAAGAGTTGACTTCAGATGAACCTGCAGATGTGTATGCTACATTGGCTTCTTCGTCATCCTCTTCAAGTTCTATCAAGCTTAGATTACAGCTTAAGATGATATTCTCGGTTGTATCTTCTCCAAAGACAGCAATGAAAGCCTTGAGATTGCATCTAGTGTAGATCTCATTATCCTCTTCATACATCTTCATTAGGTTGAAATTTGATCTTTCCGTAAACAGATCACTGTACAAGTCTTTCTTCGAGATCCACACAGAGCAGAACTTAATTGGTTCCAAGTAGCATTTATTGAGATTCCACAACAGATTGATCTTCTTCCTGAAACTGTAGCAGTGTTCTCTTTGATGATTACCACCACAGTGATCACACCCATAAGTTCTTCTCCTAATGACCCTCTTGTGATGATCCTTCAAAGAATGATTCTGACTTTTCTCTGATCTCGTTATAACCGACATTTCTTTCTTCAAGTTAGTAGATATATCTGCTTCCTTTTCTAGGTGACTGACACACACGAAGTTCACAGGTTGGACTGTCAGATCACTTGAGGTTCCAGTATTTCCTTGATATCCTAGACCTCTGTGTGGCATCTATTCTTCCCATGGACAAAATCTTGTCTAGATCCTTAGTTCCACTGTTCAGCATCCTGATCTGCTTGTGTTTCTCATTCAACTCCTTTTCAAGTACTATAGCTATTCCTTTTTCTTTGTAATACTCTTCTTGAAGGTTGCTCAGTTTCTGACGAAGTGCTTCAGTTGTTTGATCAACAGCCTTGAGTGAAGTATGATTAACCTTTTCCGTTGCATCCTCATAGGCTGATTCAAGTTTAGATTCCAGAGTAAGCTTTTCTTGAATAAGCTTAAGCTTATCCTTGCTTAGTTGTACCCAACTGTCATACATAATTCTGTATTCCTCCTTGGGATTGATTTCTTCGTCACTCTTTGAATCAGACCCATCACCTGTTTGAGCATTATCTCCACTGACTGTAAAAGCAACATAGTTGAGCAGTTCTTCCCCTTCCTCATCAGACTCAGAGTCACTGAAACTCAACAATGATTTTTCCTTTGACTTGGTTTTGTTAGGACATTCAAACTTTGTGTGTCCCATGCCTTTGCACTCAAAGCACTTCAACTCATTCCGTTTGGTTACAGGACATTCAGGTTTGATATGTCCATAGCCTCCACACTCATAGCACTGAATCTCCTTTCTCTTACCAGAATAGTCAGCATCTGGTTTTGATGCTCTACCACCTGGTTTGTCTCCTTCTGTATTACTCCAATGCCGTGTGTCTCTGTTGTTGTTTCTCTCAACCTTTTTTAAGGCTTTACCAAAATTTCTGGCCAACAAGGACATGCTATCTTTGATTTCTTGAAACTGATCAGGTTTTTGATCGGCCTGAAAAGCAATGCTTTTAGATGGTTTGATTTTGTCTTCATCAGCTTCCATTTCTTCATATTTTAGTAACCCGACCACTTCAGCAAAAGTCATTGACTCAGTGTTCCCAGCTACCCTCATTACCGCCTTGTGAGCAGCAAATTTGGCTGGAAGACACCTCAACAGTTTCTTCACCAGTTTTTGATCCTTGTAGGTCTTTCCAAGCACTTCAGCTTCATTCGCTATGGCACTGAGCTTTGAGCTAAACTTCACTATTGTTTCATCTGGAGCCATCTTCAGACACTCAAACTGAGGAGCTAACATATCAAGTCTCGTTCTCTTAACACTTGACGTTCCTTCATGAGATTGTTGGAGAATATCCCAGGCTTGTTTTGCAGACTTGCATCCTTGAATGAGTTTGAACTCATCTTCATCCACACCAGAGAAAATGGCATTCATGGCTCTTGCATTGAATTTTGACAGATTCTTCTCGTCAATCGTCCATCTGGCTTTAGGTTTTGGAATTTTAACTCCATCTTCTGTTGTATCAAACGGAGGTTCCCATCCTTCTTCAACAGCTGTCCATGCATCTTCTCCTTGGCCTCTGATGAGTTGTGTCATTCGAACTTTCCAATATCCATATCTCTTAGTATCCAGCATGATGTTCTTACTTGTACCTGTACCATCAGTATTTGGTTCCATAACTTAGGATCTAACCTGTGTAGAGACGACAGTCTCATATCAGTTTCCCGCTCTGATACCAATTGAAATAACTAGAACCGTGAATACTGCTACAAGAACACCCTGAAAACAATAAACTGAGCTTTATTAAGACTTTCTCAAACAACTATATTACAAGCTTGTTTGATCAGTTTTATGCAACACCACAACAGCTGGTTTGCCACTGAACCAATCCTAATCTACCCAATCTTACCTGCACAGCAACAGCTATGCTCACTCTTTATTCACTCACTAATGAAACTCTCAAGAAATATTGTTCTTCTACTTAGATCTAAACACACACACTTTTTCTCTCTCTAAAAGTTATACCCGCACAAAGATGTGAAATGCTTCTCTTTTATAGACAGCAACAATCTTCACCATACTCTTCTTTATCCAGCAAATTATCCTATGCACCATGTCCTTCAAGAACCTCTCTTTGTCCAATATGTCATAGGAGAACCCTCATCATTATGTTGACTTCAGCACTCCACTTGCTTGTAGCTTCCAACGGACACCTTTTAGGCTGACACCTTTTTCGCCCATGTTCAACATCTCAACACTCGATGCACCGCACTGTCTTCAAGGTGTTGTGCTGGCAAAGACAACTTGACACTTTCCCGCTTCGTCTGAAGTCCTTTAGGTACATTCTGCGATAGCTTGTAACTCGTACAGATCCTCTGTTTCTTCAAACCAGACGTGGAATCTTGCAGAATGATCGAGCATGAACTTGTGGAGTTAATGATGTGAAAAATAATAATTGACAGATGTATGTGTAAAACCTGCATAGTATACTTGAAAGTCGTTGGATCATTGGGAATGAAAAAAATACTTTTATTTATTTATAAACAGAGCATGATGATTACAATAATTTTCTAACTAGCTTTACAGAATAAGTTGTGTAAGGTTTTTTTTTTAAGAATAATAGGCGTAGAGTTTTATCGGTAAAACTGTGGATTTTTTCTCGGCTAAAATTTTCCTTATTTATGTGAGAGCATAGTCTCAGTCTCAGCTTTGACATGGTCGAGTTTTAAACTTGTAAGCCAATTTATCGGTTATACCGATTTATTATAGGCATTTTTGGTTCAAATCAGATTGAGTGGAGGGTTTTTGATATCTCTCTTTCAACAAGTAAACTGATTAAATATACAAGATAAAAATAAAAAGATTCGTATAAAAATATAAAAAATGAGTGAAATTCAACAATGAAACAGAACAAAATGCTTTTGGTACCATGTCATTGAGCCAAATATGTATGAAGTAGAAGATCTACACTTTTTTCTTATTACTGATCGAATACTCATCATTCTGCTTATGTTACAAGAAACTCTCATACGCGCACAAGGATTATTAGTGGTTAACACTGAGCAGATATTACACATAGTTGAGTTAATTAAATTGTGTAAAAATCTGATATATATTATATATATCTTAGAATTTAGAAAACCTCCACGATTATTTAGATCATAGATACTAAAACCTTCTTGATTTCACATATACTACTAAACGAAAATGAAAATAGCACAAAAATGACCATAGAAAAAAAAAAAACACAAACTGGTTGTGGACCTGTGGTTGATCAGGTCAAAAATTGCGGAAAATTCCTTTTGAATCAGTAGAGTGAGATCTTGTCGTATATTTAATCATACTTTATTAGCATTAGTTTTATACTATTTTAAAACCTCTTGCTAGCTCGTTCTCTATTGGTCCGGTTTCTAATTCTTGCTTATGATACGTAGTGCTGCTGTTCCTGCAAGCAAGAGGTCCCCGCTCGATCAGACGCGAATCTCCTCCATCACTTGTAAAGTGGAGGTGATATTTGTAAATTACTTGGGCTACTTCCATTTAGACCTCCTTTATTTGAGTCCCTCATGGGAGAAGAATTAGCTGATGTAGAAGGTTTCTCGGGTGAGCTACATCCATACATAGTCTAAGCCTCTGATTGATGACAGTACTAGATACGAAACTTATACGATGCATTTTTATAGTAATTACAAAATTCATTCACATTGGACCCTAGATCTCTTTATATTATGCTATCCATTATGTTTATTCGGACATTTATTGCGCATTAGATAACAAATTGACTTTTTGAGTAAAAAAAAAAAAAAAGATAACAAATTGACTAACCATCACTAGTTTTTTTTGTGCCTTCTGTATTGAACCATCATAGTGTCTTCTATTAAATCGTGTCTCTTACAATTCTATTTTTCTGCAAGTACTAGGATTAGAACAACAAAATATTTTTCTTTGTATAACAAAATTTAAAACAGTATCTAATATAAAATATTTAAATTTTATATTCTTCTACAAATTACATTTATTTACGACTTTTAACTTTGAATAAATTATATATATATATATATATATATATTATTTATTATTTGTATCAATGATTAGAAATAATGATAAAAATTAAAAAATAATATCAAACCCAAATACATAATAATACCAACTTATATATTTTTAATATAATTGTTTCAAGCAAATAGCTCAAATAATATATATATATATATATATATATACAAATTTTGTTTTAAAAAAACTTCCATAATGGTAGTTATTTAAATTTAAAATTTGAATTCATAATAAATACGTAGCATAAAGTACATAATTGAACCGTTTATTAAAAGTTTCTTTGAAAAATATAAGTTCTTAATAAACACAATAAAAGATCAGTTGGGAAGTATTTGGAACTTTCCAAGCAGATGGTTGTGGTCCGGAGATTACCTCTCTCCTGACCAGTGTTTGGCAGGTTCGTTATATTCCAAAAATTCATCATTTTATGTGGCAAGTTTAATCGGGGTATATTTCGATCTCGGGAAATTTGGGGTAGCGGGGCATTGCCTGCGATCTGGGTTGTGCACGGTGTGGTGCTGAGGAGGAAACGGTAAATCATACCATATTTGTTTGTCCTCCGGCTAGACAGATTTTGGCTTTAGCAAACGTATCAGTGGGGGCCATTTCTTTTCCCAAAGAGCCCGCGTACGCAAATATGGATCATTTTCTGGACAACAATAACCCTGCGTCTTAGGTTAATTTCAATGTTTCCCTGGCTTATGTGGTATATTTGGAAAGCAAGAAATGCACGGATTTATGGTAGCGGAAGGTGAGGCTTTGTCGTGGCAGCAGGCTCAGGTAGAGAGTGATAGTATGGATTCAACCTCTACCACTCTCGCTCCAGACCCCCGACGGAGGGTGGCCACCGCTAATCTTCCTGCGATTTTTACGGGTTATCGCTGTTTAATCGATGGATTATGGAAAGTGGGTGACCCGCTCGCTGCTGCGGGATGGGTTTGTACGTCGTTTCACGACACGCCGCCGATTCGAGGAGCCACTAATTTTCGACGGAGTCTCTCCCCCTTACATGCAGAAATAGAAGCTTTCATTTGGGCGATGCGGTACATGATCGGACATGATTTCAGAGATATGGTGTTCTTTACAAACTGTTCAGACTAGGTGAAGATGGTGTCTTCTCATGCGGACTGGCCAGCTTTCACGGTGTACCTTGACGACATCAAGATTGACAAGGAAGAATTTTCATCCTTCCCTTTATCTTTTATTTCTAGAAATACAAATTTAAGTGCGGATTTACTTGCACGTACAGCGCGTAGTTATCTGTATCATTTTTTGTTTGCATCCACCCAATTGGCTCGTTTGAGCTAATCTTTTGTTGATAAAAAAAAAAAAAAAAAATCAATTTTATCTGATGTAAGAGAAAGCTTGTTGAAAATATATGGAAAGAAATAAATTAAGTAAAAGCCTATACAAAGCTAATAGATAAGAAGAAGAGACGCCGCTCTTCAACAATATTTCTAGGAATGTTGGAAATAGTTTGAAGTGAAAATTAATCAAATACATCTAAAACATCTTTCGCAATATAAAGTGTTAACGGTGGTAAGTATAAAATGTGGTGATTGAAATTAAATCCGACTCTCCAAAGTTTTTAAGTTTTTTTTTTAACTATTCTCCAAAGCATTTTCTATGTATGTTATTTAGAAAATATACAAAAAATAAGAAAACTGATGTTACAAATTTGGTAAGCAACTAAAAATTATAAGACGGTTGTAAGTAAAAGAATATATAAAAAAATGATCATAAGAGAAGCGATTCTACTAAGAATTTTTTAGGTTTATTACACTTATAAGTAAAAGTATGTATTGATGGAACACGATCTTCCAAAAATTCTTAAAATATATTAAAAAAAGATTATAATAACAAAAAAAATAAAATAAAAATTCACGTCTAAATACCACCGGTGCAGTGGGCTAGTGGTTTAAGTGCAGGAATTAGATTCATGTGCTTCCTAATTCGATTATTTGTGGGAATGATGTTTTACGCCGTGTCATAAGATAATAGTAAATGCTGGTCCGGGCAATGGAGAGATTAAGTCCCAGATCCGAACTCCTCCTAGTTAATAAAAATAAAAAAGAAAAAAAAATTCACCTCCAAGTAAAATGTATCTTGGCAAGGAACAGGGGCGGATCTAGGTTTATGAGGGGTGGGGCAAGTGCCCCATACTCATTTTCTTAATTCTTGTAAATTATTAGCTAAGTTGTGTGGTATATCTATTAAAATCAACAAAAATTTTCAGTTTTTTAAGGTTGTACCACAGGTAAAATGCTAAGCTAAGTAGTATATCAATTAAATTTAACAAAATTATTAGTTCATTAAAGTGGTGCCCCTACAAAAATTACTTCTGCATCCGCCACCGGCAAGGATGACAACAACATGTCTACACTCAATAACTTCGGTAAGACTCATCTTCTCTGCGAATGTATCAAGCCCACTTTACGCTTAGGTTCCTTGGATTAGTTGGATAGATAGTTTGATAGCAATCAACTATAGCCAATCAATTTTTTTAAATAAAATCTCCATTATGTTTCATGATATATAAATATAGCCAAGAAAAATGTTGAGACCTTTAAAGTAAGTCCTCAGTATTTACTACGTATTGCTCCTCTCTATCCTCTACTTCACTTATTTTATTTACCCATTTTCACTATACAGAATTGTATGTCGGTAGAGATTTGAACGTATATACTTATAACAAGTATCGATAGAGAACACTATGGACGACTTTTCTGTCCAAATGATAATAAATAATCCAATAATGGAGTTCTAAATATCTACAAGGTTACATGTGCTCTGTGTTTAATAAGTTCGTAGAAATATCTAAAAGACAAGTGGAGTAGCCGTTTACGGAGTTTCAAACTTATTCCAACAACGGACCATAAGGGACCCGAGACATGCAACACGTATATCTTATCTCCTTACCGATTTGTTTCTATTGTAAAATCAGTAATTTGACTTTTCTCATTCCCCCAACTCATTTTCTATAAATAGAGGCCATGCAGCGTAATATTATACTCATCTAGTGCCGTGCCCAGGTTTATCGGGGCTTAAAACGAGTTAAAATTAAAAGTTATTTTAATATATTATATGAAAATAAATAAATATTAAAATTAAAATTATAATAAAATAAATATCAAAAATTTAAAGCTATAAAAATTTTTCAGAAACAAAAGAAAAAAATCTAAAATGCCTTAAACATAACCGTTTTTTTTCTATTTCAATAAACTATTTCACCAACTTCTCTTAATCTTTCTTCCTTCTGTTTTACGATCTTACTTGGTCTTTCACAATTTAAAGTTTTGTTTTCATTTTTGTATATTTTTATATATTTAAAGGAATCATACATGGGTTGTTTAGGAAATAAAAAGACTCCCAAAACCATAATAATACACCATATTTTCCATAATTGAGAATCAAAAAAACACACACAAAAAAATATATACTTTGGGGACCTGAGGCAAATGCCTTTTTCCTAACCCATACACGGCCCTGTCCTCATCACTTGTTTTCGCATATTAAGATAGTTATAAGAAATAGTTGAGAAAGAACAAAATGGCTTCCAAGGCTTTGATTCTCTTGGGTCTCTTTGCAATTCTTCTCGTTGTCTCCGAAGTTTCTCCGGCAAGGCAGCCAGGTACGTAATTTTTTTTTAATACATTTCATTCTATATACTTCTTCCTTTTGGAGGCTATTTAACCTATATAAAAATGTTATGTTTATGAGGCTAGCTAATAGAACTCTGTCTCATCTACATATTTGTGCTTACTAGAGTCGCAACATATATACTTCACTTAATTAGGTGTAGTTTATGTAGAACGTAATAAACGTACAGTTAAAAGCTTTTTACTAAAGAAGGAGCACTTCCGAATTTATATGCATATTTGAAGTTAAAATAAAAATTCACATTTGCACGTGATAACCATTTTTGTTGAAATAATGCCAGAGAGTGAGGAAACTGTGCACCCTGATGGTCATGGTGAAAGAATGAGATGCGTGCTAGATCTACAGACTTGTATGACAAATATGTATGAGCGATGCTTAACAGAGAGATGAAAGGATAGTGAAGAGACGACACAAGAGATTTGTTAACGGGGTTCGGATAACCTACATCCCCGGGACCAAGTCCAGAATCATTCAATAGAATAAGAACGCAAAAGTCACATTTGCCAATGATATCTAGCACACACTTGTGCCTACCACTCTTATCTACATGAACTAAAGGAACCACCACTCTTTGTCTTTTCCGACGAGTGTGAACCTCTACAAAAACCACCAACAGATTCTCTATCTTGTTGGTGGGACAACACCACACACAACATGTGTGCTTCTCTCAATTTTAGGTCTAGGGTGCGTAAGCTTCTCCTTGCTACCACCTCTTCCTTTTATACCTCTTAGAGTTCTCCACAAACCCTAGATTCCACAAGCTTCTTCCTCTTGTCTTTTGGGTAAAAGCTTGTTCTCTTTTTGTCAACTTGACCCATGCTTGTGTCATTGTTCCTGTCGTACCTAACACAAGCATGCTTCTCTGACACAGCCGTTCCACTGTTTGCTGCAACTTGACGCTTTTCTGCTCTGTTGCACTACACAACCTCTTCACGATTCATCTCTTGTTTCCATCTCTGTAGCACTACACAGCCACTAGAAGTTGTCTGCTCTGTTTTCATCTCTGTTGCACTTCAAGTTTACTCAACTGCTAAACAAACTTCTGCTAAGTTGTATGATGCAGCTGATACCTTCTTTCTGCTCTGTTGCACTTTCAGAGTTACTCAACTGCTAATGGAAGACTTGTTCTCATGAGCTTAAAGCATGATTGTTTGAGCTCTCACTTCTTGGATCTTCTCACTAAGACTCCAAGGTTCAACACGTCACTTCATTCCATGTGACTTTACATTGAGCTGTCTTGGCTGTGGTAGATTTTCTGATTCTCTATCTGAGGAATCACTGCGTCTGTGTCTGTCGCTGGTTACACATGCTCCAACTTGATCAATGCTTCTGTTTCTCAACATATGTTTGTGTCTGACTTGTTAACTGCAACGTTCACTGCATCTGTGTCTGTACTTTCGGTTGTATCAGGTTTACCCATTGCTTCTTGATCATCTCTCTTGATTCTTATAACCAGTAACAAGACCAATATATCTTCAATCTCTCCCTTTGTTACTGAGTTATAGAACTCAAGCTTTCTCTATTCTTGCACTTGATGATCTTCAAGCTTTCATGATGTAACTGAAACTTTGGCATCTTCATTACATTGAGAGGATTCTGTCATTGTGATCTTCTCTCTTCTGTTTCAATAGTTACTCCTTTACGCCTTGTTGTCAATCTTACAATTCTGTCAACACAGTGTATCTTCAATCTCTCCCTTGTTGACTGAGTTGTAGGACTGACAAACGTTGATGATCTGCAACCTCTACATATCATGTTCTTGTTTCTTTTTGGCATATATATTTCAAACAACTTCAATCTCGGTCAACACACAAATCAATCTCTCCCTTGTTGACTGAGTTGAAGGACTCTAACTCTCTCTTAATCATAACCCATCAAGCTCCTGATCTTGACTTGATCACATCTTCAGTGAATATCAAATACCTCCAAGTATTGCCTGCAACCACGACATAGCATAGCAACAACAACAACTAGCATATGAGAGTAATTCAGAGAAACTCCCTTTGATGCTCAGTTTGATATTCAACTTCATACGATGAACCAACTTGTCATCATCAAACCTTGGACTTGACATTAATACCATCTTTTGCATTTATCAAACATCTTCAAGTTGTGACAGCAACAATGACACAAGCATAGCAGCCCCAACAACTAGCAAATGGGAGTAAATACAAGAACTCTCCCTTTTTAGCGCAGTTTGATACTCAAGCAATCAATGGCACTAACTCATCCTGCAAGGCAACCATAAAAACTCCCCCTACTTGAGTGCATAACTAAGGTAAAAAGTAACAGATATCAAGAGCATAGTCCAATAAGGAACTCATTAAGCAAATATTGATCCTCCTCTTGCTTTGATGTTAAGAGTCTGCTCAGACTTGCCTGAACACTGCAGAAAATTCACACATACCAAAATCATAAAACCAGAACATGATATCAGCCATCAAACCAATGACAATGATGACTTGGTTACAATGACACAGATGAGAGTAGCTCAGAACTAGTTAACCCATCTTCAGAAATGTACCGCTGTCGCCAATAGGATCAGGATCAAAGCCTGCCGTACGCACAGAACAGCTAATTTCTGAAGACAAAATCACAAACGAGTACTGAGCCGAGAACACTTCCTTGAGAACACAATTGTCAAACATCTTAAAATCCCCTTTGAACCTCATGAATCTTAACTTGATCAGAACCTCTTAGTACTAGCAATCATTGTGCTTCATTTTGAAGTTCAGCCTTTGAACAATGAAAACTAACATGATCATCAAACTTAATACCTTTGTAGTCGCAGCGGAAACATAGACAATTCTCTCGAACCATGATGATCTTGTGAAATGTAGCACTGACTGAATAGCCTCAGCTTCTGCAGACTTGCTTGCTCAAGTAGCCTTGATTTAGAGCTGTTTCCATTTTTGCAAATATAGGCTTCAAAACGCTCTTCTTTACTAAGTCAGATCAGATATCCAGATATTGTACTTCATGAAGTAGAGGTCTCTTCCATATCAACTAGTTACAATACAGATCACACCTTTGCTTTTGTTGAAACTCCTCCTTGAGCCAACCTTTGAACAACATCTTGTGATCCCAACTTTGAACCAATGAATAAGACAGATGATTGCAGCTTCTGTAGCAGTTGTTATCTCAGTATTTGGAACGTCTTTCTTCAAAAACACATAAGAAGGAATTCATACAAAATCCTCAGATTTTTAAAACCTAGAGCAGCAACAACTTCTTGAATTTCAAAAGCGATGTCCCAACTTTCACTGACAAGACACTTCAGCTTCTTGGGTTACAACTTAACCGGTGTTACTCAAAGCTGAGTATTCTACCTCAAATTGATCCCGACCAACATCTCCTTGCAGATGTCACTTAAGCTAACCTTGCAGAACTGAACCGGAGTTACACAACTCTGAGTATTCTACCTCAGATTGATCCCGACCATCTTATACCACTAGTGAAAGTGAATCCTTCTCTTGAAATTTAATAATCCAGCGCTCTTACTCTTCTCTTCTAACACCCAGATGTCTTCTTGAATATTCTGCAACAACTAACTTGAAAACAATCCCAACCAATACAAGGCACAACTGAGAACAAAACCAATATCAACTGATACGAGCTTCAAGGACATTCCTCACTAAAACCTTAAACCTCCAAGACCCATAAGAATTTTCAACAGAAACAAATGTGTTTCATACCCATAGTAACACTTCTCTCGTGACACTAACTCCCAGCAGAGATTAATTCCTTGTAAACATATTCCATCACGCAGAAGATTTTACATATATTGACATACGTTTGAGGTAGTGACATAGAGGTGAATGTCTGCCTTGACCACTTCAGACTTTGGTGCAAGATATTCACCTTCAGATCAGATGACTTTCCACACTTCTTCACAATTAACTTCGTCTTACTCACTGATGGATCTTAATACTTTGATTGTGATTACCTGACCTAGGAACATTAAGAACTCCTGTTTCTTTTTCCAACCATGAGATCTTGAACTGAGCTTCTTCTCCTGCCTTGATGCAGAGCATATACGAAATAACAAAACAGCCCAGAAAATTCCAAAATGTTGTGGGATGATCAAGCACAGCAATATGAAGCCACAGGAGAAAGCGGATCACAATTTGGGTTTGTGGATTGAAAGTTAAGACCAAATTTCCAAAGCATATCCAAACTGCTAAAACCCTGCGAACAGCTAAATTTGAGAACAGTTTCCCATCAAATGACACAGAATCAGAAGGAGAACTTTATATCATTGGGAAGATCCTGCTTTCAAAATTCCAAAACATCCTTCAATACAGAAATCCGAGGTAAACAGCGAAGTCAAACGCAGAGGCAAAGTCAGACAAGAACCCAGCTTCATGAGCCTGCAACTCCATCAAACTCATAACTTCTTCATATCTTCTTCTTTTAACATTATGAGTTTGTTTTTCTCCCCCATGTTGATTATGTGTTTCAACCAAAAACTGTTCCATAGGAAACACACAATCAACATAGACTCATCTGTTTGCAGACTTCAAAGACCTTGATATATCTATCATAAAAACTTCTTCACCATTTCTTGATCCACGACACAAATGAAGCAGCAACTCAACCCAGAAACTTTTGCAACTTGGTGGCAAGATCAACATCAGAGATACAAAGCCACATGTGAAAGCAGATCATGGTTTGGGGTTACGGTTTGGAAGTTATGACCAAATCCCCAAAACATATCCAGAAGATAACTCTGCAAACAACCAACTTCAAGAGCAGATTCCAATAATATCACAGAGAACCAGAATGAGATCTTTATGTCCTTGAGAAGATCTCATTTCCAATTTTTCAAAGGATCTGCCAGCACTAGAAACCAAGATCTGAAGTCAAAGGAAAATGTAGAAGAAGAACACATACCAGAGACACCACAATTTCCTTGATGTATGAAATTATAACACGACTGCAGATTTCAGTATCTGAAAAAATATTTCATTTGATCTCTTCTCAAAAGCCAGCAACATTCATAAGACCCATAATCTAAATGATTATCCTTTGATGATACTTCCCTTTCTTGTGATCTCAACCAATCAATATGACCTCAAGTCTTCTTCTTTAGCTAGGAGCATCTTTGATAGGCTGAGACAAACCTCTACAACACAACTCATGCACTTCAGCCCCACCCTGATCACTTGTTCACCATATTGTTTCTATCTCCATCAGATCGCAACACTCCACGTGCTTCTTCAAGAATACATAAAGTCTCAAACTGAACCCAAACAAGTGGTTGACGTCGAACTCCACAGACACCTGCAGCTTTGACCTATCTTCACCATTTTCTGTAATGGGCTTAGATATAATAACATACTAGGCCTTTGCACAGTTACCAGAAACCCAACATAACACAAGACCACACAAGATCAATTCCTCATCTTTCTTAAGAGGCATCAGCGACAAACTTCAACATTAGTGAGGATCAAGCTTCATTCCTCACACAAGCTCTTCTTCACTTCCATAGACACCCAGATTCAGAGATCATAATTCTTTGCCGAGAAACACTTCCTTTCTTTTCAAATTAGAGAAAATAACCAGATTGTGTTATTAACTCTTTCTCTAAAGTCCCAACACAAGTAACACTTGTGATTGCAAAGAACCAATCAAACGACCATTGAATCCTCAGCGGCAGAGAGATGAACGTCTTCTTCTCTCACTCAAAATCAGATGTAAACCACAACACTTCGTCTCTCTCTCTTTACCGTTAGAGACACAGAACAAGGACTCACCCCAGATTTGGGTTATCAACAATGAGCATCATGTGACATCTTCTTAGCCTCCAACTCACTTTATAATTTCAAAAATGATGTAATTCCACCTCAAATCCACGATATATACTTCATATTGTTACCATAATCTCCAGTGAATTTTATGAAATGCTCAAGAAACAATTCACAACGGCTCACAGCATTTCCAGCGTCAGAACATAAACTTCAAAAGCAATGATGAAGGCAATCTCAAAAACTTGAAGGCTAATCTTCCAAACTAAATCTAGAAGCTTTAGGAAAAAAATACATGTTGCTTCCAGCTTCTTGTGACAACGCACAGACAACGGAGAATCTCTGAGCATCAACAGATCCTTTATTAATTTCATGGCAAACACCAAACTGGAGCAGAAGACTCTCGTTGACTTGTTGATTTTTTAAGACTAGATCCACACGTGGTAAAAACCTTCACATGCCCAACACCTTAAAACAACTCCTTGTGGGCTTTTAGTGGGCCTGATTTACGAATTTAGAGACCAAAAACACAAAATACCCATGTGAGAAAACCTTTCTCCTTTCTTCGACTACAATTTCTCACGGCACGAGAACCAAGACATCATGAAGATGACACTGAAAAATCCGATGAACTGTACAAACAACTTTGGGCGAGTTTGAAAACATATCCGCCGTCGTCATCTTTCTCTCATCTCTTTGTTCTTCATTTTCACCAACCTGGATAGAACCCATCACTTGATTTTCTCCAAATAAGATCATAGATCTTCTTCCTCATCTAGAGACATCTCAGGATCTAACCTGTTAGAGACAATATAATCTCAAATCGGTTTCCTGCTCTGCTACCAATTGAAAGAATGAGATGCGTGCTAGATCTACAGACTTGTATGACAGATATGTATGAGCGATGCTTAACAGAGAGATGAAAGGATAGTGAAGAGACGACACAAGAGATTTGTTAACGGGGTTCGGATAACCTACATCCCCGGGACCAAGTCCAGAATCATTCACTAGAATAAGAACGCAAAAGTCACATTTGCCAATGGTATCTAGCACACACTTGTGCCTACCACTCTTATCTACATGAACTAAAGGAACCACCACTCTTTGTCTTTTCCGACGAGTGTGAACCTCTACAAAAACCACCAACAGATTCTCTATCTTGTTGGTGGGACAACACCACACACAACATGTGTGCTTCTCTCAATTTTAGGTCTAGGGTGCGTAAGCTTCTCCTTGCTACCACCTCTTCCTTTTATACCTCTTAGAGTTCTCCACAAACCCTAGATTCCACAAGCTTCTTCCTCTTGTCTTTTGGGTAAAAGCTTGTTCTCTTTTTGTCAACTTGACCCATGCTTGTGTCATTGTTCCTGTCGTACCTAACACAAGCATGCTTCTCTGACACAGCCGTTCCACTGTTTGCTGCAACTTGACGCTTTTCTGCTCTGTTGCACTACACAACCTCTTCACGATTCATCTCTTGTTTCCAGCTCTGTAGCACTACACAGCCACTACAAGTTGTCTGCTCTGTTTTCATCTCTGTTGCAATTCAAGTTTACTCAACTGCTAAACAAACTTCTGCTAAGTTGTATGATGCAGCTGATACCTTCTTTCTGCTCTGTTGCACTTTCAGAGTTACTCAACTGCTAATGGAAGACTTGTTCTCATGAGCTTAAAGCATGATTGTTTGAGCTCTCACTTCTTGGATCTTCTCACTAAGACTCCAAGGTTCAACACGTCACTTCATTCCATGTGACTTTACATTGAGCTGTCTTGGCTGTGGTAGATTTTCTGATTCTCTATCTGAGGAATCACTGCGTCTGTGTCTGTCGCTGGTTACACATGCTCCAACTTGATCAATGCTTCTGTTTCTCAACATATGTTTGTGTCTGACTTGTTAACTGCAACGTTCACTGCATCTGTGTCTGTACTTTCGGTTGTATCAGGTTTACCCATTGCTTCTTGATCATCTCTCTTGATTCTTATAACCAGCAACAAGACCAATATATCTTCAATCTCTCCCTTTGTTACTGAGTTATAGAACTCAAGCTTTCTCTATTCTTGCACTTGATGATCTTCAAGCTTTCATGATGTAACTGAAACTTTGGCATCTTCATTACATTGAGAGGATTCTGTCATTGTGATCTTCTCTCTTCTGTTTCAATAGTTACTCCTTTACGCCTTGTTGTCAATCTTACAATTCTGTCAACACAGTGTATCTTCACATGGTGGTGGCTACAACAGTGGAGGAGGAGGAGGAGGAGGATACAACAGAGGAGGGGGAGGAGGAGGAGGATACAACAGAGGAGGAGGCGGAGGAGGATACAACAGAGGAGGAGGAGGAGGATACAACAGAGGAGGAGGAGGATACAACGGAGGAGGACACAAAGGAGGAGGATGAGGAGGAGGCCAGGGGGTTAACGGAGAAGGAAAAAACTAATTTAATGACCACCATGCAGGATTGCATCTATAGATATGCTTATCAGCTTATGTCTGTGTGTAACAATAAGTAAACCATAGCGAATGTGTAATGAAATAGCTTAAGAATGTAATGTCTCTGTGTATGAGTGTAACCTTCGCTATTTGCATAAATAAATCGTTTGTCTTGTTTTTGTGGAAGAGATTGTTGTTTAATTTTTCATCATACTCTTAGGGTTGGAGACAAAAATAGTAGAAGGTAAACAAGGCTGGCCAATGAATTGCTTTTGTAGGGCGTAGGAAAGGTATACATTAATGCAAATAAACATAAATGCAGTATAAGTATATGTGCTTCATAATCATAAAAATAAACGATAAATGCATATCAAATTTTTTTTTTTGTCATCTAGGTTACAAAAATGTGAAAACAAGGAAATCACCTAAGACTAATCCCAAACAAGGGAAGCACTAAGCCCAAACAAGGGAAGCTTAAGTTGGCAAATTACACATTTCCAGAGACATAAGCCGGCAAGTTACAAACTTCCGGAAACAAAGATACAAAGACTAAACAACCTAAAAAACAGGTCACTAAGGAATACAAAAACCAAAGATCTAAAACTGTCCAGCTAAATCAGAAAGAAGCTCACAAACTTTCCCATAGAACCTGTAAAAGCCGGAGAGTACCAATAAGACCGGAAGTGCCATAAACCATGATAGCACACCGTCGACAAACCATCATCAGCACCGGCACGAACAAAAACAACTCGAACGACATCAGAGAAACAGAAGCTACAACCATCAAGTCGCACAAAACAAGTCGAGAGAAAGCGAGCCAGACTAGGGACAAAGAAGAAACCTTGAGATTCGACCTGAGACAAGCCAAAAAGGACTAACAGCTCTTACACGCGGACCCTCGTCGACCCAGCTTTAACCATCTACAGAATCAAAACTGGTGACCTCCTTGCAAGAGAACAGCTGAAAGACGAATCCACTACTATGCCTAAAACCCAAAGCCACAACTCAAAAGAGCCGCCGAAGTGAGCTAGTAGATGGCTACCAACAATATACCATTTGGTTGACAAGCATAAAGAACGAAACCTAGCAAATAAGGCAAACACTGACTAGCCAGGAGACCTAACAGAGCAGAAGAACTAAGGATTGAGTACCAACCAACAGAGAAGGCAAGTTTGAGAGAAGACACAAACCATAAACTTCACTTTGCAACCTGAAACCAGCGAATGTGGCCACACTAACACAAACAACACCACCTTGTTGAAAAACCCGCAGTCCAAAGAAGAGAGAATCGAGAGAAGTACCATACCAGAACCGGAAACGACATACGTTCGTCTCCTTCAACCCATAAGCCACAAGAGAACCACCAGAACCGAGCCATAACCTAGACTAACCCATTAACAAACGGATTGTCTCTACCACAACCAAATCTTGCCGCTGATGGCTTCCCCTTCTTCAACCCATCAGCCACAAGAGTTACAACAGCGAAAACAACAGAGATAAACCAAAGACTAAGAAGCAAGACGAAAAACTAAACCCTCCCACAGCTCCAGCATGGAGCCCGGCAGCCGAAGAGGGCAGAGATGGAAGAAATTTTTTTTCTCGCGGCGGCTGGTCTTTGGGAGAGAAATTAGGGTGTCGAGGATGTGATCATCTTACAAATGAAATGCATATCGAATTAATGATGGTAAAAATCTAAAGAATTGTATTAACAACATTATAATGTCATAACATATATGTAGAGATACAAAATGAATTGTTTTAAATCTAGTGATATACACTCTATATACATAAAATAAAACATATAATTATTATTTTTATTTTTCAACAACACAAATTTAATATAAGTAAATATCAAATTTATATTATATTATTCATTATTCATTATCCATTTCTAATACATATATGTATAAATTTACTATAACGAAATTTGTAAATCAATTAAAAGGTCATAATTTAACCCGTACAAAAAAAAAAAAAAAAAAAAAAAAACCGTGCATAACACAAATCTTTACCTAATTATAGTCGACATTGTAAACAAAATGTTTTTTTTTCTTTCTTAAGAATATATTTATATACAAAGATAAATTCCTAATCGGATACATTTAAATGCAAACAGAGAGATGGAAAACTCAATATTGAAAAAACACAAGATAATCTGAATATGCATTTGTGTCATTGTGTGGTAGACAAGCCATAACGTAGTGGTTTTGGTACCATATATACAAAAGGAACTGAACATTCACTAAAAGGCATCATCAGTGTAACCGAAACCACATTTGTTGTAACGAAAAAGAAAAAAAACTAAATGCTATGCCGAGAGCAGTGTCACAACAACAACTAGCATCAAAGCTAGATCAAGACGTATCTCAACCAAGACATAGCATCAAATGATTTCACTACTTCTGCTATCTAGTTGCAAATTATATGTCTTTGGCTCAATTTTCGTGTTGTGGCAGGAGCTTTCGTTTATTAATTCTACTTCTGAGCCAGAAACATTTGTAGAGGCAACTAAGACCATCTCCAATGGTTTTCCTTATTTTTTCCTCTATAATAGAGGTGAGTTTTACTCCAATAGTTTTCTATTCTCACCTCTAAAATTAGAGGAACCTTTGTAAAAAAAAAAAGGATTCCTCTATTATAGAGACAAAAATAGAGGACCATTAGAGATGCCCTAAGAAAAAGTTAGTGGCTACTTAGCGAACAAAAGCAATTGATGCTTTAGAGAGAAATAATACTTGGGGTATGAAAGATTTGTCCTTAAAGAGATTCCGGATCAACGAAATCTTCTTAATTCCATTTGGGATGATCAGATTTATCGGTGGTGAGACTCTTACTGGACCAACTTTTCTCACACTCGATAATATCTGGGATCTTCTTTGGTTTTCTAGAAGACAAAGAAACAAGATGTGGCTTTAGGCTCCTCGTAGACACAAAAAATCATGCAATTAATTTGGTATTTCACGAGTTAACCAAACATATTATTGAAGTGAATTGTCACTTTTGTTTTGCTGGGATCCGAAGAGGTGCTTTTTTTTTTTTTGAATTGAATGTAAAATTTTATTCAACCAAAATACCTTGTATACAATGAATACTATATTTTGTTAGAAAGAGTTTTGAATGAAGAGCTGAAAGGGGCAAAGGAAGAAGCTTATGTGTTGTCTAGGAGGGGTGCCTAGCAGAGAACCAAAGCTGCAGGCCGTCGGCGTAGCGATGGTCATCCATGTCTGTGATTGAGCTGAGCCGGTTCCTAACGTTCTTGTCAATATGTTTAATGAGTAGAGTCTGTAGAGTTGGTGGATCCCCGTGTCGTCTAGCATTTCTCTCTCTCTACATATGGTACAAGGTGGAGTGAAATAAATACCGGTAAAAAAACCGTTGCAGTTGTGGCATTGATTGGCTATAAGGTGATTCCAATCTGTTAAGTAGTTAGCTCTGAGACGAGGCAGAGCTAGAGCCCTCCATATTCTTGCAGCAAACAGACAAGTGAAAAATAAATGATTGTGTGACTCCTCTACATAGTTAAAGAAGTTGCACGCTACATGCGGACCTGAGCTCCATTGTTCATTCTGTCGCCGGTGGATAATCTGTTGTGTACCGCAAGCCACATCATAAAAAGGTACTTTGGAGTGCAGTAAGTAAACCATATCCCTTTGTACCAAGATACTCTCGAACTTGGACTGCGGATGATTTGCCAAGTGCGCTTGGTGGTGAATTTTTTCTTGAACTTGTCTCCTGAGGAGCTCCAAAATGGAATGTCTGCATCTTACTATTGATCCAGATCGGTGTTGTAGAGCGTGAACCTCTGACTCAGTCACGTTAAGTGAAGCAATACGGCGCCGGTGCACCTACTAGTGTGATTGAATTACCCAAATCTATGACTCCCCTTGCTCTTGTAACGTCAATAAGCCTACCAAGTGGTGACCAAACATCATGCCAAAAGATATAGAGGCCCATTTCTCACATCCACTTTTTGCATCTAGTGCGCAACGTGCCTGTATTTTAAGAGTTTCTTCCACATCCAAGACCCTGCAGTGTCATTATCCATAAAAGTCCAGAATGATCCTGTTGGAGTTAAATATTTCCATATCAAGGAAACCCACAAGGATGGCTGCAGAAACACTAGTCTCCATATCAACTTCGAACAACTAACCTTGTTAGCTTCTAGGAGAGATTTAATGCCCAAATAACCTTCGTGTTTAGGTTTACAAACATCTACCCACACTATCCTTGCATTTTTGGAGTTGAGATCAGGTCCGACCACAGGAAAACCACAAACATTTTCCCAATTTCATGAATACATTCAATAGGAAGCCGATAGGAAAAGATCCAAAAATTTGATATGCTGACAAAGACTGAGTTGATGAGAGCTAGACGGCCTGCATAGGAGAGAGCTCAGGCAGTCAAAGAGCTCATTTTATCGAATTTTCTCAAGTAATTGCCCATAGTCCGACGTAGTCATTTGTTTAGTGAGGAAAGTAATCCCAAGTACCGGACCGGAAGCTATCCCAGTGCAAACGGAATGCTAGTGGCAATACAAGCTTTGATTTGATCTAAGACACCAGCAAGGTAGATCAAGTAAAGGTATAGAGAACACAACACACACTATAAAACACTTGGAACGTGCCAAGCAAACGCTTTATTCAATCTTATAAAATCTTCCGTTTCTTACAAGACTTGAAACGAAGCTTACTCTCTTATCTATCTAACATAACACCCTGTGTAGATCTAAAAGAGTTAAAGAACACACATTCTCCTCCTTCAAGGCTTTTTGTTTCTTGAAGGTTTACAATTCTCACCACTTTATCCCCACGAGTGCCCACTCTTTTTGTGGCTAGCCCTCGTCTCTTTATACCCTACACAAACGATCTCTAACCTAGATCTTTGTGAATCCCTAACTAAAAGGAAATATTGCTTATCCTAAGTAATATCCTACCTTATCTCTCTCGATCAAATATACTCTCAATATCTTCATGTATATCTTGATCCTCTACTTCCTTTCTTCCCACGCATCTTGTCACGGCATCCATAATCTTTCTCCACGTCAGTCCATCAGTCACGTCAGCATATCAGCACTCTGAGACACTTCACAGGCTCCGGTCACCTTCAGAGCTCTGATGCACTTTAATCTCTCCCTTTTTGACTGACTCTTGCCACACAAGCAACCATCGCATTTAACCTGTCAGCAACAGAAACAACCAGCAACAAACCAACAACCAGATACAACTGTACTCACAGTGCATCACAGCTTACAAAAGCATCAGAAGATTAAATGACCAGCAAGTAAGCATTTCAACCAGGCATAAATCTCAGATAAACCAGAACCAGTCTCAAAAACCCAAACAAACCAAATTCGAAGCAAAGAAAAACAAGCGGAATCAATAAACAACAAACAAAAAAACAACAGCTCCCCCACAGCTCAAACTCCCCCTCAAGCATCTGAATCAGACTCATCTCCCCCTGCTTGTTTGACACAGATTAGTCAAAAATGTCAACATACACACGAAGGAATAGCCAGAAATGTGACAACTTACCAGTGCCCAAGGCGTCTTGCAGAATTTGAATAGCCAACTGAATGGCTTTGCGCTCTGCGGATGAACCACTACGAATAGTCTTCTCTGCGGGCCGTGACACAGTCTTCTTCCCCTTTTTCTTTTTCACGTCTTGTTGCTGAAGATTCGGAACAGGGCACTGAGCTTCCAGGAGCTGATGAATAAGGCTGGGAAATGGAAGACGAAACCCTGACTGAGCTTGAAGACCCAACTGTATGATCTGCTCATAGATCATTCTCCCAAAATCAAACGGAATGCGATGCATGATCATGTAGATTACCATGGCTCTGTTCGCTGAAATGTGCCCTGTATTCACCGTGGGAGACCAGTTTCTGCAGCAAATCTTATGCAAATCCTTGATCACTGGATCCTTGATTGCCGTCGACACCAGCTGCTTGCAGGTCTTCACTTGACCACCAGATAGAAAGAGCGCAAGATCCTCCTCCAGGATTGCAGCTGTCTGTAGCTTTTGTTCACGCACATCAACTACTTGAAGACCGAACAAGGCATTAATGCGGCTTGGGGAAAACTCATACATCCAATCTCTGACAAGCACATCAACTAAGTTTCCTTCAACCTTAATTGTTGGTAGATTTTCCCAGAACTCATAAACAACCTCAGAATCATAAGGGACGATTTGGGTGACTGTTTTCAACAGACCAGCTTGATCAAGCAGCTCTCTAGCAGAGACACCTACTCCCTGAGTATAGCAAACCTCAGCAGCAATGGTTCGAGAGGTAAAGAAACTATACCGTCGAGCAGCCTCAGCAGACATGAACCGTTTTGTGTCAAATTCCTTTGACGATGCACCGCGTGAAGAGGACACACCCTTGTCCTTACCAAGAGACGGACGCTTGGAGTCATGACCGTTTGTATCAGCAGCTGATTGTCTCTTACGCAAACGAGATGAGATTCCCTGATTCGACACAGTGGGAATAGGAGCATCACCAGTGAGATTGACCACTGGAAACCTAGAAGTCACCTCTCTCGGTGGAGAAGAAGAAGAGTCACAGGTCTCGAGATTCCCGTGAGAAGGCGAGGGAATCGGATCCACCCGAATCGGAGATGCAGTGACGGACTCCTCACGAGGCTGGTAAACCACCATGGCTGTCGCGGGATCGATCGGAACGTGTGGAGTTGGCGGAGGCAACAAAGACGGTGGAGTGTGGAGCTCCTCATCCGAGCTGGAGTCATAGTGGAAACCACTAAAGATGGACTTCATGATGTTCAGAGAATTGATCAACATGAGAAGAAGAAGATTGAGCAGAAGTTTAATCGACACAGGATTGAAATCGCAGAGGTGATGAGGAAAACGCCAAAACCCTAGCCGCTCCTTTTTATACACACTCGTGATTCTCAATGGGTTGCACAACACTCGGCCCAAAACATTAAAGATTTCCTGAAACCACTCAATTAAACATCAGTGTACACCGCATCTATTTCCTCATTTGACTGGATTCAATCGTTAATTCATTCAATCATAATTAATACCGGTGCATTAATAAATCTCATTCTTCCTCTTTTACGACCCAAATTAGCAGATTCATGAATCAAACACACAGATACATACAGCCACTAATCATTTATTCTGAGGGACCCAGATAGAGAATTAAACACACATGAGCATTATTATTTTTTTTTTTGAAGATTAAAACAGTGCAAAAATCAGAACACTAACCAGACCTTTGTCGTATCAGCCACTTGTTCAGAACCTTCACTAGGAACTATCACAACCTCTTGAATTGTCGAAGATCAGAGTACTGTTGCATGTGGGCAGTCTTTCACATTGGTATGCCTTTAGCCTTCAGTCCATCCCAACATGTTAATGCAGCTGGAGTTCATCTCTTTGAAGAGCACACATTTTTTTTTATTTTTTCTTAATTTTTATTTTATATTTCTCCAAACAGTCTTATGATGACTGCTTCAGCATCTTGAACTTCAGTGACATTATTTGATTGTGACAGTCACTGATTCTGAACCCATCATTCCCTAGGTTATTAACTCCTTAGAATGACTGTGCATGTCTCTTCACAGCTCTTTGACCTCCTTAAATCATGACAACGTTTAACAGGATGGACAGACCGGTATGACAGGCAGCTATTTCCCACACTTTTTCAGAAGGTTGATCTTCTATATATTCCTGGATTTCCGTGATCGGTCCTAGCTCCAGTTCCTGCCTTAGACCAATACAACTCAGAGAAAACAGTTAGAGTTCACAGACACCAATAGACTTCCTCAGATTTATGAATCTGTTGAAGTCCAAAGGCTTGGTAAACAAATCAGCCAACTGAAAATCAGTGCTCACATGATCTATCTCAATCAGTTTCGCCTCAACAAGTTCACGAACAAAGTGGTGTCTAATATCTATGTGTTTTGTTCTAGAATGCTGGACAGGATTCTTAGAGATGTTTATTGCACTCAAATTATCACAATGGATTAACAGAGTATCAGAATCAATACCATAGTCAGAGGACATTTGACGCATCCACTGGAGTTGTGTACAACAGCTGCCCAAAGCAATGTATTCAGCTTCAGCGGTTGATAGTGAGACACTGTTTTGCATGTTGCTGTGCCATGATATTAGGTTGTTGCCCATATAGTAGCATCCTCCACTTGTACTTCGACGATCATCCACATAACCTGCCCAATCAGCATCGCAGTATCCGCTCAGACTGGTATTGGTATCCTTGGTGAAGGAAATACCAAAGTTCATTGTCCCTTTAACGTATTTGATGATCTTCTTGACTGCTAATAAGTGAGACATCTTGGGCTTGGCCTGGTACCGTGCGCATATCCCCACTGACAGACAAATGTTTGGACGATTAGCAGTCAAGAACAATAAGTTCCCAATCATTCCCCTATACAACCTCTCATCTACATTCTCCCCTTCTTCATCCTTGGAGAGTTTGTTGTTTACACCCATTGGGATCTTTGCTTCTTTACTCTTATTCAAGCCAAAGCGTTGTACGAGTTCCTTAGCATAAGTGCTTTGAGATATGAAGATTCCATCACCCGATTGTTCAACTTGCAATCCCAAAAAGTACCTTAGCTCTCCCACCATACTCATCTCAAATTCCTGAGACATGCTTTCCACAAACTGTTTTACAAGAGACTGACACGTGGAACCAAAGACAATGTCATCCACATAGATCTGAACAAACAACAGATTATTGTTGCTGTTGAGAACAAACAGCGTTTTGTCAACACTCCCTCGATTGTATCCGTGATCCATCAGAAATGTAGTCAAACTTTTATACCATGCACGTGGTGCCTGCTTTAGGCCATACATGGCTTTCTTCAGTCGATAAACATGCTCAGGGTGCTGTGAGTTTCCAAAATCTTTTGGTTGCTGAACATAAACCTCCTCTTGCAGTATTCCATTTTGAAAGGCACTTTTGACATCCATCTGATGCAGAGTGAACTTAAGAGCACATGCCATACCGAACATAAACCTGATAGACTCCAACCTTGCCACGGGAGCAAAGGTTTCATCAAAATCAATTCCCTCAATTTGAGAGTAACCTTGAGCTACCAACCTTGCTTTGTTAATACAACCACTAGCATCATTCTTTTTCTTGAATATCCACTTTGTGCCTACGACATTGACGTCAGCAGGGCGCTGAGTAAGCTCCCAAACATCCCTTCATGCGAATTGTTCAAACTCATCTTGCATAGCAGCAACCCAGAACTCATCACGAAGCGCCTCCTTGTGATTCTTGGGCTCAATGGAAGAGACAAAACATGAAAATTGCACTATATCAGAGTCCTGAGAGACATACTCCGGAACTCCAGGCTTTTGTTTCTTCCCAGCCAACTTAGCAAAATGAATCTGCTTCCCTCTGGTAACTCTACCCCCTGAATCGCACCTATAACATCAATAGAGGAGTGATTCCGATGAACCTGAGAAGGCACAGATTCCGGACCAGAAGGTGATATAGGCTTGACAGAGACTATAGGACTAGCAGCTTCTGTCATAGACTTCGCAGCATCAGTTACCAGATCTGTGCCGGAGACAATAGGCACCAGTGCCACTCGTAGATATGAGGTGTCGTCAAACACTTCATTGACAGTCTCCTGTACGGATCTCAGGCGTTTGTGTAGACACGGACAGCAGTTCTGTGCCCAGAATAACTCAGAAGGATACCTTCATTACTTTTAGAGTCAAACTTACCCAACTGATCCTTATCATTAAGAATATAACACTGCCATCCAAACACATGAAAGTAGTGCATAGTTGGAGACTTCCCTTTCCACAGCTCATAGGGAGTCTTGCTAGTCCCTAGACGAATATGCACACGATTGATGATGTAACAGGCTGTGTTCACAGCTTCATCCCAGAACCAATGAGGCACTTGATTTCCATGTAGCATTGTGCGTGCCATTTCTTGCAGCATTCTGTCCTTACATTCAACGGCACCATTCTGTTCAGGCGTTCTTGGTGCAGAATACTGATGAGTAATCCCTTGGTGTTCACAGAATTGCTCAAACTTGTCGTTTTGAAACTCACCACCATGATCGCTTCTAATGGTCTCGATTGAACACTTCTCACATTTAATCTGCAAGGCAAGAATACGAAAACACTTAAGAGTATCAGTTTTTTCATGAAGGAGCGTTACCCAGGTGTAGCGAGTGTAATCATCCATCATCACAAAAATGAATCGTCGACCAGAGATGCTCTGAACTTGTACAGGCCCCATCAGATCCATGTGAACCAGCTGTAACGTATGAATTGTGCGAATATCTGTTAGAGACCCATGGGATGCTTTGATCTGTTTTCCCTTGTTGCATGGCTGATGTTCATATATTTTACCCTGTTTTCCCTTAGTATATTCACATCTTTTGCATCTTTTGCTATCCATTTTCACCATTAATGCATAGCTTTAGGACTAATCATGCATTATAGTTTAGTTGCATTGCATTTGCATCTTTTCATGCATAAACAGGTGATTTTGAAGCTTAAGGAGCATGGAAGCAATGCTGAGGAAGGAGTGAAGCAATCATGAAGGGAAAGCAAGAGAGTTAAGGCTGAAATAACAAGGTCCGGAGTCCAACTCGACCGCACACTCGACCAGACACTCGACCGTGTGCTGAGGAGGACTCGACCGAGTGGACAATGCACGAGAGAAGCCAGCTCGACCTGCCACTCGACCGAGCACAGGTCGAGTTGACCGAGCCGTTGACTATTTTGTCTTTTAGCATTTTTAGGGCTTCCACTCCCCTCCTATATAAAGCCTTGTACCTGCAGCCACAAAAGGAGTCAGCTTTTTAGATATTCTCTAAACCTAGTATTTACCTTTTGGGATTTATTCCTTTTGCTTTTTATTTTCCTAGATCTTGTACTTGAAAAAGACTAAATTCCTCAATATTGTTAGTTTAATAACTTTCTTAATATTGAGAATTTAAGTTTCATTTCTTTTTCAATATTGTAGATCTTTGTTTTATCTATCTAATGATGCAAGTTTCAATCTTTTCTGGGTTTATGATTTTGATGTTTATCATGTGTTCTTGTGAGTAGTAGTTTAGGATCTTGAGGATGGGTTAGGCTGGGCTGTGAATGAGGTTTGTTTGGCTTGATCAAGCTTGATTGTTGTAGATCTCTTCTAGGGTAGATGTTCTTAATGCTGATCCTATATCTGAGAGGGTAGGATCTGATTTCAAGCATCTTAGCATCACACCAATGTTTAAGAGGCATAGATAAGGCTAGATCTAGAGCTTACCATCTTGCTTGCTAAGAGATTAGAGGTTTTGTTTGGTATGAGACATATTTCTTACTGCCTACTTGTGTAGATTCTTTACTATGTGAGAGCAAGTGTAGAAATGCATAGGTTTGATTGTTTCTTGACCATGAGAGTGGGAGAAACTTGTCTTGGATTCATATGTCTAGATATTAGCTCATGTTGTTTGAGATTTGTTGATCAAGTTAGATAGCCTCAATCATTAGTCCAGCCCATGAATCCCTCCTTAAGTCCTTCCTTGTTTATTGATTTTACAGTCTTAATCATGTTGCTTGATTGTAGTTTGATCCGTCTTTGCATTACTCTGTTTTTATTGCATTGCTCTGTTTCTGCGTTTAGTCTAGCTCGACCACTCACTCGACCTACACTCGGTCGAGTGCTGGCTCGAGTTCATCCCTAGAACTCTGCTGTTTATGATTTGTGATTGTCTTGTTTCATTCCTGTTCCATTTCTGCTGCATCCATTTAGTGTCCTGTTCATTATTGTCTTGCATTTGTTCTTTAGCTTAGTTTCTATTTCTGTTGGTTGCATCATTACTGTCTTAATCATTCTGTTTCATTTGCATTAAGTTCTTAGTTCATTTAGTTTACCTTCTGCACTTTACATTTTCATCATAGGATTGTTAGTGGCAACATCCTTTTCATCTGGCTTAAATTAGATCTTTATGCATATCTTAACTGTTTACAAACACTCAAATTGGATTGATACCCCTTATACTGCAACTGCATAAGGGGAATTGAAACACCCATCCATCCATCCATTCATTGCATACATTCATCATCATCCATTCCATCTTTAACCTTTCCACCAAAAAAACCTTGTTTCAATTTGGCGCCGTTGCCTATTTGAGTGTGTTTTTGTGACAATTAGGATCCATAAAAGTCTAAGATTAAGTTCTATTATCAACTTGTTCACTACTGATCTTGTTTCTTCTTCTGCTTGTTTGTGATTGAGTTTCAGGTACTAGCTCGACCATCAACTCGACCACCACTCGACCGAGTGTGTGCTCGAGCACCTGATCGAGTCAGAAGCCGGATTCAAATAGACTTCACATCTCAGTCGACTCGACCTTCCACTCGTGCCTGTGCTCGACCGAGTGCCTGTTCGAGTCAGTCATCATGTTTCACAACAGTATGTTCGATTCTGTACCATGGCAACATCAACCAGGATTCCAGGCTCAATGGTGTCACACACCAGTGTTTCAAACTTCACAAGCCCAAGAACCTGACTTAAGAGCTATGATGCAGCAACTTTTACTTAGGCAAGCAACTGAGCAAATTGAGGTAGCAAAGCAGTTTGCTGAGCTGAACCAAACGTTGAATTCCTATTCTAGTGACCTAAACTCCAAGGTCAAGTACATGGAGAGCTCCATTGCTCCTACTTCAGCGCCTAAGCCAAACCAACTTCTTGAAGAAGCTATTCCAAACCTAGGGGAATTTACAGCTAAAGCTGTTAACCTCTATGAAGATGCTGTCACTGAGGACAATGAGGTTCAAGGTGGGGAGGATTGGTCATTTCTTGAAGTTAAGAGTGAAGTTTGTGCAAAGCAGATTGAATCTGGTAGTGCACTCGACCAGGTGCTCGAACCAGCACTCGACCGAGTGCCTGATCAAGTGGTCGATCGAGCCAAGGATACAGAAGCTGTCAAGCCTGCTAAGTACATTCCTCCAGCTTACAAACTACCTCTACCATTCCCAGGACGTTTCAAGGCACAAAAGATAAGGGAACTCAAGGAAATTATTGAGAAAAGGGAAAAGTTGGCTTTGCAACAAGAGAGGGAGTTAGCTTTACAACAACAAGAAGTCATTGAGAAGGAAGAAGTGATGGCTTTGAAGGAAGAAGTTGTGATTGAAAGAAAGAAAGTAATGGCCATACAACAGGAGGTTGTCATTGAGAAGAAGGAGGAAGTAATGGCTATACAAGAGATTACCATTGCTTACAAGGAAGAGGAGAGAGGGCCTGACTTGAGCAAATTTGTTCAGAATCCTTCCTACAAGGACATGCTGCTTGAGTTATCCAAGATGAAAGCTCAGGAACAAGACATGAAGGACTTAAGAGAGATTGGGGAAGCTGTTATACCAACAAAACTTGAAGACCCTGGATCATTTGATCTACCTTGCTCCATTAGTTACATGCACTTCAACAAATGCTTGTGTGATCTGGGAGCTTCAGTGAGCTTAATGCCATACTCAGTGGCTGAGAAGTTGGGATATGAATATTTTAAGCCTTGCAACCTCTATATTGGCATGGCAGATGGATCCAAGAGGGATGTGCTTGGGATAATTGAAAACCTTCCAGTCAAGATAGGAAAGGCAAGAATCCCAACTGACTTTGTGATCAAGAACATGGACCAAGAGCCAGAAGATCCTCTCATCTTGGGAAGACCATTCTTAGCCACAGCTGGAGGTGTAATTGATGTTAAGATGGGAACCATCAAGCTCCACCTTGCTAAAGACTTCACTATGAAGTTTGACATCAATAATACTACTCATCAGCCTACTATTGAAGGTCAGCACTTTATAATAGGTAAAAAGGCTAGTTGTGAAGTTTTTGAGGAAGGAGGGAATCCTAGGATTAAAGGTTCAGCCCAAGCTAAGACTGTCCAAGAACTAAAGGGGTCAGTTCAAGTGCTAGCTGGTTTAGTGAAGGAACTTCAAGCTCAGCTCAACAAGAGGTCTTTGAAGAAGGCAAGACCAAGACTCAAGTTTAAGAAGAAACATGGTTCAAGTGCTAAGGAAGTAGTGATCAAGAAGGAACACAGGGGTTATCAAGTAGAACCAGGGGGGATTTCATCACCTCCTTGGTCTCCAAATCAAGCTTGAAGAGCTAGAAGAAGTCAAGCTTAGTGACTTTAAACAAGCTCACTAGGGAGGAAGTCCCTAAGGTATCATTGTACATATGCTTTATTTTCCTTGTAGTTTTGATATTTTTGTTTTATGTTTGTGTTGGGCAGGCTGTTTAATGAGAGTGTAGATGGGTTTGGAGAGAATTGGACTTGGAAAAATAGACCCGCAGTCCAGCTCGACCCCCCCACTCGGACATGCACTCGACCGAGTCACGGTCGATCGCCATCGTCGAGCTGCCCCAATCCCCCTCTCCAAGTCACCAACAAGACCCCAGCTACACCTTTGATAGCATGCAGGAGGATGTGGATAGTTTCTTCTACAATCCTTGAGGTAACACTATCACCTTTCCATTGTAAATACCATTTGCATTTCATATTGTGTGTTTTGTTTTAAGTCTTGAATCCTCAAACAAATTTCTTTCACACAAGGGACTGTGTGATTTAAGTTTGGGGGAGGGTTTGAGATAGCATTTGACATTGTGTTTTGTTTTCTTATTTCAAATTTTTAGCATCATCATGTTAGTATTTGCATAGCATCTAAGGCATAGAAAAACCCTAAAAATTTGAAAATTTTTGCAAAAATCTTTATTAAAAAAAAGAGTGTTCATGTAGTTTGCTTTGCATATTCAAGTATTTTTTTTTATCATATAGGACTGCTTGCATTAGGGATCTATGATGAGTATTCCCTTGTTAGCTTGCTCATTCACTAGACTAGGATCAATGCCCAAGTTAATAGTACTTTGATGCTAGTTGAGTGGTTAGAAGCATAAGATTGAACCAAGCATTGAATTCCTGCATTGCATTTGGTCTAAATTGAAGCATGTTGTGATTTGATGCCATTTCCTATCTATAAGAACCTAATATTGACTTTCAATTATCAATGTGTGCATTGCTTTAAACTCATGGATACCATATACATATTTGGATCATCTTTCTCCTTTTTACCACTCTTGTTGATCCAAGTAGCTGATTTCCTCATTAAGAATCAGTTTCCCCTACCTTTAACCAACCCTTCTTTCAAGCCATGTTTATTCTTGAGTGTGTGAGGCCTATTTTTAGGATTGAGCTTGGTAGAAAGTGTTAGGTTTGAGCTGACAAGAGTAAAGCCTTGTGTAGTTCTAGTTTGCATTTTTCAAACTAGATAGGACTAGGTGGTTCATTTGTTGGGTTTGGGACTTGGAAGTTAAAGAAAGAAAAGAAAAAAGAGAAAAAGAAAGAAAAAGGGTAGAGTCTTTAAGAGGAGATTGTGTTTAAGCAAGGTCTAGTGAAAGGATGGGAAGCAAAAAAATGTTGAAGATGGTTCTAGTTAAAGAAAAGAAAAGAAAGAAAAGAAAAGTCTAGCAAAAAGCTTGTATGTCTTAAGAATAAGAAGAAAAGAGAACCATAGCAAATAAGTAAGAATCCCCCATCCCACTAGAAAGATCAAATAAGAAACCTCTCCTAAGACTTGAAAACCAAAAGAGAAAAGGGTGAAAGAGAAAAGAAGAAGTTAAAGGGTAGCACTAGGATCATTTGGGTTTAGATTGCTAGGATAAACACTTTGGGTACCTTTGGGTAGACAAGGTTTTATTCTTGTATGTGTCTAGGTGTTCTTACCTTTAGCATTCTTCTAAAGCTCAATCCATTTTTATGAGAGAACCTTGATATTGATAAGCCCCACTCTAAAAAGACCATCATTGTCTCAAAGCCTTTACCTCCAAGCCAAATGAGTTTAAGCATTGCATAGAATTGATTCATGTTCTTGATTAATGAATGTTAAAGGAAATGGTTGATTTGAATGCATGTGGATATCTAAGGCTCAAATCAGTAAAGGTTGTGACATGCTTGTCTAAAGTCTTTAAGTACAGCTCATTCAACTTGCATCATAGTACTAGTAACTTGGACATTGATTCTAGATGGTCTGTTTGCAAGCTTTAGGAGCTGAGATCCCACTTTCAAACCTCACCTACATTCTTATGTCTTGCTTATTTGCTTGAGGGCAAGCAAAGACTAAGTTTGGGGGTGTTGATGTTCATATATTTTACCCTGTTTTCCCTTAGTATATTCACATCTTTTGCATCTTTTGCTATCCATTTTCACCATTATTGCATAGCTTTAGGACTAATCATGCATTAGAGTTTAGTTGCATTGCATTTGCATCTTTTCATGCATAAACAGGTGATTTTGAAGCTTAAGGAGCATGGAAGCAATGCTGAGGAAGGAGTGAAGCAATCATGAAGGGAAAGCAAGAGAGTTAAGGCTGAAATAACAAGGTCCGGAGTCCAACTCGACCGCACACTCGACCAGACACTCGACCGTGTGCTGAGGAGGACTCGACCGAGTGGACAATGCACGAGAGAAGCCAGCTCGACCTGCCACTCGACCGAGCACAGGTCGAGTTGACCGAGCCGTTGACTATTTTGTCTTTTAGCATTTTTAGGGCTTCCACTCCCTCCTATATAAAGCCTTGTACCTGCAGCCACAAAAGGAGTCAGCTTTTAGATATTCTCTAAACCTAGTATTTACCTTTTTGGGATTTATTCCTTTTGCTTTTTATTTTCCTAGATCTTGTACTTGAAAAAGACTAAATTCCTCAATATTGTTAGTTTAATAACTTTCTTAATATTGAGAATTTAAGTTTCATTTCTTTTTCAATATTGTAGATCTTTGTTTTATCTATCTAATGATGCAAGTTTCAATCTTTTCTGGGTTTATGATTTTGATGTTTATCATGTGTTCTTGTGAGTAGTAGTTTAGGATCTTGAGGATGGGTTAGGCTGGGCTGTTAATGAGGTTTGTTTGGCTTGATCAAGCTTGATTGTTGTAGATCTCTTCTAGGGTAGATGTTCTTAATGCTGATCCTATATCTGAGAGGGTAGGATCTGATTTCAAGCATCTTAGCATCACACCAATGTTTAAGAGGCATAGATAAGGCTAGATCTAGAGCTTACCATCTTGCTTGCTAAGAGATTAGAGGTTTTGTTTGGTATGAGACATATTTCTTACTGCCTGCTTGTGTAGATTCTTTACTATGTGAGAGCAAGTCTAGAAATGCATAGGTTTGATTGTTTCTTGACCATGAGAGTGGGAGAAACTTGTCTTGGATTCATATGTCTAGAGATTAGCTCATGTTGTTTGAGATTTGTTGATCAAGTTAGATAGCCTCAATCATTAGTCCAGCCCATGAATCCCTCCTCAAGTCCTTCCTTGTTTATTGATTTTACAGTCTTAATCCTGTTGCTTGATTGTAGTTTGATCTGTCTTTGCATTACTCTGTTTTTATTGCATTGCTCTGTTCTGCGTTTAGTCTAGCTCGACCACTCACTCGACCTACACTCGGTCGAGTGCTTGCTCGAGTTCATCCCAGAGAACTCTGCTGTTTATGATTTGTGATTGTCTTGTTTCATTCCTGTTCCATTTCTGCTGCATCCATTTAGTGTCCTGTTCATTATTGTCTTGCATTTGTTCTTTAGCTTAGTTTCTATTTCTGTTGGTTGCATCATTACTGTCTTAATCATTCTGTTTCATTTGCATTTAGTTCTTAGTTCATTTAGTTTACCTTCTGCACTTTACATTTTCATCATAGGATTGTTAGTGGCAACATCCTTTCATCTGGCTTAAATTAGATCTTTATGCATATCTTAACTGTTTACAAACACTCAAATTGGATTGATACCCCTTATACTGCAACTGCATAAGGGGAATTGAAACACCCATCCATCCATCCATTCATTGCATACATTCATCATCATCCATTCCATCTTTAACCTTTCCACCAAAAAAACCTTGTTTCAATGGCCCACATACAAAGTGTGGATCACCTTTCAGCTTTGGCAGTCCACGTACCACCTCTTCGTTTGCCAATTTCACCATTGTGCGAACATTCAACTGACTAAGTTTCTGGTGCCACAGCTCTGTTTCTAACTCAACAGTTGCATTGAAACGTGCCCTTTCGGATTTCCACATGTAGCAATTATTCCAAGATCGTTTTCCTCTGAGTCTAACAGAACCTTGTTGGTCAACAGCTTTACAATCCTTCTTTGTGAAAGTAACATATAAGCCCTCATCACACAGTTGACTGACACTGATCAGGTTGGCCTTCAATCCTAGTTGTACCCTTCCCTCGAATTGTTCCCTTTCTTCCATCTCCAAACATTACTCTTTCAGCAGCAACATCCTCCATGTGAGACAAATTGTCGAGAACTCCTGTCATATGTCTGGAACATCAACTGTCAAAATACCATTTGGCCTGATCAACTTCAGTTTTATCAGCTGTGTATGCTACATGACAGTAGAGATCATTTTTTGTGACATAGCCTCGTCTCTCTCTTCTCACAGCTGGGTAGAAGCTACCATTCTGTATTAGATTTGTCACACGATTCTGAAACTTGAAACACTAGGCCTTGTAGTGATTTAGATGACCACAGTACCAGCATCCTCTTCTCCTGCTGAGACCAGCAGGTTGCTGAGCAGTCTGAGGATAGCTCTGCGGACCATACGTCCGTCTCCCCGGTACCTCACGCTGCACAAACATCTGCCTGGGATGCATGTTTGCCTTAGGAACTTGATTATAAAGTCTGTTTGATGCAGTAGGTTGTGCTTTGAGTTTTGGCTCAGAGTTCTGCCCTTTAACAAACTGAGTAGACTTGTCAGAGCTGATTCCCTGATAACCTAGACCCCAGTTTGCAGTGCTTGATTGTCCTGAACTGAGCAAAAAGTCCAGATCTTTAGTTCCTTTACTTAGCATCCTGATGCTCTTCAGCTGTTCTTCCAATTTCTTCTCAAGACGCAGAGACTTGTCTTCTTCACTTAGTTCCTTAGACAACATTGCCATGTTCATCTGAAGCGTATCTCTTTCAGCAGATAACTCACTGTTATCTTGCGTCTTTTGCACAATAGTCTGAATAAGAAGACTTATCTGATCTTCCATCGACAAACCAGCCTCCTCTCCATCAGAGTCCGTCTCATTTTTCTTGTCAATCTCTTCTGTCAGCAACCGATCTTCATCTTCTTCATCTTCCTCGATTACTCCCAGCAGAGCCGCAAAGTTGTTCAGAATTTCACCTTTGTTATCTTCTTCAAGCTTATGAGATTTAGCAAACCTCTGTTCCTCTATAGCTTTAGGAGCAACTGACTTAGCATTTACCTTTACTTTCTTCTTTTGAAGCATCTCAAAAGCCTCCATCATTCCGACAACTTGATCGTACTTGAGCTCATCAAAGTTCAAAGACCCATCAATAGCAGATCTATGCAGCTGGAACTTGTCAGGAAGACCTCGGAGGAAATTTTTGACCAGCTTCTTATCCTTGTATCGTTTGCCCAAAACAGCAGATTCTTGAGCAATACTACTCAAACGACTACTGTAGTCTGTCACAGATTCGGTTTCAGTCATTTGCAAGCTCTCAAAAACAGATGCAAGATTGTCCAGCTTTGTATGTCTGTCTCGGCAAATGCCTTCAAACATGATGACCAGAATGTCCCATACCTCCTTGGCTGATACACAATCTTGAACGTGGTTAAAGATATCCCTTGGCAAATATTCGAAGATGACCAGCAACGCCCGTGAGTTGTGCTTGGACTCATCCTTTTCTTCAGCTGTCCATTTCTCTTTGTGTTTCTACACCAGTTCGCCTTCTTCATTCTTCTCAGTTGGAAGAGACCAGCCGTCTTCCACCGCAAGCCAAGCTTCCATGCCAATGCTTGAGATGACTTGCTTGATTGAGACTTTCCAGTAACCAAAGTATTTTGGATTCAGTTTCAATGGTCTTTGTATCGCAACACTCTCCAGTTATTTCTCCATACCCTAGTCGCAAGATCTCACCTATTGAAAAAGGTACCAGAACCTCTTATCAGGTGCTTGCTCTGATACCAATTGTAAAGGTCTAGAGAACACAACACACACTATAAAACACTTGCAACGCGCCAAGCAAACGCTTTATTCAATCTTATAAAATCTTCTGTTTCTTACAAGACTTGAAACTAAGCTTACTCTCTTATCTATCTAACACAACACCCTATGTAGATCTAAAAGAGTTAAAGAACACACACTCTCCTCCTTCAAGGATTTTTGTTTCTTGAAGGTTTACAATTCTCACCATTTTATCCCCACGAGTACCCACTCTTTTTGTGGCTAGCCCTCGTCTCTTTATACCATACACAAACGATCTCTAACCTAGATCTTTGTGAATCCCTAACTAAATGGAAATATTCCTTATCCTAAGAAATATCCTACCTTATCTCTCTCGATCAAATATACTCTCAATATCTTCGTGTATATCTTGATCCTCTACTTCCTTTCTTCCCACGCATCTTGTCACGGCATCCATAATCTTTCTCCACGTCAGTCCATCAGCCACGTCAGCATATCAGCACTCTGAGACACTTCACAGGCTCCTGTCACCTTCAGAGCTCGATGTACTTTCAGATCGTTGATTTCTCAAGACTGATTCATAACCCTGACTTACTCGCAAAAGCTTGAAAGTTTTTAATGATGCTATCAATAGACCGTTTTGTGCCATCAACAAATACCATGATATCATCAGCAAAACAGAGATGAGTTAAACCTATTTTCTAACACTTAAGGTGATAACAAATTGTCCGGTGCTTCGCAACGTTATCTATCATATGGGACACTATATTCATGCATAAACAAACATATAGGGAGAAAACGCACAACCTTGCCACAATCCTTGGGAACTATTAAAGAACCCAACAACTTCACCATTGACCTGAACCGAGAAGGTAGCCATTGTAATGTATTATTTTATCCAGTGAATGAATTGTGTTGGAAAATGCAATGCCGCCAGCGTGTTCAACAACAAGTCCCATTGAACCGTGTCAAACATCATAGAAATATCTAAATTCAATGCGAGGCGAGACTAAGTCTTTGTGATAGTCTTTGACAGTCTGTGTTGTTAACACTACATTCTCCATCAGCATTCTTTCTTTGACAAAGGCAGACTGATTTGGTGTAATAAAGCTTGGAAGCAAACATTTTAGTCAATTAGCTAGAATCTTCGATATTACCTTGCAGAGAACGTTGCGGTATGATATGGGATGGTAGTCTTTCATTTCTCCTAGCTAAGATCGTTGCATTCAACCCCTTAGGTAGGAAACCTTTCAAGAAAAAAAGACCGAATTGTAGCAATGAAGTTGAAACAAGGTTTTGGTGGTGGTGAATGTGAATGATGATGAATGTATGCAATGAATGGATGGATGCTAAGGTGTTTCAATTCCCCTTATGCAGTTGCAGTATAAGAGGTGTCAATCCAATTTGAGTGTTTGTGAACAGTCAAGATGTGCATAAAGAACTAATTTAAGCCAGATGTAAAGGATATTTGTCACTAACAATCCTATGATTAAAATGCAAAGTGCAGAAAATAAAACTACAAGGACTAGATGCTGAATGTAAATGAACAGAATGATTGTAACAGTAATGAAGCTAAAACAGAAATAGAAACTACTATAATGCAAGAAATAAACCTATGCAAGACAAGCAATGAACAGAAAACTAAATGAATGCAGCAGAAATGAAACAGGACAATCACAAATCATAAACACAAGCTCTGGGGAAGAACTCGAGCAAGCACTCGACCCAGTGTAGGTCGAGTACAGGGTCGAGCTAGACTAAACGTGAAAACAAAGCAACACAATAAAAACAGAGCAATGCAAAAACGAATCAAACAACAATCAAGCAACAGGATTAAGACTAAGATATCAATAAACAAAGAAGGTCCTGAGGAGGGATTCATGGGCTGAACTAATCATTGTGGTTATTTAACTTGGTCAACAAACCTCAAACAAACTTTGAGCTAATCTATAGACATACTATTCTAAGACATGTTTAATCCACTCTCATGGCAAGAAACAATCAAACCTATGCATTTCTAGACTTGCTCTCACATAGTAAAGAATCTACACAAGCAGGCATTAAGCAATACATCTCAAACCAAACAAGACCTCTAATCTCTTAGCAAGCCTAATGGTAAGCTCTAGATCTAGCCTTATCTATGCTCCTTAGACATTGGTGTGATGCTAAGATGCTTGAAATCAAACCCTACCTTCTCAGATATAGGATCAGCATTAAGAACATCTAGCCTAGAAGAGATCTACAACAATCAAGCTTAACCAAATCAAATAAATCACAAGATCAACCCAGCCTAACCCATCCTCAAGATCCTAAGCAAACTACTCACAAGAACACATGGTGAACAAAGTCAAAAACCCAGAAAATAATGAAACTAGCATCACTAGAAAGATAAAACAGAGATCTTCAATATTGAAAAAGAAATGAAACTTGAATTCTCAATATTAAGAAAGTTATGAAACCAACAATATTGAAGAATTTAGTCTTTTTCAAGTACAATATCTAAAAAAATGCAAAAAGAATAATTCCCAAAAGGGTAAAATACTAGGTTTAGAGAATATTTAAAAAGCTGCACCCTTTTGTGGCTGCAGGTACAAGGCTTTATATAGGAGGGGAGTGGAAGCCCTAAAAATACTAAAAGACAAAATAGTCAACGGCTCGATCAACTCGAGCTGGCTTCTCTCGTGCGTTCTCCACTCGGTCGAGTCCTCCTCAGCACACGGTCGAGTGTCTGGTCGAGTGTGCGGTCGAGTTGGACTCCGGACCTTGTTATTTCAGCCTTAACTCTCTTGCTTTCCCTTCATGATTGCTTCACTTCTTCCTCAGCATTGCTTCCATGCTCCTTAAGCTCCAAAATCACCTGTTTATGCATGAAAAGATGCAAACGCAATGCAACTAAACTCTAATGCATGATTAGTCCTAAAGCTATGCAATAATGGTGAAAAAGGATAGCAAAAGATGTGAATATACTAAGGGAAAACAGGGTAAAATATATGAACATCAACACCCCCAAACTTAGTCTTTGCTTGCCCTCAAGCAAATAAGCAAGACATAAGAAGGTAGGTGAGGTTTGAAAGTGAGATCTCAGCTCCTAAAGCTTGCAAATAGACCATCTAGAATCAATGTCCAAGTTACTAGTACTATGATGCAAGTTGAATGAGCTGTACTTAAAGACTTTAGACAAGCATATCACAACCTTTACTGATTTGAGCCTTAGATATCCACATGCATTCAAATCAACCATTTCCTTTAACATTCATTAATCAAGAACATGAATCAATTCTATGCAATGCTTAAACTCATTTGGCTTGGAGGTAAAGGCTTTGAGACAATGATGGTCTCTTTTTAGAGTGGGGCTTATCAATATCAAGGTTCTCTCATAAAAATGGATTGAGCTTTAGAAGAATGCTAAAGGTAAGAACACCTAGACACATACAAGAATAAAACCTTGTCTACCCAAAGGCACCCAAAGTGTTTATCCTAGCAATCTAAACCCAAATGATCCTAGTGCTACCCTTTAACTTCTTTTTTTCTCTTTCACCCTTTTCTCTTTTGGTTTTCAAGTCTTAGGAGAGGTTTCTTATTTGATCTTTCTAGTGGGATGGGGGATTCTTACTTATGTGCTATGGTTCTCTTTTCTTCTTATTCTTAAGACATACAAGCTTTTTGCTAGACTTTTCTTTTCTTTATTTTCTTTTCTTTAACTAGAACCATCTTCAACAATTTTTGCTTCCCATCCTCTCACTAGACCTTGCTTAAACACAATCTCCTCTTAAAGACTCTACCCTTTTTCTTTCTTTTCTCTTTTTTTTTTTTTTTTTTTTTTTTTCATAACAGCCAAGTCCCAAACCCAACAAGTGAACCACCTAGTCCTATCTAGTTTGAAAAGTGCAAACTAGAACGACACAAGGCTTTACTCTTGTCAGTTCAAACCTAACACTTTCTACCAAGCTCAATCCCAAAATAGGCCTCACACACACAAGAATAAACAAGGCTTGAAAGAATGGTTGGTTAAGGGTAGGGAAACTGATTCTTAATGAGGAAATCAGCTACTTGGATCAACAACAGTGGTAAAAAGGAGAAAGATGATCCAAATATGTATATGGTATCCATGAGTTTAAAGCAATGCACACATTGATAATTGAAAGTCAATATTAGGTTCTTATAGATAGGAAATGGTGTCAAATCACAACATGCTTCAATATAGACCAAATACAATGCAGGAATTCAAGGCTTGGTTCAATCTTATGCTTCTAACCACTCAACTAGCATCAAAGTACTATTAACTTGGGCATTGATCCTAGTCTAGTGAATGAGCAAGCTAACAAGGAAATACTCATCATAGATCCCTAATGCAAATATTATACAATCCTACATGAAACATGCTAAACAAGATTCTAATATGCAATGCATACTGCATGAACACTCTTTTTTTTTTTATAAAGATTTTTTTCAAAATTTTTCAAATTTTTATGGTTTTTCTATGCCTTAGATGCTTATGCAAATACTAATATGAGGATGCTAAAAATTTGAAATAAGATCACAAAACACAATGTCAAATGCTATCTCAAACCCTCCCCCAAACTTAAATCACACAGTCCCCTGTGTGAAAGAAATTTGAATGAGGATTCAAGACTAAAAACAAAACACAAATATGAAATGCAATGATATTTACAAGTGAAGGTGATATTGGTACCTTAAGGATTGGAGAAGAAGTTGTCCACATCCTCTTGCATGCTGTCAAAGGTGTAGTTGGGGTCATGTTGGTGACTTGGAGATGGAGATTGGGGCAGCTCGACGATGGCGATCGACCGTGACTCGGTCGAGTGCGTGTCCGAGTGAGGGGGTCGAGCTGGACTGCTGGGAGAGCTGCTGGTAGAACTTCTGGTAGAGTGCTGGATCCATGAAGTATTGTGGTGGGACGGGAGGGTAACCTGGATAAGCAGCTGGAGGTGGGAAGCCATATAGTGATCTGGGCTGGAACTCGGTCGAGTGGGTCGGCGGTGCTCGGTCGTGTGGGTGGTTGAGTGACCCGGTCGAATGCCTCGAAAGCAGCTGTTCTCGGGTACTTGAGCTCCTCTTCCTCTGGTTTGGCTCATACATTGAAGCCCTAGCTGGTTCCACAGGGTTCGCAACTCTTGAAAGTGCTCTAGTTGAGCTACTTCTCCTCAAAGGGCTTGATGGTGTAGGTGAAGAAGTCCCACTCTTCAACTCAGCAATCTCCTTCTTTAAGCCCTTGATAGACTTAGCCATGTTGGTCACCTTCTTCTTCAGGTTATCAAACCTCTTCCCTTGCCACTTATTCCACTTTTGTAAAAGAGTCAACCTCTTGCTAGTTTCTCTCACTCCTCTATTATCCCTTGGGTTGGGCTCATAATCCTCAAAGTAAAACTGCTCCTCCCCATCAGCCATTTCCACATCTCCATCTTCATCAACTCTAGGTTGAACTACCCCATCAAACAAGAACTCATCAGCTGGCCAACAGTCAATGTTGGCTCCTTCTTGAATGGTGGTGAGCTCTTGGTTAGGCAAGATCAATTGCTTTTTCCCAAGTGTTGGTAGCTCAAAGTTGAAGATGTGATTTCCTTGATGCATCTCCTTAGCTAGGATGAGAGTAGAGGTGAGGTAGCTTGAGTCAATCCATCTTGGTGAGACCCTCGCTCCTCTAAGTGGAACCTTGGCAGCTTGTAGAATTGGAGTAATGATGCCTCCAATGGTTAGTGCTCCTCTTGAGCCTTTGTTCTCCAACTTGCCTACCCAACTTCTCAAGTAAACCATGTGGTCAATGAGCACCATTGCAAGATCAGTCTCTACAGTGCTCCCAAGGATGATGGTTCCATCTCTTTCTTTGAGGATGATCCCATTGAGAGCCATGTCAATCATCTTAAGCTCTCCCTCATTGATATTCCCAGTTTCCTTCCTTGCAAAGACGGTATTTGCAAGAGCTTTGTGGAAGTACCTTAGGACTGGGTTCCTTATCCTTGAGCTCTTGGAATTGGAGGATGAGTAGAGTTTGTTGTCCCCAATGGTTTTCCAAACTGAATAGAGCTCCTCTCTTGGTATCATCAAGCTCCTATGGCTCCCAACTTCAAAACCAAACACATTGGCTATCTTTTTTATTGAAAGCTCATGCCTCTTGATTGTGAAGGTGATGGTGAATGATGATGAATGTATGCAATGAATGGATGGATGGTAAGGTTTTAAAGAATTCATTGGTGTAGCCATCCGGTCCTGGTTATTTACTATTAGACATATCAAACAATACTGCTCTGATTTCCTCCTCAGTGAATGTATTGGTAAGCAAATCACAATCAGCTGACGTACAGCAAAAAGGAAACAGCTCATTCAACTCAGCTTCCGTCATTCCCTCGAAATCATCAGTTTTATGATTTATAGAACTATGAAAAAAATCTCTCGGCCTCCTCTTTAATCTCATTGGTAGTTCTCAGCATCTCCCAATGCATTCCCTTAAGCTCACTAGTTGAGTTAGCATTTTCCCCAACTACACTACTCTGTGAAAATAGGAATTATTCATGTTGCTAACTTGTAGCCAATGAAGTTTTGATTTTTTCTTTAAATAACCTTCCTCCAATTCAGAAAGATGTTGCCATCGTTTATAAGCTTGCACCTCCTCAGTGATAGCTTGTTGTGATGGATTAGCTAGCGTAGTAGCCGATTTTCGGCATAGACTTTTATGAGCTTCTCGCGTACGCATAGACAGGTCACCCAATCATTCTTTACCAAGTTACTGCAAGCCTTGCTTCAGTCCTTTTAGCTTCTTAGACAAATAGTGTAGAGCTGAGGTGGAGGGAAACATAGGATGTAGTTCCTTCCTAATAATCTCCAACAACAGTTTGGAATTGTGGCAACTTCATGAGCACATTAACAAATTTAAAAGGTTTGCCTCCTCCCAATGTGACAGCCTCTAGATTCATTCGACCCCTAACATGATATGAGAAACCACCAGCCTCAAAAACACTATAAGAATGAAGGAAAATGGTACACCAAGAAACATTAACCAAAACTCGATCCAACTTCTTACAAATCAATCCTTCCTCCTCTCTTATATTACTCCAAGTAAAGCACGGACCATGATAACAAAGATCATTCATCGAGCAGTACCTGACAACATCCTGAAACTCCCTCATCCCCATGTAATTAATCTGCGTACAATCACAGTTTGAATGTTCACTGCCATCAAAATTTCATGAAAATTTTCGTAGAGCATCCATGGCCGATTATGAAACATAGGTGAATCTAAATGATTGTGAATGTCACCCCATAATTCCCGTCTTTAATTTCTTTCATAGTATTGAAAGCATAGACAAAAGAACAGAAAAACTCCTCTTCACGTTCTTCTAACAAGACCAAGCAGATGATCATTTGGCTACATGTGAAGACAAGGCTTAGGCGCACATTCTATTTACACACCACCCAAATGTTTCCCAACCGATGTGAATCATAATTAGTTATTAAAGATCAACCACTAAAAATAGATGAAAAAATATTTGGTGCACTTCTTTCCAGAACTCGTGTCTCCAAATGACAACCAAACTTCATAAAATTGTTATTTACCCAAATGCTAATAGTGAAATACTTAGAAGATGTGTTTAGACCGCGAACATTCCATGAGAAACTCGACATTTAATGTTTACGTGAGAGTACTAGGGACTGAGGAAGCTTTAGTAGTAGAGTTCGATACTCTTGGATGCTCTTGGAAAAGAGAAGCGAGTTCCCGTCTCTACCATTTTTAGTTCTGCAAAGATGCCTGCAGCCTTTGCCTTTTGTAAGATTTTACCATCTTCTGCAATCTTATCCTCCTCAACTGCAAGAACTGAAAACTGAATCAAAGATGCTTCAGAGAACATATCCTGAATCTAGAGAGTGAAGAGGATGTTTGATGTCTCTCTATTTTACACCTCTTTTAGGCATTTTTTTAAGTAATGTTTTGCATTTTCTAGAGTCTAACCTTTGCATTTTTAGGTCCGTAACATTAGATATTTGCATTTAGATGTTTTAGGATGCTGCATTGTTGCATTTTGGATGAAAACATGTGCTTTGGGGCTTAAAATGAGCAAGAATGAGGAGTCATCTGAGCATATACCCGAAGGTGTGATCGTGCAAGGAGAACAACCCGAGAGCTTAACCCGAACAAGCGGATCAAAGCTCAAGAAGATCAACCTGAAGCCCAACCCGAGGAGGTGCTCAACCCTAGCCCCGTGTAGGACTTCAACTAATAGCTTTTTCGGCTAGTTCAATGGGTTTCCATATATAAACCCTTCCCTAATTCTCGAGCCACAAACACGCCACACATGACATAGAGAGAGAGCGAGAGCTTCCAAAGGTGATTTTCAGTCGATTTTCATACTTTTTTAGAGAGATTTTAATTCTTAACATTTATCTTTTCCGGTTTTTTAATTATACTTTTTGTTCTTTACTGTTTTCTACTCATTATTTCTCAATGCAATTCTTATTCATCTTATTTTATGTGTTGTTTGTGATGAGATCTGAGTAGTGAACCAAAGTTTCTAGGGATGGGATAGGCTAGTATGTATTCTTAATCGATTAGGATGTTTTAGCTTGATTAATTTTATGAAAATTCTCTTATGGATTAGTGTTCTTAATCCAAGTTTCAGACCGAGAGGTTGAGATTAGATCCTAGGCGTATCTGCACCGAGAGGTGTTCGATGAAATGCTTGAATCAACTAATGCCAAATATTTATTCACTTAGCCTAAAAAATTAGATGAGTAAGGCATTTATTCAAAATAGTGAATCAAATTTTAATGTCTGTTTGGTCATGTTTCTCCAACGAGAGTTGGTTAGGGAAGTGGTTAAGGTTGATTGTTTCTACAACAAGAGTGGATTAGCAATGATTAGAGATTTATTGTCTAGGAAATAGATTGTTTGAGGCATGTAAAACATTCTAGGTTGAATAGGAATACTTATGAGCCAATTACCCCATCCTTAGGAGCTTTTGTATATTGATTGTTAAGCTTTTATCTTTAACTCTACCCCAACCCGATCTGGTACTCGATCATCAGCATTGTGTGGTGCCTCGACTTGTTCATCATTATGTTCTTATTTTCTTGTCACCCGATCACCTACTTGATCCGGTACTCGACTGCTTGCATCGTGTACCTCTGTCGAGTAGTTCTTTGTTTAATTTTTTTCTGTTCATATTAGGTTGTTAAACAAAAACCCTTTCACTGCTTGGCTGGACTTGCATAGTTCCGGTTTCATTCTATCAGTTAACAACGATCATTTGGATTGATAATTTTTTGTACTATAACTGCATAGGGAATTGATACCCTGGGTGAAAATCCTATTATCAATGAAAAAGGCTGACTTGGCACTAGGAGCTGCTGGTATGGCACATATTGTTGATTCACAAGGTGACAAGAAGGCGATAAGTTAACTTAGCACGTGGATATATGTTGTTGGTATGATGTTCATATAATTTACCTTGTTTTCCCTTAGTATTTTCACTTCTTTTGCATCATTTACCATCTAGTTTGGCCCCTTTTGCATTGTCTTAGGAATATTTATGCATTAGAGTGTAGTTGCATGGCATTTGCATGTTTTCTTGCATAAACAGGTGATTTTGGAGCCTAAGGAGCATAGAAGGATTGCTGAAGAAGATTGGAGCTGAGAAGAGAAGGAAACAAGGGAGTTAGAGCTGAAGAACCAAGGTCCGGAGTCCCACTCGACTGTCCACTCGACCAGATACTCGACCGTGTGCGGAGAGGGACTCGACCGAGTGGAAGGAGCAGAAGGAAGGCCAACTCGACCAGTCACTCGACCGAGCACCAGGTAGAGTTGGCCGAGCCGCTTAGCTATTTTGTCTTTTAGCATTTTTAAGACTTCCACTACTTTTCTTATAAAAGGACCTTGTACCCTTCAGCCACCAAGAGTCCAACTTTTTAGATATTCTCAAACCTAGTTTTTACCTTTTAAGGAATTATTCCTTTTGCACTTTTATATTATTAGATCTTGTACCTTCTTTTGAAGGGATTAACATAAGATTCTTGGATTTTGTTGGTTTCATAACTTTCAAGATTTTAAGAATTTGTGTTTGATTCTTTCTTCAATATTGTAGATCTTTGCTTTATCTTTCATTTGATGCAAGTTTCAGCATTTTTTGGGTTTATGACTTTGATGTTCATCATGTGTTCTTATGAGTTGTTGCTTAGGATCTTGAGGATGGGTTAGGCTGGATTATGTTTCAGGTTTGTTTGATTTGGTCAAGCTTGATTGTTGTAGATCTCTTCTAGTCAAGATGCTCTTAATGCTGGTCCTATACTGAGAGGGTAGGATCTGTTCTCAAGCATCTTAGCATCATACCAATGTTTAAGGAGCATAGATAAGGCTAGATCTAGAGTTTACCGTTAGGCTTGCTAAGAGATTAGAGGTCTTGTTTGGTATTTGACATATTGCTTAATGCCTGCTTGTGTAGATTCTTTACTGTGTGAGAACAAGTCTAGAGATGCATGAGTTTGATTGTTTCTTGCCATGAGAGTGGATTAAACATGTCTTAGAAAATATTGTCTATAGATTAGCTCATATTGTTTGAGATTTGTTGACCAAGTTAGATGACCTCAATCATTAGTCCAGCCCATGAATCCTTCCTCAAGGCCTTCTTTGTTTATTGATTTCATATTCTTAATCCTGCTGCTTGCTTGTTGTTTGATTTGCTTTCATATTGCTCTGTTTTTCTTGTGTTGCTCTGTTCTATCGTTTTTGTCCAGCTCGACCCTGCACTCGATCTACACTCGGTCGAGTGCTTGCTCAAGTTCATCCCCAGAACTTTGGTTTATGATTTGTAGTTGTCCTGGTTTACTTCCTGTTTCATTCTATTTGCATTTTTGTTGCATTCACTTAGTGTCCTGTTCAATACTTGCATTAATATAGTTTCTATTTCTGTTCTAGCTTTATAATTGTCATAATCATTCTGTTCCATTTACATTTAGCATCTAGTTCTTCTAGCTTTACATTTTGCACTTTGCATTTCCTAATAGGATTGTTAGTGACAAACATCCTTTACATCTGGCTTAACTTAGACCCATTTGCACATCTTGATTGTTCATAGGCTCTCAGATTGGATTGACACCTCTTGTACTACAATTGCATAAGGGAAATTGAAACACCCTGCCATGCATTCATCATCATTAATATCTCATCATTCCATCCATTTCATCACCATACCACCAAAAAGTTGTGTTTCATGGTAGCTGTCTTGGAGATTCACTAAACTCCATAACATGTTTTCCAAGTTTTTCCATGTGTGCAGATTCTCCCAAATCTTAAGTTAGAGGTTTTCAGGTTAGTATATATATTTTAGAGATGTCATATATCGTTTTTAACATTTAGATTAGTATGTAACTAGGCTAGTAAGCTGTATCCTCTTAGATTTAATCTAATTGCGATGAAGACAAGTAATCTACATTATCACGACTGCAAACCGCAAAGACAACATTGGCAAGACATTGGAATTAATGTTAAAATCTAGTGTTTTTCTTATGAGTCTTTAGGACTTGTTTTACCTTTGATTTGTGCATTTAATTGAGCATTTAGTTTGTTTAGGTAATATTTGCATTCAAGTTGTATCTTTAGGTGATGGAATGAAGATTTGCAAGAAAGGGAAGAATTTAGAGAGCTTTAATGCAAAAAGAGGATGAAGAGGGTGGATCAAGCTTTGGATCTCCAAGACCCATGTTTCAAAACCCGGTTTGTGTTTTTGTGACAATTAGGATCAATAAAAGTCTAAGATTGAGTTCGTTTATCCACTTGTTCACTACTGATCTTGTTTCTTCTTCTGCTTGTCTTTGATTGAGTTTCAGGTACCAGCTCGACCATCAACTCGACCGAGTGTGTGCTCAAGCACCTGATCGAGTCAGAAGCCGGATACAAATAGACATCAGTTTCCCGTCGACTCGACCACCCACTCGAGCCTGTGCTCGACCGAGTGCCTGTCCGAGTCAGTCATCATGTTTCACAGCAGTATGTTCCATTCTGTACCATGGCAACATCAACCAGGATTTCAGGCTACATGGTGTCACCCTCCAGTGTTTCAGACCTCACAAGCCCAAGAACTTGACTTAGGAGTTATGATGCAGCAATTTTTACTTGGCCAAGCAAATGGGCAGATTGAGGTAGCAAAGCAGTTTTATGAGCTGAACCAAACGTTGAATTCCTATTCTAATGACCTAAACTCTAAGGTCAAGTACATGGAGAGCTCCATTGCTTCTACTTCAACTCCTAAGCCAAACCAACTTCTTGAAGAAGCTATTCCAAACCCAAGGGAGTTTACAGCTAAAACTCTTAATCTCTATGAAGATGCTGTCACTGAGGACAGTGAGGTTCAAGGTGGGGAGGATTGGTCATTTCTTGAAGCCCAGGGTGAAGCTTGTGCACAGCAAACTGAATCCGTCAAAGCACTCGACCAAGTGCTCGAGCCAGCACTCGACCGAGTGCCTGATCGAGTGATCGATCGAGTTGAAGACACTGAAGCTGTTAAGCCTACTAGATACATTCCTCCTGCTTACAAACCGCCTCTACCATTCCCAGGACGTTTCAAGGCACAAAAGCTGAAGGAACTAAGGGACATTATTGAGAAAAGGGAAGAGTTGGTTTTGCAACAAGAGAAAGAGTTAGCTTTACAACAAGAGGAAGTTATTGAGAAGGAAGAAGTGATGTCTTTGAAGGAAGAGGTTGTGGTTGAAAAGAAGGAAGTGATGGCCATTCAACAGGAGGTTGTCATTGAAAAGAAGGAACAGGAGAGAGGACCAGCTTTGGAACAATATGCCCCATATCCTCTCTACAAAGGCATGTTACTTGACATATCCAAGCAAAAGGCTCATAATCAAGACAAGAGAGATCAAGAGGAGATTGGGACAGCTATTGTTCCAACAAAACTTGAAGATCCAGGTCCATTCAGTCTACCTTGCTCCATCAGCTACCTTCAGTTCAACAAATGCTTGTGTGATCTTGGAGCATCTGTTAGTGTCATGCCCTACTCTATAGCAGAAAAGCTTGGACACACTGAATTCAAGCCAAGCAATCTCCACATAAGTCTAGCTGATGGTTCACATAAGGATGTGGTTGGCAAATTGGATAATCTCCTAGTCAAGATAGGCAAGGCAAGAATTCCCACTGATTTCATCATAATAAAGATGGATAAAGAGTTAGAGGATCCAATCTTGCTTGGAAGACCATTCCTTGCCACATCAGGAGCAGTCATTGATGTTAAGGAAGGGCTGATAGGGTTGAACATAACTGAAGGTTTGACCATGAACTTTGATATCACAAATCCACCTAACCAACCAACCATTGGAGGTCAACCATTTAAGATTGAAGATAAATCTGACTTTGGGGTTTTGAGAGAATAAGAGACTTCAAAAGCTAAGGTCTCACCTCATGAGGAATCATTTCAACATCTCAAGGGTTCAGTTCAAACGTTAGCAGGTTTAATGAAGGATCTTCAAGTTCAGCTCAAAAAAAGGTCTTTGAAGAAGGCAAGACCAAGACTCAAGTTTAAGAAGAAACATGCTTCAAGTGTCAAGGAAGTAGTGATCAAGAAGGAACACCAAGGTTATCAAGTAGAACCAGGGGGGATTTCATCACCTCCTTGGTCTCCAAATCAAGCTTGAAGAGCTATAAGAAGTCAAGCTTAGTGACTCTAAACAAGCTCACTAGGGAGGAAGTCCCTAAGGTATCCTTTGTAAATAAGCTTTATTTCCTTGTAGGTTTGATGTGTTTTCTTTTATGTTTGTGTTTGGTAGGCCTTTTAATGAGAGTGTAGATGGGTTTGGAGAGAATTGGACTTGGAAATATGGACTCGCAAGCCAACTTGACCCCCCCCCCACTCGAGCACGCACTCGACCGAGTCACGGTCGATCGCCATCGTCGAGCTGCCCCAATCTCCATCTCCAAGTCAGCAACAAGACCCCCACTACACTTATGAAAGCATGAATGAGGATGTGGACAGTTTCTTCCACAATCCTTGAGGTACAAATATCACCTTTCCTTGTAAATACCATTGCATTTCATATTGTGTTTTGTTTTTAGTCTTAAATCCTCTTACAAATTTCTTTTACACAGTGGACTGTGTAATTTAAGTTTGGGGGAGAGTTTGAGATAGTATTTGATATTGTGTTTTGTTTTCTTATTTTACATTTAATCATGATAGTATTTGCATATCATTTAAGGCATAGAAAAAAACAAAAAAAAAAAAACAAAAAATTGAAATTTTTTTTGCAAAAATCTTTAAAAAAAAGAGTGTTCATGTAGTTTGCATTGCATATTAGGATCTTGTTCAGCATGTTTCATATAGGACTGTTTCATATTTTTACATTAGGGATCTATGATGAGTTTAACCTTGTTAGCTTGCTAGATTCACTAAACTATGATCAATGCCCAAGTTAATAGTACTTTGATGCTAGTTGAGTAGCTAGAAGCATAAGATTGAACCATGTCTTAAATTCCTGCATTGCATTTGGTCTAAATTGAAACATGTTGTGATTTGATGCCATTTCCTATTTATAAGAACCTACTATTGACTTTTAATTATCATCTTGTGCATTGCTTTAAACTCATGGATACCATATACATATTTGGATCATCTTTCTCCTTTTTACCACTCTTGTTGATCCAAATAGTTGATTTCCTCGTTAAGAATCAGTTTCCCCACCCTTATCTAACCCTTCTTTCAAGCCATGTTAATTCTTGTGTGTGTGAGGCCTTTTTGGGGTTGAGCTTGGTAGAAAGTGTTAGGTTTGAGCTGACAAGAGTAAAGCCTTGTGTAGTTCTAGTTTGCAATTTTCAAACTAGATAGGACTAGGTGGTTTAATTGTTGGGTTTGGGACTTGGTTGTTTTGCAAAAGAAAAGAAAAGAAAAGAAAAGAAAAGAGAAAAAAGAGAAAGAAAAAGGGTAGAGTCTTTAAGAGGAGAATGTGTTTAAGAAAAGTCTAGTGAGAGGATGGGAAGTTAAAAAAATTGTTGAAGATGGTTCTAGCTAAAGAAAAGAAAAGAAAAGAAAGAAAAGAAATAAAAGAAAAGTCTAGCAAAATGCTTGTATGTCTTAAGAATAAGAAGGAAAGAGAACCATAGCATATAAGAAAGAATCCCCCATCCCACTAGAAATTAAAGATCAAATAAGAAACCTCTCCTAAGACTTGAAAACCAAAAGAGAAAAGGGTGAAAGAGAAAAGAAGAAGTTAAAGGGTAGCACTAGGATCATTTGGGTTTAGATTGATAGGATAAACACTTTGGGTGCCTTTGGGTAGACAAGGTTTTGTTCTTGTATGTGTCTAAGTATTCTTACCTTTAGCATTCTTCTAAAGCTCAATCCATTTTTATGAGAGAACCTTGATATTGATATGCCCCACTCTAAAGGGAGACCATCATTGTCTCAAAAACCTTTATCTCCAAGCCAAATGAGTTTAAGCATTGCATAAGATTGATTCATGTTCTTGATTAATGAATGTTAAAGGAAATGATTGATTTGAATGCATGTGGATATCTAAGGCTCAAATCAGTAAAGGTTATGATAGGCTTGTCTAAAATCTTTAAGTACAGCTCACTCAACTTGCATCATAGTACTAGTAACTTGGACATTGATTCTAGCTGGTCTATTAGCAAGCTTTAGGAGCTGAGATCCCACTTTCAAACCTCACCTACCTTCTTATGTCTTGTTTATTTGCTTGAGGGCAAGCAAAGACTAAGTTTGGGGGTGTTGATGTTCATATAATTTACCTTGTTTTCCCGTAGTATTTTCACTTCTTTTGCATCATTTACCATCTAGTTTGGCCCCTTTTGCATATTCTTAGGAATGTTTATGCATTAGAGTGTAGTTGCATGGCATTTGCATGTTTTCTTGCATAAACAGGTGATTTTGGAGCCTAAGGAGCATAGAAGGATTGCTGAAGAAGATTGGAGCTGAGAAGAGAAGGAAACAAGAGAGTTAGAGCTGAAGAACCAAGGTCCGGAGTCCCACTCGACTGCCCACTCGACCAGACACTCGACCGTGTGCGGAGAGGGACTCGACCGAGTGGAAGGAGCAAAAGGAAATCCAACTCGACCGGTCACTCGACCGAGAACCAGGTCGAGTTGGCCGAGCCGCCTAGCTATTTTGTCTTTTAGCATCTTTAGGGCTTCCACTACTTTTATTATAAAAGGACCTTGTACCCTTCAGCCACCAAGAATCCAACTTTTTAGATATTCTCAAACCTAGTTTTTACCTTTTAAGGAATTATTCCTTTTGCACTTTTATATTATTAGATCTTGTACCTTCTTTTGAAGGGATAAGCATAAGATTTTTGGATTTTGTTGGTTCCATAACTTTCAAGATATTAAGAATTTGTGTTTGATTCTTTCTTCATTATTGTAGATCTTTGTTTTATTGAAACAAGTATTTGTATGGGTGGTGAAAGATGGATGAATGTATGATGATGAATGGATGGATGGTAAGGTGTTTCAATTCCCCTTATGCAGTTGCAGTATAAGAGGTGTCAATCCAATCTGAGTGTTTGTGAACAGTCAAGATATGAATAAAGATCTAATTTAAGCCAGATGTAAAGGATGTTTGTCACTAACAATCCTATGATGAAAATGTAAAGTGCAGAAAGTAAACTATAAGAACTAAGAACTAAATGCAAATGAAACAGGATGATTATGACAGTAATGATGAAACCAACAGAAGTAGAAACTATGCTAATGAACTAATGCAAGACAAGTAATGAACAAGATACTAAGTAAATGCAACAAAAATGCAAATAGAATGAAACAAAACAATCACAAAGCATGAACAAGAGTTCTGGGGATGAACTCGAGCAAGCACTCGACCGAGTGTAGGTCGAGTGAGTGGTCGAGCTGGACTAAATGCAAGAATAGAGCAATGCAATAAAAACAGAGTAATGCAAAGACGAATCAAACTACAATCAAGCAACAGGATTAAGACTGTAAAATCAATAAACAAGGAAGGACTTGAGGAGGGATTCATGGGCTGGACTAATGATTGAGGCTATCTAACTTGATCAACAAATCTCAAACAACAAGAGCTAATCTGTAGACATATGTATCTAAGACAAGTTTCTCCCACTCTCATGGTCAAGAAACAATCAAAACTATGCATTTCTAGACTTGTTCTCACATAGTAAAGAATCTACACAAGCAGACAGTAAGAAATATGTCTCATACCAAACAAACCCTCTAATCTCTTAGCAAGCAAGATGGTAAGCTCTAGATCTAGCCTTATCTATGCCTCTTAAACATTGGTGTGATGCTAAGATGCTTGAAATCAGATCCTACCCTCTCAGATATAGGATCAGCATTAAGAACATCTACCCTAGAAGAGATCTGCAACAATCAAGCTTGATCAAGCCAAACAAACCTCATTCACAGCCCAGCCTAACCCATCCTCAAGATCCTAAGCTACTACTCACAAGAACACATGATGAACATCAAAATCATAAACCCAGAAAATATTGAAACTTGCATCATTAGAAAGATGAAACAAAGATCTACAATATTGAAAAAGAAATGAAACTTGAATTCTCAATATTAAGAAAGTTATGAAACTAACAATATTGAAGAATTTAGTCTTTTTCAAGTACAAGATCTAGGAAATAAAAAAGGCAAAAAGAATAAATCCCAAAAAGGGTAAATACTAGGTTTAGAGAATATCTAAAAAGCTGGCTCCTTTTGTGGCTGCAGGTACAAGGCTTTATATAGGAGGGGAGTGGAAGCCCTAAAAATACTAAAAGACAAAATAGTCAACGGCTCGGTCAACTCGACCTGTGCTCGGTCGAGTGGCAGGTCGAGCTGGCTTCTCTCGTGCATTCTCCACTCGGTCGAGTCCTCCTCAGCACACGGTCGAGTGTCTGGTCGAGTGTGCGGTCGAGTTGGACTCCGGACCTTGTTATTTCAGCCTTAACTCTCTTGCTTTCCCTTCATGATTGCTTCACTTCTTCCTCAGCATTGCTTCCATGCTCCTTAAGCTTCAAAATCACCTGTTTATGCATGAAAAGATGCAAGTGCAATGCAACTAAACTCTAATGCATGATTAGTCCTAAATCTATGCAATAATGGTGAAAATGGATAGCAAAAGATGCAAAAGATGTGAATATACTAATGGAAAAGAGGGTAAAATATATGAACATCAACACCCCCAAACTTAGTCTTTGCTTGCCCTCAAGCAAATAAGCAAGACATAAGAAGGTAAGTGAGGTTTGAAAGTGGGATCTCAGCTCCTAAAGCTTGCAAATAGACCATCTAGAATCAATGTCCAAGTTACTAGTACTATGATGCAAGTTGAATGAGCTGTACTTAAAGACTTTAGACAAGCATATCACAACCTTTACTGATTTGAGCCTTAGATATCCACATGCATTCAAATCAACCATTTCCTTTAACATTCATTAATCAAGAACATGAATCAATTCTATGCAATGCTTAAACTCATTTGGCTTGGAGGTAAAGGCTTTGAGACAGTGATGGTCTCTTTTTAGAGTGGGGATTATCAATATCAAGGTTCTCTCATAAAAAAATGGATTGAGCTTTAGAAGAATGCTAAAGGTAAGAACACCTAGACACATACAAGAATAAAACATTGTCTACCCAAAGGTACCCAAAGTGTTTATCCTAGCAATCTAAACCCAAATGATCCTAGTGCTACCCTTTAACTTCTTCTTTTCTCTTTCACCCTTTTCTCTTTTGGTTTTCAAGTCTTAGGAGAGGTTTCTTATTTGATCTTTCTAGTGGGATGGGGAATTCTTACTTATTTGCTATGGTTCTCTTTTCTTCTTATTCTTAAGACAAACAAGCTTTTTGCTAGACTTTTCTTTTCTTTTTTTTCTTTTCTTTAACTAGAACCATCTTCAACAATTTTTTTTTACTTCCCATCCTTTCACTAGACTTTGCTTAAACACAATCTCCTCTTAAAGACTCTACCCTTTTTCTCTTCCTCTTTTTTTTCCTCTTTTCTTTCTTTAACTGCCGAGTCCCAAACCCAACAAATGAACCACCTAGTCCTATCTAGTTTGAAAAATGCAAACTAGAACTACACAAGGCTTTACTCTTGTCAGTTCAAACCTAACACTTTCTACCAAGCTCAATCCCAAAAATAGGCCTCACACACTCAAGAATAAACATGGTTTGAAAGAAGGGTTGGTTAAGGGTAGGGGAAACTGATTCTTAATGAGGAAATCAGCTACTTGGATCAACAAGAGTGGTAAAAAGGAGTAAGATGATCCAAATATGTATGGTATCCATGAGTTTAAAGCAATGCACAAATTGATAATTGAAAGTCAATATTAGGTTCTTATAGATAGGAAATGACATCAAATCACAACATGCTTCAATTTAGACCAAATGCAATGCAGGAATTCAATGCTTGGTTCAATCTTATGCTTCTAACCACTCAACTAGCATCAAAGTACTATTAACTTGAGCATTGATCCTAGTCTAGTGAATGAGCAAGCTAACAAGGAAATACTCATCATAGATCCCTAATGCAAGCAGTCCTATATGATAAACAAAATACTTGAATGTGCAATGCAAACTACATGAACACTCTTTTTTTTATAAAGATTTTTGCAAAAAAATTTCAAATTTTTAGGGTTTTTCTATGTCTTAGATGCTATGCAAATACTAACATGATGATGCTAAAAATTTGAAATAAGAAAACAAAACACAATGTCAAATGCTATCTCAAACCCTCCCCCAAACTTAAATCACACAGTCCCTTGTGTGAAAGAAATTTGTTTGAGGATTCAAGACTTAAAACAAAACACACAATATGAAATGCAATGGTATTTACAATGTAAAGGTGATAGTGTTACCTCAAGGATTGGAGAAGAAACTATCCACATCCTCCTGCATGCTATCAAAGGTGTAGCTGGGGTCTTGTTGGTGACTTGGAGATGGGGATTGGGGCAGCTCGACGATGGCGAGCGACCGTGACTCGGTCGAGTGCATGTCCGAGTGGGGTGGTCGAGCTGGCTTGCGAGTCTATTTTTCCAAGTCCAATTCTCTCCAAACCCATCTACACTCTCATTGAACAGCCTGCCCAACACAAACATAAAACAAAAATATCAAAACTACAAGGAAAATAAAGCATATGTACAATGATACCTTAGGGACTTCCTCCCTAGTGAGCTTGTTTAAAGTCACTAAGCTTGACTTCTTCTAGCTCTTCAAGCTTGAATTGGAGACCAAAGAGGTGATGAAATCCCCCCTGGTTCTACTTGATAACCTTGGTGTTCCTTCTTGATCACTACTTCCTTGACACTTGAACCATGTTTCTTCTTAAACTTGAGTCTTGGTCTTGCCTTCTTCAAAGACCTCTTGTTGAGCTGAGCTTGAAGTTCCTTCACTAAACCAGCTAGCACTTGAACTGACCCCTTAAGTTCTTGGACAGTCTTAGCTTGGGCTGAACCTTTAATCCTAGGGTTCCCTCCTTCCTCAAAAACTTCACAACTAGCCTTTTTCCCTATCATAAAGTGCTGACCTTCAATAGTAGGCTGATGAGTAGTATTATTGATGTCAAACTTCATAGTGAAGTCTTTAGCAAGGTGAAGTTTGATGGTTCCCATCTTAACATCTATTACAGCTCCAACTGTGGCTAAGAATGGTCTCCCCAAGATGAGAGGATCTTCTGGCTCTTGATCCATGTTCATGATCACAAAATCAGTTGGGATTCTTGCCTTTCCTATCTTGACTGGAAGGTTTTCAATTATCCCAAGCACATCCCTCTTGGATCCATCTGCCATGCCAATATAGAGGTTGCAAGGCTTAAAGTATTCATACCCCAACTTTTCAGCCACTGAGTATGGCATTAAGCTCACTGAGGCTCCCAGATCACACAAGCATTTGTTGAAGTGCATGTAACTAATGGAGCAAGGTAGATTAAATGATCCAGGGTCTTCAAGTTTTGTTGGTATAACAGCTTCCCCAATTTCTCTTAAGTCCTTCATGTCTTGTTCCTGAGCTTTCATCTTGGATAATTCAAGCAGCATGTCCTTGTAGGAAGGATTCTGAACAAATTTGCTCAAGTCAGGCCCTCTCTCCTCTTCCTTGTAAGCAATGGTAATCTCTTGTATAGCCATTACTTCCTTCAAGACTTTCACTTCCTTTTGCTGCAAAGCCATCACTTCCTCCTTCTTCTCACTGACAACCTCCTGTTGTATGGCCTTTACTTCCTTCTTTTCAATGACTACTTCTTCCTTCAAAACCATCACTTCCTATTTCTTCTCAATGACAACCTCTTCTTTCAAAGCTGTCACTTCCTCTTGTTGCAAAGCTAACTCCTTCCTTTGCTCAATAATGTCCCTTAGTCCCTTTAGCTTTTGTGCCTTGAAACGTCCTGGGAATGGTAGAGGTGGTTTGTAAGCTGGAGGAATGTACTTAGCAGGCTTGACAGCTTCTGTGTCTTCAACTCGATCGGCCACTCGATCATGCACTCGGTCGAGTGCTAGCTCGAGCATCTGGTCGAGTGGTTTCCCTGCTTCAGTATGCTTTGAAAAACCTTCACTCTGGGTTTCCATAAGTGACCAATCCTCCCCACCTTGCATCTCACTTTCCTCAGTGACAGCATCTTCATAGAGATTAAGAGCTTTAGCTGTAAACCCCCTTGGGTTTGGAATAGGTTCTTCAAGAAGTTGGTTTGGCTTAGGGGCTGAAGTGGGAGCAATGGAGCTCTCCATATACTTGACCTTGGAGTTTAGGTCACTAGAATAGGAATTCAACGTTTGGTGCAGCTCAGCAAACTGCTTTGCTACCGCAATCTGCTCAGTTGCTTGCCCAAGTAAAAGTTGCTGCATCATAGCTCTTAAGTCAGGTTCGTGGGCTTGTGAAGTTTGAAACACTGGAGGGTGACACCATTGAGCCTGGAATCCTGGTTGATGTTGCCATGGTACAAAATGGAACATACTGTTGTGAAACATGATTACTGATTCGAACAGGCACTCGGTCGAGCACAGGCTCGAGTGGGTGGTCGAGTCGACTGGGAACTGTTGTCTATTTGTATCCGGCTTCTGACTCGATCAGGTGCTCGAGCACACACTCGGTCGAGTGGTGGTCGAGTTGGTGGTCGAGCTGGTACCTGAAACTCAAGCACAGACAAGCAGGAAGAAATGAGATCAGTAGTGAACAAGTGGATAAACGAACTTAATCTTAGACTTTTATGGATCCTAATTGTCACAAAAACACACTCAAATAGGCAACGGCGCCAAATTGAAACAAGTATTTGTATGGGTGGTGAAAGATGGATGAATGTATGATGATGAATGGATGGATGGTAAGGTGTTTCAATTCCCCTTATGCAGTTGCAGTATAAGAGGTGTCAATCCAATCTGAGTGTTTGTGAACAGTCAAGATATGAATAAAGATCTAATTTAAGCCAGATGTAAAGGATGTTTGTCACTAACAATCCTATGATGAAAATGTAAAGTGCAGAAAGTAAACTATAAGAACTAAGAACTAAATGCAAATGAAACAGGATGATTATGACAGTAATGATGCAACCAACAGAAGTAGAAACTATGCTAATGAACTAATGCAAGACAAGTAATGAACAAGATACTAAGTAAATGCAACAGAAATGCAAATAGAATGAAACAAAACAATCACAAAGCATGAACAAGAGTTCTGGGGATGAACTCGAGCAAGCACTCGACCGAGTGTAGGTCGAGTGAGTGGTCGAGCTGGACTAAACGCAGGAATAGAGCAATGCAATAAAAACAGAGTAATGCAAAGACGAATCAAACTACAATCAAGCAACAGGATTAAGACTGTAAAATCAATAAACAAGGAAGGACTTGAGGAGGGATTCATGGGCTGGACTAATGATTGAGGCTATCTAACTTGATCAACAAATCTCAAACAACAAGAGCTAATCTCTAGACATATGTATCTAAGACAAGTTTCTCCCACTCTCATGGTCAAGAAACAATCAAACCTATGCATTTCTAGACTTGCTCTCACATAGTAAAGAATCTACACAAGCAGGCAGTAAGAAATATGTCTCATACCAAACAAAACCTCTAATCTCTTAGCAAGCAAGATGGTAAGCTCTAGATCTAGCCTTATCTATGCCTCTTAAACATTGGTGTGATGCTAAGATGCTTGAAATCAGATCCTACCCTCTCAGATATAGGATCAGCATTAAGAACATCTACCCTAGAAGAGATCTGCAACAATCAAGCTTGATCAAGCCAAACAAACCTCATTCACAGCCCAGCCTAACCCATCCTCAAGATCCTAAGCTACTACTCACAAGAACACATGATGAACATCAAAATCATAAACCCAGAAAATATTGAAACTTGCATCATTAGAAAGATGAAACAAAGATCTACAATATTGAAAAAGAAATGAAACTTGAATTCTCAATATTAAGAAAGTTATGAAACTAACAATATTGAAGAATTTAGTCTTTTTCAAGTACAAGATCTAGGAAATAAAAAAAGGCAAAAAGAATAAATCCCAAAAAGGGTAAATACTAGGTTTAGAGAATATCTAAAAAGCTGGCTCCTTTTGTGGCTGCAGGTACAAGGCTTTATATAGGAGGGGAGTGGAAGCCCTAAAAATGCTAAAAGACAAAATAGTCAACGGCTCGGTCAACTCGACCTGTGCTCGGTCGAGTGGCAGGTCGAGCTGGCTTCTCTCGTGCATTCTCCACTCGGTCGAGTCCTCCTCAGCACACGGTCGAGTGTCTGGTCGAGTGTGCGGTCGAGTTGGACTCTGGACCTTGTTATTTCAGCCTTAACTCTCTTGCTTTCCCTTCATGATTGCTTCACTTCTTCCTCAGCATTGCTTCCATGCTCCTTAAGCTTCAAAATCACCTGTTTATGCATGAAAAGATGCAAATGCAATGCAACTAAACTCTAATGCATGATTAGTCCTAAATCTATGCAATAATGGTGAAAATGGATAGCATAAGATGCAAAAGATGTGAATATACTAAGAGAAAATAGGGTTATGAACATCATTTATCTTTCATTTAATGCAAGTTTCAGCATTTTCTGGGTTTATGACTTTGATGTTCATCATGTGTTCTTGTGAGTAGTTGCTTAGGATCTTGAGGATGGGTTAGGTTGGATTATGTTTGAGGTTGATGTTCATATAATATACCTTGTTTTCCCTTAGTTTATCCTCATCTTTTGCTCTCCATTTTGACCATTATTACATAGCTTTAGGACTAATCATGCATTAGAGTGTAGTTGCATGGCATTTGCATGTTTTCTTGCATAAACAGGTGATTTTGGAGCCTAAGGAGCATGGAAGGATTGCTGAAGAAGAATGGAGCTGAGAAGAGAAGGAAACAAGAGAGTTAGAGCTGAAGAACCAAGGTCCGGAGTCCCACTCGACCGCCCACTCGACCAGACACTCGACTGTGTGCGGAGATGGACTCGACCGAGTGGAAGGAGTAGAAGGAAAGCCAACTCGACCGGTCACGCGACCGAGCACCGGATCGAGCTGGACGAGCCGCCTGGCTATTTTGTCTTTTAGCTTTTTTAGGGCTTCCACTACTTTTTCTATTTAAGGGCCTTGTACCCTCAGCCACCAAGGTGTGCAACTTTTTAGAGAGTCAGAAACCTAGTTTTTACCTTTTAGGGAATTATTCCCTTTGCACCTTTTTATTTTCTTAGATCTTGTACTTGTTTTAGAGGAAGAACAAAGAATCTCTCAAATTGTTGGTTCCATAACTTTCAATATATTGAGAATTTGAGTTTGATTCCTTTTTCATTATTGTAGATCTCTGTCATATCTTTCAATTGATGCAAGTTTTGAGTTTCTGGGTTTATGACTTTGAGGTTCATCATGTGTTCTTGTGAGTAGTTGCTTAGGATCTTGAGGATGGGTTAGGCTGGATTATGTTTGAGGTTTGTTTGATTTGGTCAAGCTTGATTGTTGTAGATCTCTTCTAGTCTTGATGTTCTTAATGCCGATCCTATATCTGAGAGGGTAGGATCTGATATCAAGCATCTTAGCATCATACCAATGTTTAAGGAGCATAGATAAGGCTAGATCTAGAGTTTACCATTAGGCTTGCTAAGAGATTAGAGGTCATGTTTGGTATTTGACATATTGCTTAATACCTGCTTGTGTAGATTATTTACTGTGTGAGAACAAGTCTAGAGATGCATGAGTTTGATTGTTTCTTGCCATGAGAGTGGATTAAACTTGTCTTAGATAAATATTGTCTAGAGATTAGCTCAAGTTGTTTGAGATTTTTTGACCAAATTAGATGACCTCAATCATTAGTCCAGCCCATGAATCCCTCCTCAAGGCCTTCTTTGTTTATTGATTTCATAGTCTTAATCCTGCTGCTTTCCTGTTGTTTGATTTGCTTTCATATTGCTCTGTTTTTCTTGTGTTGCTCTATTCTATCGTTTTTGTCCAGCTCGACCCTGCACTCGATCTACACTCGGTCGAGTGCTTGCTCGAGTTCATCCCCAAAACTTTTGTTTATGATTTGTAGTTGTCCTGTCTTACTTCCTGTTTCATTCTATTTGCATTTTTGTTGTATTCACTTAGTGTCCTGTTCAATACTTGCATTAATATAGTTTATATTTCTGTTCTAGCTTCATAATTGTCATAATCATTCTGTTCCATTTACATTTAGCATCTAGTTCTTCTAACTTTACATTTTGCACTTTGCATTTCCTAATAGGATTGTTAGTGACAAACATCCTTTACATCTGGCTTAACTTAGACCCATTTGCACATCTTGATTGTTCACATACTCTCAGATTGGATTGACACCTCTTGTACTACAATTGCATAAGGAGAATTGAAACACCCTGCCATCCATTCATCATCATTCATATCTCATCGTTCCATCCATTTCATGACCATACCACCAAAAAGTTGTGTTTCATGGTAGCTGTCGCGGAGATTCACTAAACTCCATAACATGTTTTCCAAGTTGTTCCATGTGTGCAGATTCTCCCAAATCTTAAGTTAGAGGTTTTCAGGTTAGTATATATATTTTAGAGATGTCATATACCGTTTTTAACATTTAGATTACTATGTAACTAGGCTTGTAAGCTGTATCTTCTTAGATTCAATCTAATTGCGATGAAGACAAGTAATCTACATTATCACGACTGCAAACCGCAAAGACAACATTGGCAAGACATTGGAATTAATGTTAAAATCTAGTGTTTTTCTTATGAGTTTTTAGGACTTCTTTTTCTTTTGATTTGTGCATTTAATTGAGCATTTAGTTTGTTTAGGTAATATTTGCATTACCTAAACAAACTAAATGCTTTGGTGATGGAATGAAGATTTGCAAGAAAGGGAAGAATTTAGAGAGCTTTGGAGCAAAAAGAGGATGGAGAGGGTGGATCAAGCTTTGGATCTCCAAGACCCATGTTTCAAAACCTGGTTTGTCCTATGTCGCCCCCATTCATTTTATTTCCCTATATAATTGTTCTAAACCTAAAAAGGACGATGTCTTTTTTTAGGATTCTAAACTTTTCTCTCTTAATTTCTTTTATGAATCTTGGTTGTTTAAGTAATAGTTTCCTTTTTAATCTTTAAAATCTATAATATACAACCTCTAATCATGTTTTTACAAAGATCAACCCAATGGTTTTGTGGGATCATGGTCATGAGGGAGTAGTCTCTTAGAGTCTTTGGGTTAAGGTAGATTAGGATGATTTAGGAATTAGGTTATGGATTTTAGGGCTAGATTATTTAGGATCCCTTCTTATTGGTTGCTATTAAGGCTAGATCAACCTTGAACATGTTGATTTAGAACTTAGGAATTTCATGCCCAGAAAGAGTTCTATGAAATTCTTGAACAAAAACCTTTAAGTGCTTTTCATTCCTTACCTTTTGAAATTGTTGACTAGGGTGATTAGTGGCTAGATAGACTTGATTGTAATTCTTATTGATTATTTAATTTCCTTTGGAAAAAGTTGATGATTGATTGATTAGTAAAGAGATTCATGTCATGGAAATGTGTTAGTCTTGCTTAGTGCTCTTTGGCCTAAGGATCATTACTTGTTAGAAGTTGTTTCAACCTCTATAATCCACTTCTTTATCACTCCTAATCAATTACCTTAACCTAGGATTCACCTTTTAATTATTGCTTAGTAATTTGCTTGTTATCACTTTGTTTAGTCTTGAATCTTGTTAGTCCCTTGTCATTTGCTTTCATTTGTCTTGCTTTGCATGTCTAGATTGTTATTACATTGTTAGTAATATTTAGAAACTCAAATCCTTCTTATTAGCTTAGATTAAGCATCCATGTATATAACTTAGTTCATACATGACCATGGCAACTCAAACTTAAAATAACAAACTTGCAGAGCAGCAAAGAGGAGACCCGTCTTTGTTTCTCTCCCAGGCACAAAAACTAAGGTGGCCCTATGAATTTGTTGTCTTTTTCGTTGAGTCTCTTCCTTCTAAAATATAATGCATATTTTTGTTCCAGTTATTTTTTTACGAACTCGTTGATAGTCTATAATGTAGATAGTGAATAAGACTACAATCACTTGAGAAAAACGATGATAGCTATCTTTCTCTTAAGAGTCAGCATCGTTCAGCCGTAGTTATTGACTTACTGTTTTTGAAAATTTTGGCTCGAAAATTGACAATCAACTGACGTGAGATTAATTCTAAACACTTGCATGGTCTACGTTTCAGGAGATCTTAGGTGAGTCTATTAATCACACATAGCCATGAGACACCTCACCATTAGGCATTAATTAAATGTTAATGAACATTTCCATTTCTAATCAAATCATCCCAACCTGAACACACCCGAGACTCCACATACATTATCTACCATCGACAAATCTGTCCTTTATCACAAGAATACAAAAAATGTAAGCTTATTCGATCTGTTATCTAAACGGTTTTCTACTGAACTATAGGTTTTTTTTTAAGAATCTTTGAGATGACCACTTTTGAATCCATTTATAATACTGTAGTAGAATTTTTAACCCCTATAGATCTTCTTTACCTTTCTTTCACCTTTGTCGACATAAAAGATGAGAAATTTCTACCTAATGTTTGTAATACGGGGCCACTCATATTTGTCACTTTCTTCGCTAACGAAACAAATACTGTCATTTCTTCTCTCCTCTCTCTCTTTTTCTGTTTCTTTTTAGTACATATATCCTCTAAATGAGTTAATTTGGACGGTGGCATATAGTGATTTTTTTCTTTTTTCTTTTTGGAAAATAAAAAGTTTACGTTATGTAAAACTTTCTAGTTGTTATGTCACTGTTAGCGTAACAATCGCGCATTAAAGAAGGGGTAGTGAAAGGGAATTTGAAAAAGTATTTTCCAAACAGTTCAAATCGTGGTTCTTGAAAACATATACCATTTAAACAGTTTAATACGAAGAACAGCCAAATTAACCGTAAAATAAAGAACAAGACGCATATCATAATTGGAAAAATAATTCTATATTAAAATTATCCTATAAAAGTTATAAAATTATAGTTTTAACTAATTACTGTGATATAAAAAGTTATACGATCATAGTTAAAACTAATAATTTTCAACATGATTCACATTAAGATTTTGCACCATAGAAATATATTTAACAGAAAAAGTTTTAGGTTCTTGAAGTGTAATAGTTGCTGAAAAATATATATGTATATTACAATATAAAACAGATCAACCATTTGTAACAAGTTATACACATATTAAAAGGATAAAAAACAGTAAAAAATTCAAATACCAAAATTAATTATACATGAAATTTATTTTATAAAAGTAATATATAACATATATTTTATTGATTTATGCATATATAATAAAACAGTAAAATAAAAACTACTAAAATATGAGTAAATAAGGTGTCTTTTAACAAATTCTGGGAGTCTTTTTCCAGTCATACTTAGTATATTGGAAAAAAAATTATAAAAATGAAAATTATTTGCGGTGTATCGCAAATTTTTATCTTATATATATAAAAAATATATATAAAATGATTCGATGCTACTAAGGATTTTCTAGGTTTATTACAGATATAAATAAAAATATGTATAGATGGAAGGATGCCAGTTTTCAATTTATTTTTAAAATTAAAAAAACTGGTTAAAACATTTTCACTTATAATTGTGATAAACCTAGAACCTGAAGTGTTTTAGTTAGATTAAGTTATTAAAATGTTAGAAAATAATAAAAAAATGATATGTAAGGTAGAAAATGTCTAAAGAAATGTATTTAGAGCAATTTCATTGATGATACTGCCATTTGGGTATACAAAAATTAAATAATAGTATTTTTATTTTTATTTAATTATTTGTTTATTTTTTTATGTATTCAACCATTCAAATAATGACACATATTGATTCAGTGTCTTGATTGCTCTCTGCAGAGACACTTTTTTCATCTCTTCAACTTTTTCTCTTTTTTCTTTTTTAATTCTTCTGACCCTATGTAAAATATGTTCATCGGAAGAGTCTTAAATTTTTATTAAAAGATTATTAAAGATATCCAGTGTATATAACCAATATAATGGAGTAGGCCTAATAGTACTTAAAAATTAAAAAAATATGGAACAAAGTATTACGAATTTACGATAGCTGTGTGAGATACCGTGTTAAAAAAATAGTTAAGAAATTCACGTCCAAGTAAAATGGACCTAGCAAGGATGGCAACTACATGTCTACACTCAATAACTTCGACAAGACTCATCTCCTCTACGGATGTATGAACCCTACTTTACGTTTAAGTACCTCGCTCGGATTAGTTGGATGAATAGTTTGATAACAATCCGGCGCCTGCATTAACTATAGCCAAGCAAATTTCCCAATAAAATCTGCATTATTTGTCATGATCAATATATAGCCAAGCAAAATTGTTGAGACCTTTAGAGTAAGTCCTTCGTAGTTACTACATATTGCTCCTCTATAGTCTACTTAACTCATTATAGTTACCCATTTTCACTGAATATAGATTTGTCTGTCGGCAAAGATTGGAAGGGATATATTTAACAAGTATCAATAGAGACAAGACAACACTGTGGACGACTTTTCTGCCCACATAATATAATAAATAATCCAATAAAGGAATTCTAAAAAACTACAAGGCTACATGTGTTATGTGTACGAACGAATGCGCTGTGCTTAACAAGTTTGTAGAAATATCTAAAAGACTAGCAGAGTGGAGTAAGCCGTTTACGGAGTTACAAATTTATTCCAAGAACGGACCATAAAGGGACTGACGAAACGACGAACCTTTTTTTTTTGTTTTAAATAATAATAATAAATAATAAATATATAATATAATATAATAATAAATTATAATTAGTGGTCCCATATCCACTAGCCACCTAACCACAATCACAATCATCAGCGGCAAACATTACCAATATCCAATAAATATAAATAGCCAATATTAATTTGAATCACAAACTAATGATCCAAACAATATCCAAAGAACAATCCTAAACAACATTCTAGGACTCCACTCTAGCAACCTAACAGAAGCCAGACAACCAAACGAACCACTAGAACATCCTCCTCTTCATCGCCCTGATTTCACGGTCACACATTGCCTTTACCTGCACCACAAACACATATTGCAATGCATGAGTATTTAATAAACACTCAGTAAGGCAATCCTCCCATCTACTGGGCTATACACCAAGCAATAGAGACATCTCTAACCATCAACCATCAACCAGCAATCATCAATCAACAATCAAGAAGCCAAACAACACATAAACAACCAGATTAGAGAAATCTCCAGCTTAGATAAGCCATGGTCCTGCACTTACCTTAACAAGTGATTCACAAAACTAAATACAACCAAATGAGAGGCTTTCCAATATCCAAGAACAACCAAACTTGTTCCTACAACCAATCACAACAACAAACAAATATTGAAAACAAACTGCCAAGAAAACAGAAAAGAACAACCTCACAAGTGAAACCACAAAATCTAAACTAACCGTTAACTTTCTAATCCCTCCGGTGAAAAGCAAGGTATATACGTCCAGAAGCTTCCCACAAAATTTCAGCACGATCAGATTATAGATGAAACCGCAATCGTCCCCGTAACACCCGCTGGTCTCAATCCGCGAATGAGAAGAAACACCCCACGAAACTGCCAATATCACCTAAAATATTAACCCAAATTCACTTCTGTAAAAAGGAGAGTGTACAAAAATCTCTTGTCTACAACCTACCAAAAATCAGTACCTTTCGAAACGATTTGACCAGTCGGATCCTCCTTCCCCCAAACTCTGACAGTTCTGTTTCTCTTAACTCAAGGAAAAACGATCTCCTTCTTTCTCCTTTACACCAAATAACCAAGGTTTATGTCTCTTTCTCTCCCTCTCTCTGATGAAACTGACGAAAAAAGCACCAAAAGGAGAGAGGAGGCGTCAACAATTACAAAGAGAAATAAGGGTTTTTGGTTTAATTTGATTAAACCAGGATTTAATTAAACCAAAATTAATTAAAATCCACTCTTGGTTTAATCAACATAACCCAAACTCTATTCCTGGAACACGGATGTTACAATTCTCCCCACCAAACTAGATTCGTCCTCGAATCTCGAACAACCATCGCCAAGGACTCCCGTGCAACCGTCTCCACGGCCCGCACTCCTCCGCGATCTACGAAGGTCACCTCAGCGATAGACTCACGCTCCAGGCGTCATTTGCTCTTGACTTTTTGGACTTTCCTTTACTCATAGGCCTAAACCTTGAGTTTTTATTGGCTCCTCATCAGACCTAAGTCTGCATGCCAAATGTTGGCTCCTCATCAGGCCGAAGCCCGCATGCCATAATATATAAGGAAAAGTCAAACTCGTCTCTCGGGTTGCCACCTACGCGCGCCCGGATCGTCATCCGAAGTCGATATACCAACCATACTCCCGAGCCACAAAGTCTCTGAATATGGCGTACTAGGAGAACCTAAGTCCCCCAAGAGTCGCGAGCAAACGATTAACACGTCCGAGTCTATCCCCATACGTTTCCTTCCCGTGGCTCGCGTAAAAACATCTCAATGTCCTACCAACCACATATTCCCTCACTGGAATACCTCATGACCACACAAGGATCATATACGCCACAAGGGCCGCCACAAAGCCAACAAAAATGTCCTAAAGAGGACCGCCACCAAGGCCAAACAAATGTCCTAAAGAGGACCGCCACCAAGGCCAAACAAATGTCCTAAAGAGGACCGCCACCAAGGCACTCTGGCTAAACAGCCCGCCACAAAGGCCATCTGTCCCGAAGGACAGTCACGAAGACCATCTGTCCCGAAGGACCGTCACATAGACACTCTGGCTAAACAGCCCGCCACAAAGGCCATCTGTCCCGAAGGACCGTCACAAAGACACTCTGGCTAAACAGCCCGCCACAAGGGCCATCTGTCCCGAAGGACCGTCACGAAGACCATCTGTCCCGAAGGACCGTCACATAGAAGGACCGTCACAAAGACACTCTGGCTAAACAGCCCGCCACAAAGGCCAAACAAACGTCCTAAAAAGGACCGCCACCAAGGCCACACAAATGTCCTAAAGAGGACCGTCACACACGGGCACACTGACTCAAAAGTCCGCCACTAAGGCCTCACCCAAGCCCCCTTTAAGGCTCTCCACCGCTAAAATGGACAAATTCTAACTCCCATAAAACTTTCCATATTTAGCACTTTCCATCTTTGGAAAAACTTCTATTTCAGGAAACTTTCTTCCAAAACCCCGCCTCACAGAAACTTTGTACCCCGAACACCACCTCATCTTGTTACTGAGTCGCACAACCAACCATCCCAAGCGACCGAGTAACAAGAGAGATGGGCTGGAATACTCCATTCCCGCTCCAGCCACGGATTACAGATGGGACCAGGCTAAACAAGCTCAAGTCGCGGCTTGCTTCTCATACCACTTCTTGAACCTTGCCTTCATCCTCGCCTCAGGCTCCCAAGTCTGCTCCTCAACACAATCACAGTCCCAAAGGACTCTCATCAAAGGAACCTTCTTCTTCCGAAGTTCCTTAATCCTCCTCTCGAGAACCCTCACCGGTCTCGCCTCCAAAGTCATGTTAGGCTGAAGATCTTCAGGAATCTTAGCCAACACCGATCATCCTCGCGGAGACACCTCCGCAACATAGACACATGGAAAACCTTGTAGAATGCATCATAACCTCGGGTAACTCATCTATAGCCACTGGTCCAACTCGCTCAGTCACTTTGAATGGACCCATATACCTCGGACTCAACTTAGTCTCAGTCAATGACCTGTTCGGACCCCGCAACATGGCCATCTTGAGGTACACTCTATCTCCCACCTGAAACTCAACTTCTCTCCTTTTCTTATCAGCATAACTCCTCTGCCTATCCTAGGCTTCCTTCATGTTCAGCTTGAGAACCCGAATCTTCTCTCAGGTCTCCTGAACAAAACTAGCCCCATATATGCTCCTCTCCCCCACCTGAGTCCAACACAATGGGGTACGACACGCCTCCCATACAAAGCCTCATAAGGAGCCATCCAATACTTGCCCGATAAGCGTTGTTATGGCAAACTCGCAAACACAGGTGGTCCACCCAATGGCCACCACAATCCAACACACACATCCTCGCAAATCCTCCAACGTACGAATCGTCCTCTCGACTGTCCATCTGTCTGTGGATGATAAGCTGTACTCATATGCACCTTAGTGTCCATCTCTGTCTGAATGCCTCCAGAACACCGAAGTGAACTTAGGATCCCTATCAGACACAATACTCGCTGGCACCCCATGCAACCTGACTATCTCCTTCACAAATTTCTTAGCTAAGACCGCTGCTCCATCAGTCTTCTTGATAGCCAGAAAATGTGCCGACTTAGTCAACCGGTCCACAATGACCCAAATAGCATCAAAGGTCCGTGACACTGCAATCCTACCACAAAATCCATAGTGATCATATCCCACTTCCACTCGGGAATGGGTAAACTCTTCGATCCGCCAGGAACCTGATGCTCAGCCTTCACTAGCTGACACACATCACACCTCGAAACCCAACTAGCTACATCCTTCTTCATCCCGACCCAATGATAGTACCTCTTGAGATCACGGCACATCTTAGTCGCTCCTGGATGAATGGGCAACTTGCTCGCATGAGCCTATCTCAGAATCTCCTGTCTCAACTCCTCATCCTTGGGCACACAAACCCGACGTGCACCAAGATAGTACCATTATCGAGACCTGACACTCGGAATCCACATCCTTAGAGGCATTCACTAGCCCCAAATCCTTCTCCTGAGCCAACCGCACCCTACTCAGATGATCTGCTCTATCTACTGCTTCCAAACCCAACGGTTCCTGTGAAACAGCACACAAGCTCAAAGCACTGATCTCCCCTACCAGAGACTCCATCTCCTGCTCCCGAGCCGAAGCTACCCTCTTCCGACTCGAGCATCTCAACCGTGTTAGCCTTACCAGGATGATAGGCTATCTCCAAATCATAATCCGCCACAAGCTCCATCCACCGCCTCTGTCTCAAATTCAACTCAGGCTGAGTGAATATATACTGACTCTTATGATCTGTAAATACCTGTACCTTCGCACCATAAAGATAAGATCTCCAAATCTTCAAGGCAAAAACTACAACACCCATCTCCAAATCATGAGTAGGATAGTTGCCTTCATGCACCCGCAACTGCCGTGATGCATAGGCAATTACCTTCCCATGCTGCATCAGAACACACCCCAAGCCAACTCTAGATGCATCTGTATAAACCACATAGGGTTCTCCCCTGCTCAGGCAAAGCCAACACTGGCGCAGTAGTCAACATCTCCTTCAGGCTTGCAAAGCCTTCCTCACACTCTTCGACCAGACAAAAGGAACATCCTTCCCTGTCAACTTAGTCATAGGACGTGCTCTGCTTGCAAACCCCTGCACAAATCTCCTGTAGTAACCTGCCAGTCCAAGAAAACTCCTGATCTCTGTGGCATTCTGCGGTCTAGGCCAATCCTAATAGCTTGAATCTTCTCTGGATCTACAGAAACCCCCTCTGCAGAAACAATGTGACCCAGAAAGCCCATCTCACGCTGCCAAAAACTACACTTGCTCAACTTGGCAAACAGCTTCTGCTCCCGCAGCTTCTGCTCCCGCAGCTTCTCCATAACTGCCCTCAAATGCACTGCATGCTCCTCAAGACTCTTGGAATAAACCAGGATATCGTCGATGAAAATGATGACAGATACATCCAGAAACTCCTGAAACACACTGTTCATCAATCTCATAAACGCTGCTGGCGCGTTAGTCAAACCAAAAGGCATCACCACAAACTCATAGTGCCCATATCTCGTCCTGAAAGCAGTCTTCCTCACATCTGTCTCATCTATCGGTATCTGATGATAACCCGATGCCAGATCTACCTTGGAGAACCAAATAGCACCCCTCAACTGATCCAACAACTCATCGATCCTAGGAAGAGGGTACTTTTTCTTCATAGTGACCCGGTTCAAACCCCGATAATCAATGCACAACCGGAAACTCCCATTCTTCTTCTTGACATATAACATTGGCGCTCCCCACAATGATACATTAGGACGGTTGAATCCCTTACTCAACAAATCCTCTAGCTGCTTCTTCAGCTCTGCCAATATACTTCATCCACCATCGTCGCAACGATTAGTTTATCCTGCCATGAAGGTTTCTCATGAATATTATGTACCTGGCAACCATGCCCTTGCCGGCTCATACCTTCTGCAGCTCTTCTTCCCGGGACTCCAGAACCACCGACCACTCAATCCTAGCACATCAGCCACACATTCTTGACCGCTCCAGTCATAAAACCCTGGCCCACTGGCCAACATAATCCTAAAATCCAAGATTAAACCACCATCACTCTCGAGGTCTACATTTCGTCGTTATGTTTATACTCACGTTCTATACATTGCTTGCTCCCAACTCTTTCACTCTTAGGTCGCAACCTTCGAGTCATACCGATCTCACTCTCAAACCAGCGTCTTCGACTTATACCGTCTCACTCTTGGACCACAATCCTCAAGATCTCGATATCAGGGGAACTACTCATCCCCTCAGGAGAACAACATCCCCTCTGCCACTCTCAGAGCCCTCAGCCCCTCGAGCTATCGGTATTCTGGGGAATCACCATCCCCTCAGGAGCAACAATCCTTAACGACTATAAACATCTCTCGACACAAGTACCTCCTGTGGTCTGAGTATAACATTGTAATGTTACACCTGCCCACTTAACTTATAACATCCAACTGGATTAACCACCAAGCAGAGAAATATCTGCTCCAACTGCATATGTCCACCTATCCGCCTCTCTAGGCCCGATACCCCTTGAGAATAATCTTATACCGGTCATTTACAACTACTCATCCTCTTAACATAAGATGGAAACTCCTCAACATCCGCAGCCCTCGGCTGCACCCCGCCACATGCGGTACAACTGGAGCCTGCACTGGTACCCCTCTCGGTAACCGCTCCAACAACACGCCAATAGATCCGCCAAGCGATCATCTCGACCCTTGGCTCCACCTGCTGCAACCCCACACTTGAGTTCCCAGCACCCCCGACATTCACACCGGCTAACCCTCTCTGGTCCCTCCTGATACGCTTGCGACCCTCTGACGTACCTCATCGTGCAACTCTGGACCACACCCTCGCTGGCCTCGGGACCCGTCCGACCATGACCACGACCACGTCCCCGTCCATGACCAACAACTCAAACACCTTTAACCACTGCACTTCCAAGAACAGAGGCTAACAAGCATAAAATAAATCAATACCACACAAAGAAACATAACAATAACTCACCGTGGAATCTCATTGAAGGCTCGAAGAGGATGTTCTAGGACTCCATGCCACACACAATTGACTAACTCACATAATCAATCAAGACATGCAATCCCAAACATCTACAGCACAAAGCTTAGTAAACCCAAACCTAGAACCGTAAGGGCTCTGATACCAAAATGAAACGACCAACCTTTTTTTTTTGTTTTAAATAATAATAATAAATAATAATAATAATAAATAATAAATATATAATATAATATAATAATAAATTATAACTAGTGGTCCCATATCCACTAGCCACCTAACCACAATCACAATCATCAGCGGCAAACATTACCAATATCCAATAAATATAAATAGCCAATATTAATTTGAATCACAAACTAATGATCCAAACAACATCCAAAGAACCAGCAATCCTAAACAACATTCTAGGACTCCACTCTAGCAACCTAACAGAAGCCAGACAACCAAACGAACCACTAGAACATCCTCCTCTTCATCGCCCTGATTCCACGGTCACACTTTGCCTTTACCTGCACCACAAACACATATTGCAATGCATGAGTATTTAATAAACACTCAGTAAGGCAATCCTCCCATCTACTGGGCTATACACCAAGCAATAGAGACATCTCTAACCATCAACCATCAACCAGCAATCATCAATCAACAATCAAGAAGCCAAACAACACATAAACAACCAGATTAGAGAAATCTCCAGCTTAGATAAGCCATGGTCCTGCACTTACCTTAACAAGTGATTCACAAAACTAAATACAACCAAATGAGAGGCTTTACAATATCCAAGAACAACCAAACTTGTTCCTACAACCAATCACAACAACAAACAAATATTGAAAACAAACTGCAAAACAGAAAAGAACAACCTCACAAGTGAAACCACGAAATCAAAACTAACCGTTAACTTTCTAATCCCTCCGGTGAAAAGCAAGGTATATACGTCTCGAAGCTTCCCACAAAATTTCAGCACGAGCAGATTATAGATGAAACCGCAATCGTCCCCGTAACACCCGCTGGTCTCAATCCGCGAATGAGAAGAAACACCCCACGAAACTGCCAATATCTCCTAAAATATTAACCCAAATTCACTTCTGTAAAAAGGAGAGTGTACAAAAATCTCTTGTCTACAACCCTACCAAAAATCAGTACCTTTCGAAACGATTTGACCAGTCGGATCCTCCTTCCCCCAAACTCTGACAGTTCTGTTTCTCTCTTAACTCTAAGGAAAAAGTTTGATCTCCTTCTCTTTCTCCTTTACACCAAATAACCAAGGTTTATGTCTCTTTCTCTCCCTCTCTCTGATGAAACTGACGAAAAAGCACCAAAAGGAGAGAGGAGGCGTCAACAATTACAAAGAGAAATAAGGGTTTTTAGTTTAATTTGATTAAACCAGGAATTAATTAAACCAAAATTAATTAAAATCCACTCTTCTGGTTTAATCAACATAACCTAAACTCTATTCCTGGAACACGGATGTTACACCCGACAAATGAAACACGTATACATATGTTGATTCTTCATCTCCTTAACACTTCTGTTATATATAAAAAAAGAATAATCTTTTTTACACTTTGTTTTTTTTTTTGGTCACCTTTTACACTTTGTTTTTATTGTAGCATTTATTTGACTTTTCTCATTCCCCAGCTTCTCGTTTTCTATAAATAGAGGGCATGCAGCGTAACATTTTACTCATCACTTGGTTTAACATAATAAGAGAGTTATAAGAAGTTGAGAAGAAAAAATGGCTTCCAAGGCTTTGATTCTGTTTGGTCTCTTTGCAATTCTTCTCGTTGTCTCCGAAGTGTCTACGGCAAGGCAGCCAGGTACGTAAATTCTTTTTGACACATTTCAGTTTATACTTCTTCCTTTGGAGGCTATATAACCTAAAAAATAAAAATTTCTATGTTTATGAGGCTAATAGAACTCTCTGTCTCATCTAATTATTTGTGCTTACTAGAGTCACAACATACTTCACTTAATTATGTTGTGGGTTTCTAGTATATTTTATACAAATTTTATATAGAACGTATAGTCAAAAGCGTTTTACTAAAGAAGGAGCACTTCCGAATTTATATCCATATTTGAAGTTAAAAAATAAAATGCACATTTGCACGTCCTAACCATTTTTGCTGAAATATTTCCAGAGAGTGAGGAAACTGTGCACCCTGATGGTCATGGTGGTGGCTACAACAGTGGAGGTGGAGGAGGATACAACAGAGGAGGAGGAGGAGGAGGATACAACAGAGGAGGAGGCGGAGGAGGATACAACAGAGGAGGAGGAGGATACAACAGGGGAGGAGGATACAACGGAGGAGGAGGAGGCCACGGAGGGGGAGGATACAACGGAGGAGGAGGATACAACAGAGGAGGAGGAGGAGGCCACGGAGGATACAACGGAGGAGGACACAAAGGAGGAGGAGGAGGCCACGGGGTCAACGGAGAAGGACAAAACTAATATAATGACCAACATGCAGGAATGCATCTATAGATACGCTTATGTGTGTGTGTAACAATAAGTAAATCATGGCGAATATGTAATGAAATAGCTTAAGAATGTAATGTCTCTGTGTCTAAGTGTAACCTTCGCTATTTGCATAAATAAATCGTTTGTAGTTATTTCTTTCGTTTTTTGTGAAAGATAGTTTTGTTTAATTCTTCATACTCTTAATTAGGGTCGGAGACAAAAAAAAAATGTAGATGGTAAACAAGACTGGGGCTGGCCAATGAATTGCTTTTGTTAATGCCAAAGATCATAAATTCTAAGGTTTGATAACTGGTACGTTGTAAGATATATATACTTAGAGAATACATAAATCATGTTCTTGCAGTAAAAAGTGTGAACCAATTTGCAAAACCAGCTTAATATGCTTTGTACAAATATGCAAACAATCATAATTATAAGTACATATGTGTTTTATAATTATAACTATAGCTGCCAAAAAATATAATAATAAAATGATAAATGCATATCAAATTAATGATGGCATGCAATGTATTGTATTAAGAACACTATAATTATAAATTTGAAAAAAAATTGTAGAGATACAGAATAAATTTTGTTAACTATACTACTTATAAATTCAATATATATATATATATATTTAAAAAAAACCATATAGTAAATAGTGTAATTTTTCAGCCACAAAAATTTATGAAATCATTGGATAATATAAATTCAATATACAAGTTCACTTGCACATTCCAACTTTAGGGGGTTCTATTTAGTAGATCGTATATATGGAAATATTGGAATACTACAAAAGTATTTCTTTGTAATAAAACATAGTTTCTTAAACATATACTAGCCTCATATAACACACAGTACGAAAATCAGAGAATTCTAATCCTTATTGATTTTCTCCAACATATATTTTCAATTATGTTATGAATTCAACAGTTGACGAAAAAACAAATCGAGTAAAGTCAGTCCTTACTTTTTGAACAGAAATGTCGTCCACTAGGAGTTATATTGCTCCTTTATAATTTATGTTCGAAATCAGTGAGCTGAACCGGTAAAACACTAGTGGACGACATTTCTGTTCAAAAAGCAACAACAACAACAATATCTTTGTGTGTGGATGCGCTGTGTTTGAGAAGTTGATAGAATATTTAGAAGACGGGGTTGCATTTATGGAGTTTTGAATTTTCTTAGATTGAATCCAACAACCAAAGCATAAGTGCCACGAGCCCACGACACAATCAACCCATACAAATTTTTGTCACTTCTCTTCTTATCACTTTGTTTTTATTGTGATAAAACACTGCCTTTGATCTCATTCCCTCCACCTCGATCGTTTTCTTTTAATAGAGGGAAACATTTGACCCATTCCATAATCATAGAGTTATGAGGAAGTTGAAGAAATGGCTTCCAAGGCTTTGGTTCTGTTGAGACTCTTTGCAGTTCTTCTCGTCGTCTCCGAAGTAGCTGCGGCATCCGGAAGGGAGTTGGGTATGTAATTGCTTTGTTTCTCTTTTTATATTTCAGTCTACTTTTTACGTTGCAAGCTACTTGAAAGAAGAGATATATATTCGTGATGCAAATTTGAACTAACGTACCATTTGATAATTTAATCTAACTTTTCTTTTTTTTTTTGCTGTTCAAAGTCTATATGATTTGTTCGACATGTTTAATCATATAGACCAACTCAAACTATTTAGATGTTTTGTACGAATTATATAGTCGACGTAGACGCCGTTTTTATAAATCTTTAAGAAAAAAGTAGATATCCACATTTAGATACATATGTTAAATCGATTTTAATAAAATGTTTTCTTAAATAACTGCCGAATTAAAATAGTGTGTTGTTTTGGACAGGCACGGTCAAGCAAGAGGACGAAACAGTGCAACCTGATCAACAAGGCTACGGTGGAGGCTCTGTTACCGGGAGAGGTTATGGAGGAGGGGGAAACAACGGAGGAGGTTACTGTCGCCAGGGCTGCTGCTACAGAGGTTACCGTGGCTGCTTATAGGTGTTGTTCTTATGCTGGAGAAGCTGTTCAGACTCAGCCTGGTCACTAAATATACAATATATTAACCACCATGCGGTATGTGTCTGTATGGTTATAAACTTAATTATAAATAAGACATGGTGTTTTTGTACACAAAAGGGGCAGGAGGATAAATTTGGAAAGAGAAAATACTGGTATGAAATTTCAAACTGTATTTATAAGAGTTAATTATGGGATAAGCATTTTTTTTAAAGGGTATTGTTTAATAGGGACTTTTTGTCCGTGATTATAGATTTAGGCTTTTTTTACTATTAAATGACGAAACTACCCTGTTCGACATCAACTCGCTCTCACTCCATATTGCTGTAGTGCTGTTCTCTCTCGACTCTCCCAAAATCAAATAAAAATTTCAGATCTTGAACTACTTTCAAAAAATATAATCATTTGGATCTTTGTCCACGCCGGAAAAACCTTCATAGAATATAACTTTTCCCCATCTTCTATTCTCTCTCCCGCCTCTATTGCAATTGTTTTTTTTTTCCTTGGTCTATACAATGAATGATGGAAATCGGCTGATGAGGAATCTAATCGATGATGGTGATGATGATAGTCGATGTTGGCAAGGTGTCGATGTTGGCAAAGAGTGGATGATGGAGTTGATGTTGCCAATCATATATATGTAATTTTGAAATTGAGATTAGATCTGAAAATGTATTGGAGGTTTTGATTCACTTTGTAAACAATCACATAAAAAATTGAGTTTGTTGTTATAGCTTCATAAAAAAATTTTCCTTATTTGATTCGATCATTGTCTAAAACTAGAGCCCTTGGGTTCACAATACATTATCCCCTTAGGGTTTAGATTTCTTTATTCAAAACACAATCAGTTGAACTCTTTGGATTTATTGGAGGAGATAGCGTTTTCGACGGAGATGTATTGTGAATCAGGGGTGAAGAAGATGGTGGTGATGGATTTGACGGAGATGGTGTTATTGAAGAGAATCGATTAAAAGCAAGCAGAAAATGATGAAAATGATGAAGACTGCAGAGCACGAAGAAGATGATGCAGAGTAAATTTAAGGGTAGAACTGTCATTTTGCGTAATAGAAAAGCCTAAATCCGCAAACACGGACAGAAAGGCTCTATATCAAATTTTTTACGGCACAAAGGCCCATTTGAAAAATAACCCCGTATTTATAATGTGTTTGAGTTCGAGTTCTAATTTGTGCCGTTTGCATAATAAAACCGTATGTAGCTAGTTAACGTTATCGTTTCGTTCACCATTATGTAACACAGTAACAGTGATATATGCTATTATTATTCATACACTTAGGGTTGGAGAAAAAAAAAAAAAAAAAAAAACACAACTGATCCAACAGCAAATTCAATTGATGTATCTTTAGAGGTTTAGCCTAAAAGCATGATGAACGTTGAAAACTAAAAATATTAGGTGATGATGACCTTGACAAAGCTAAAATTATAACAGACGAAGATATTGAGATCCATCAACACCAAAATGAGAAGGTAAAGGTTTATTCTGCTTGTCCATTAAAACATGGAGGTACTAGGGATTTTATCATTTATCAAGACAAAAGTCTCAACCATGTGAGAATATTAATTGGATTAAAAGCAATAGGGTTTAACTAGATAGACAGCTACATACTAAGGGTGTTTTATTAGAATAACAAATATCTATATTATATAGTAGGGTTTATGGGAATTAGAGTATATTTTTTTCCTTCATTCTCTTTAAAATTTTCTGGTTTGTACTCTATATATAAACCAACCTTGAACGTTTAATAAAATTATCGAGTATTTTGATCAAAAGAATCGAAGTGTTCTCACAAACGAACAAAGCAAGAAATATATCGATTTCCGAAGTACCTAAAAATTATTCAGATAGGATCCTATCTAGAGTTTTATCAAATAGGTACTAGAGATACTGTTTGTCCAAAAAAAAGGTATTAGAGATACTTTCTTTCTTGGTAACAAAAAAAAAAAAGCTAGATGGGATCTAAAAAAAATCAAGGGCAAAACTAAGGGGACGGTGGTGGCAAAGTTCATTTCGGTAGGACGTGGCTCTCTAAAACCTAATGCCGTAGGTTCAAATCAATATGGCGGTGATCCTGAAGGCCACTTAATTATGGTTCCATTTAGTAATTTGGGTAATTATGGATATACCGTTTTGATGACGTAATTTCTAATAACAGCAAAATGTTGTAAAACACTTGAGTGAACTCCATTAGACCGGCCCATCTACTATCCAGCCCATTAGTCCATGGGTTCAGCCCATTAGGCCCATAGTTTATGGCCCATTGATACTTTGTATTTCCTATTCTGTTTTGGTCTTAGGGCTACTATTTTGCCCTATAAATATGTAACCTCTATTCCTAATGAGAAATAAGACTAAGAGATTTACACCCTAAACTCTCTAGTTTACAACACGTTATCAGCACGATAGCCTCTAAGGGCAGCTGAGGAAACCCTTACCCTAAAACCCTAAAACCGCCGCCGCACAAAACCCTAAAACCGCCGCACATCCCTCGTAATCGCGATCGGTCCGAGTTCGTGATCGACTCCTTTTCGCGATAGTTTGCAGTTCGTGATCGACTCCTATTCGCGATCGTTTGCAGTTCGTGATCGACTTCTATTCGCGATCAGTTCAAACTCGCGATCGGTGTTTACTCGAAGTAACATCCGAGTTCTATCCGGGGTAAGTCTTGTACGGTTTTGCCCGAGACTTATCCGAGGTTTGTTGCTCGCGGTTCCGGGTAACATCCGAGAACAGCACGACATTCCGGACGAGAGCAGTACGGGATCCGGACGAGAGCAGTACGTGAGCGGGACGAGAATCAGGTCGATAGCGGTACGCAGGCGGTACAAGGATCTGATCGAGAGCGGTACGCAGGCAGTACGAGGATCTGTCCGAGAGCGGTACACAGGCGGTACGAGTATCTGTCCGAGAGTTCGCGAGGAGCTGATCGAGTAGAATACCGAGGTCTTTAGCTCCCGGTCCAAACCAGCCAGAACCCTAAGGTGTTAAGGTAAACAAAGTTCGAACCTGCTCAAAACCCTATGATCGAACTTGAACTTAAAACTATAGAATCCTAAAACATCCAAGTATACAATCTAACAAACTTTAAATTCCCTAAATCCTAAAACTTAAAATCGGATTGCATAGGATTGTTAGATTGTTTGTGAAATTGCACCAAAAGATATCAAGCTTGAATTTGGTTGATTGATTAATATGGCTTGATTGATTGTTGCATAAGAACCTAGAACTAAATTGTTAGATTCATAAGAAAGAAATAAATCAAACTGTTCTAGGATATTAAAACTTGGATCATTCATGCATCATAAGTATAAAATCGAATCATGTATAGGGTGTTATAGATTCGTTTATTGAATAATGATCAAGCTGCATGAACCCTAAAATCGAAATTGAGATTAATTGTTTAGGGTTGCTAAAATCAAACCTAGTTCCCATTAGTAAAAGGAAACTTAAGAAAAAGGAAATTTGCTAAAAGGAAATTGTTGCATGCATGCTAGTTCCTATCTAGGTTTGTTGTTCCTCATGCATAATAAAGCCACAAAATTGAGTATAATAAAGGCATGGTTCGGTCTTAAACACCGCATGGCCTAAAGCTTAAATATGATGGCATGTTTCGGTCTTAAATACCGCATGACCTAAGTTCGAAATTAAGAATAAAGGCAAGGCATGTTTAGGTCTCAAATACCGCATGACCTAAGACCAAAATTAATTACATGGTTCGGTCTTAAAAAACCGCATGATATAATCGGGTGCATGTTTTGTAAAATCTAAGGACCTATGTGAGTGTATTAAAGATGATAATGATTGCACTAAAAATATATATACAAGGTGATTATGCATATGCACCATCACCTTACTGAGAGTCTCAAGAATCAGTACCTCACCATAGAAAATCCTATTGACCTTTGGACAGAGTTGAAAAACAAATATGGACACCAACAGATGGTGCTCCTACCAAAGGCTCAATTTGATTGGAAAACCTAAGGATCCAGGAATTCAAATCCTTGGAATGAGTATAACTCGGAGCTTTTAAGATTGTCTCTATCCTAAGGTTGTGTGGTACTAAGGTTACTAAGAAAGAACTGCTAGAGAATACATTCTCTGCTTTTTACACTAAAAGGTTTAAGACCTATGCAGACCTCATCTCTTGTTTGCTACTTGCTGAGCAAAACAATGAGCAATTATTAATGAAAAGTGCAATGAAGCTCACAAGGTTAACATTACAAAGAAAAATCCTTAAGAGCCTAAAAGAGCCAAAGGAGACTAAGGTCTCTAACTATGTCCATAGGGACAAGTGTGGCCGTGGCCAAGGAAGAAGTGGACGTGGTGGTCCTGGTCGTGGGACTTACCAATGATATAATTATGATGGTCAAGGCCATATAAACCGATTAGGCTTCGGCCATGGTCGGGGAATAGGCCGCAGGTTACTTAAACCGCAACATAAGACCAAAGTCCACTTGTAATAATTATGGTATAGAAAACCATTAGATAAAGACATACAAAACTCCTAAGCACCTTGTTGATCTCTATTAAGAGAGTTTGAAAATAAAGAAAATAAATCCAGAAACTAACCTGGTTCATCTCGATGGTAAAGGAAATTTAAACCATGAGAAAGATGACTAAATTGGATTATGATATTTGTAATTGCCTAAAGAAAAAATAATTAAACTCATGTGGTGTATTAATTTAATTTCTATGCTTTGCATTTGATTGAATTATTATTTTGGTTTAAATTCAATTATTTTATTTCCTTCAATATATATTAAAACATAAAATCTTGTCCATTATTGGAAATGGCTAAGGACAAGAACATAAGTGTGGTGGATAGTGGATTAAGCCACACAAATTTTGAAAAATGCCAATATTAGCAAAGATAAGCGGGTATAGCAAGCCTAAGTGAAGGCTACGGCCAGGCATATATTTTATGGCACACATTTGAACTAAGTGATGCTTTATATTCACCCAGCTCTAAGAGAAGCTTATTGAGCTTTCAGGACATTCATTTGAATGATTCCTATGTTAAAATAAAGGGTGAAGGAAACAGAGAGTTCCTATATATTATTGAAATCACCCAAGGACATAAGAAAGTCCTATAGACTATCCCGCACTAGCCACTGGTTTTACCATGCTAAGATTAAAATGATAGAGGCTAATATGGCAATGAACAAAATGTTCAATAATTCACTTTATGGCATGACTGGATTGGCCATCCGAGTTCTAACATGATGCGTAAGCAGATATTAAAATGGGCACACTCTTAAAAGAGAGAAGAGTTATTCCTAAGAATCTCACGTGTGTAGCATGTACACAAGGAAAACTCATTATAAGGCCATCACCAGTAAATAAATAAATTATCCACTTAAGACTATAAGTCTAGACAGTGCTGGTGAACTTATATCCCAAGCGTTTAATAATAATGGTATGTCCATGGGGGGAAGTGTGGACCACCCCGTGGTACATGAACATACAGAGAATGGATTAGACGAATCCTTCATTAAACGTTGCTCGGCCATCACTCATGAGGTCGAAGCTTCCTGTGTCGGCTTGGGGACACACAATATTACATGCAGTAAAGCTTATACGCATCAGGCCATCTAGTGAGAATAGAATATTCACCATCCCAATTACTAACGGGTCATGAGCCAGACATATCCCATCACAAATATTATTCGGGTGTGCCGTTTATATTGCATCATCACAGAGAACAAAAATGGGATCCTAAGAGAGGATGGGAATATATGATGAATATGATTCTCCCACCATTGCTAAGTATCTTGAGCCAAGGGTGATTTATTTATGTGGCCAGATACACGGATTGTCACTTAGTTGAATCCGATTTTTCTATGTTGGGTGGAGAGATAAACAAGCTGGTCAAAGAAAATATTATGGAATCAAACATCCTTAAATTGGCAAGATCCTCGGACTCTAGCCTATGATGCAGAGGTCCAAAAGATTATTTATATGCAAAAGCTAGCTAATAAATTGCCAGATTCCTTTTGACCCAAAGAGAGTAAGAAAATCGTACATACCAGCTTGTAATGCACCAGTACGTATTGATGTTCAAAAGGGACACAATAATCAAGTTGCTACAGAGTCTAAATAGACCAATATATTCCATAGAAAAGAACCTTCGGAAATTTAAGAAAGGTGCAAAAGAAACCGAGGTTAAGAGAAAAATATAGACATGGCCGCGGCAAATCCTAAGGCACCAACAATGAGGTTTGGGACGCTAAACCTCAAGGTCCTGATGGTATTGATAATAATGAGAGCTCCATAAATCATATCATGTCTAGAATAAAATGGAACTGCAAAGATGTCGACATAAATTAAATATTTGCATGCAAGGTAGCACTTGAACTAAATGAGGATCAAAAACTCACGTCTATGTTAAAGTGCACTCAAAGTAGAGATTGGCTAAAATAGAAAGAAGCCATTGACGTGGAGTTAAACTCTTAGAAGAAGAGGAATGTGTTTGGTCCGACCTTAAGGACAACACTTGATATAAAACCAGTTGGACATAAGTTGGTCTTTGTAAGAACGAGAAATGAGAGTAATGAAATCGTGAGTTAAGACATGGCTTGTAGCACAATGATTCTCTCAAAGACCAGGAATAGATTATGAGGAGACTTACTCCCTGTGATGAATGCAACGACTTTAATAAGTCTGGCGATAAAAGAAAAACTGGATTTACGGCTAATGGATGTTAAAACCGTATACTTACATGGTCCACTGGAAAATGAAATTTATGAGATTACCAGAGGGTATAGAGCTCAAAGATAAGAGTGGTCCTCGAGAAAATACTGCATAAGGCTAGACACTTACTGGACTGAAACAAAATGGGTGTATATGGTACAATAGATTGAGTAAGTACCAAGCCAGAGAGGGCTATAAAATGATCCCATCAGTCTATGTACTTATAGAGAAGTTTGCAAACAAAGGGTTTGTAATCATAGCAGTGTATATGGATGACGTAAACATCCTTGGAACCCCTGGTTAATCGCCCAAACAGTAGAAAGAATTTGAAATGAAAAGGCCTAGGCAAGAGAGAAAGAAAAATTCTGTTTGGGGTTATAACTTGAGTACATAAATGATAGGATCCTTGTGCATCAAATGGCATATATAGAAAAGTACTCAAGAGGTTTAATATGGACTAAGCTCACCCATTGACTAGCCCAATGGTTGTAAGGAGCATTGATTTGGATAAAAGATCCATTGGTCCAAAGAAGGACAATGAGGAAGTTCTCACTCCTGAAATGTCATAGCTCAGTGCTATAGGAGAGTTAATGTTTTGGCTAGCCACACTAGACCAAACATAAATTTTGCCGTGAACCTCCTAGCAAGAATTAGTTCTTGACTAACCCAAAGGCACTAGAGTGAAATTAAGTATTTTTCATGTTACCTACAAGGTACTTTAAATTTGGGTTTATATTATACTAACTATAACAAAGAAGGTTTTAGTTGGTTTTGCTAATGCAGGTTATAATAAAGAAAGTTTAAGTGTGTATGGTTGAAAACAAGGAAGCTACGGTCATACATGAAGACAATACCGCCTGCATTGCACAGCTCAAGGAAGGTTACATCAAGGGAGATCGGACAAAGCATATACTACTCAAGTTCAATCATGCGACAACTCAGCCGATCTCTTCACCAAAGCATTAAGGAAGCTCGCGCACCAGATTGGAATGCGGAGGCTTATGGACTTAGAGTGATGTTTGGAACAGGGGGAGCAATGTGTGCTGTACTCTTTTTCCTTCACCAAGGTTTTGTCCCACTGGGTTTTCCTGGTAAGGTTTTAATGAGGCAGCATCCCCTAAGCACATTGCATCGATCCCATCCAACATAGGCACGGTCATTTCGTCCAAAGGGGAGTGTTGTAAAACACTTGAGTGGACTCCATTAGACCGGCCCATCTACTGTCCAGCCCATTAGTCCATGGGTTCAGCCCATTAGGCCCATAGCTTATGGCCCATTCATACTTTGTATTTCCTATTCTGTTTTGGTCTTATGGCTACTCCTTTGCCCTATAAATATGTAACCTCTATTCCTAATGGTTATTTGAAAATTAAGCAATTTTTTTCTTAAAAAGTTATGAACTCTTTATTAAACTGTATGAGGATGGAACCAGCCACAGAGGTGGAACTGTATACAATCGATACAACGAGTTAATTAATAGAAAGATAATGAGAGATCTTATCCACCGCAGCATTCCTTTCGCGATTGACATGGCCTAAGGACGAGTTTGGGAGTTTCTACATCCAATGCCAATATCATGTAACAAGGTCCCCAATCGACATGGCCTAAACAATTAGTTTTTTTTTTTTTTTTTTTTTTTTTTTTTTATGTGAGAATATCATTCTTTTCTTATTTTGAATAAAATTAATATAATTTTAGGTTATTCAATATTCTTGGGATATGTTAGTCTGTTTATGACTTTTATCTATTTCTTAACGTTTTCAACATGTGTTTTAATATTTATCTAATCATTTTTAATTCTGAATAATATTGGAAAATGCAATAGTTTTTGCTAAACCTTAGGACATGTAGTACTATTCTTATTTTTGGAGTTTTTTCAATATATATCGTGTTATATTTATTTAATTTTCGTAAAAATCTATATTTGCATCCTGTGAAGAATATTTCAGCTCCCTGTTCGTTACTAAACTTAGGCATAGTGAGTTATTTCCCAAATAATAAAACTCCACTATCTAATATATTAAAGGAATAGTCTAAAGGACTCACAGCCAATCTCACAAAAATTGACGTCGTTTACCTTTAATGAAATTGCCCTTAAAAAATTTCGAACAAGCTTTTTTATCTATTTAGGTTGCTGAAACGCACCACATTCATCCTCAGACTTAAGATTACTAATTTGCCATTTTTGACCTTTTTACCCTTTTCTAAGTTTAACCTTAAAAAAACGAAATTTGTTTTACAAAATCAGAAATCTAATATATTTACGCAATATCTTTCTTTAAAAAAATGGAAGATAAATAATAGAATATATTACGAATATTCGTTTAAAGAAGATTTATATTTAAAAAAATATTAAAATTGTAAAGATAATTATGACGATTTTCATTCTAAGCTATATATACAGAGGCTCATCCAAAATAGTAGAAGTCGGATTCATTAAGCTAAACATATAGTTTTGAGAGTATAATTTTTCTTTTGTATTATTTTGGTTCTAATGAATCAACATTACAATTGTATGATTTTAATTTTTTTTTTTCATGTTGATGTACTATCCATATGTTTTGGTCCTTTGCATGATTAATTTTTATGCTGCCATAATTTTCAATTTTTTTTTGTTGAATCAAATCAAAAGTTTTACTCATTTTGTACTGTTTGATTGTGTTTTAGGTGTACCTGCCATGGACCATGGATGTTTTTTTGTATATCAAATATAAGATTGGACGAACAAGTTGATGAAGCAAGCAAAAAAATCAAATCGGTAAAGTATTATTAATAATTGTGTTTATTTGTTTTTTTAGTGGTGATTGTTATTCAATTTTATTCTCTTGGTTAAACATGATCATATCTTTATTCGATGATTTTTTATTCTACAAACAAATGAGTAAATACATTGGATTCTAATTTTAATAGTTTTTTTTTTTTTTTTGTAGTGGTTGTTTGGAAAGCAAGATCAAGCAATCATAGATTTTGTCATTCTTTTGAAATAAAATTTTAGAATAGACTTTGTCCATCTTTTGAAATATTGTTGTATTATTTTCTATATTTTGTTTTGTAGTTTAGTATTTTGAAATAAACTTTTATATGTAACCTAATACATATATTTTTTTGTTTCAGTTGAATTCATGGATGATCATTGATCATAATTGTAGATCTACAAAACTGAATATAATGAAATTCAGGTATTAATTTTTGCTAATCTGAATCCTTAATTTTTTTTAAATAATATTGTTGCTAATGTTTTTTTGTAATGATTATAGTTGCAGAAAAATTATGGTGGATTCTGTTCATAACAAATTTCTGGTAATTTTCTAAAACTTGGATTTCTTTCTGTTTACAAATAGATTTAAATTATAATTCTAATTATATGTAACATATTACATAATTTTTTTTGTTTCAGTTGAATTTATGGGTGTTCATTGATCATAACTGTGGATCTACAAAATTGAATATAATGAAATTCAGGTATTAATTTTTGCTAACCCAAATCTTTAATTTTTAAAAATAATATTGTTACTAATGTTTTTTTTTAATGATTATAGTTGCACAAAAACTATGGTAGCTTTTATTTATATAATGTTATGATTATTTTCTAAAAACTTTGATTTTTTCTATTTACAAATAGATTAAATATTTTTTATGACTTATATTTCTTCATAAATTATTATGACTGATATTTCTTTTTTCTTTTAAATTGATAGAAAAATTAGGAAAAATTGATCTTTAAAAGCTAATCTATAAAATATAAAAAATAATACTTATCTCGATGAAGATATTATTATAAATCCAAGACGGAGACATTATTGGCAATGAATATTGATTTGTCCTTCTACTCATTTTGCAACAGCAAAACCAGCCTCAACTGCATATATATATATATATATATAAATAATTAGTCAAATAAATGAGTATAAGTTTTTTTTTTTTTTTGTCAACTGGAGTATTATTACTTTCTTTCAAAGTCAGAAAACATAATCTAAAGACCCAAAAAAGAGTTACAACAACAAAGCCAAAATTTACAAAGCAAAAGTAGTAAAAACACTAAGATAAGCTTTGCAAGAAATTAAGAGAAAAATTGAATCTCTCACTTAACCCTAGTCCCAGGAACTTTTATGCTGAACGCGCGACCCGACCAAGCTACGAGTGCAATCTAATTAACTCGTAACTTCTGATCGGTTAACCATTAGAGATTAACCAAAAAACAAGCTTTATTAAGGAAACATAAAACCTAAACTTCCTAATATCTAACCTAATTTTTCCTTTTTATTAAACTGTAATTAAAAAACAAAAAAAACAAAACAAAAGGTCTAAGGCCTAGACCAACTAAGGAAAGCCCAATCCAAGAAGGAAACCCAAGCATGAAGGAAGAGATGTTGACTTGTTGAGGAATCATCACAGATCCACGTGGGACACTTAGAAAAGTGAAAACATGGACAGCTAAAGATTTTGTCGTCACCGGTTACCATCAACAACGGAAGGAACTCCAAACCACCGGAAACAGCTTCAACTTCTAATCTGCAATTGAAAGAACTTCCCAAACCTTTCGGCATCCAATTCTCAGAAAAACCAACGGCGTAGAGATTAAGCCGATTAGCTTTCACCAACCCTAAAAACAGAGAAAAAACAATTGATCGAAAAGCTCCAGCAAGGATAAATTTCTCAATTCATTATCAATCCAAGGGCACCAACGGCGACTTCAAGCACCACCTCAATTCGTTTTTTAAGAAAAACAAACCCAATAAGCATGAAAAACGAAAGAAGTCCTTTAAACAAAGGAGGCTCAAAGAATTATGCAATCAGATCTATGAATTGAAATAAAATTAAGATCACCCAAACCAAAAGCATGCGAATCAATTGACCAAAGGATAACTTCCGGAAAAAACCGGAGCACAAGCCGAACATAACGTTGCCAAAGAGGCCAACGCATGCCGGAAGCAAAGCCGGACATGACATCGTCGAAGGGACCAACTCATGCCGGAAGCAAAGCTGAACATGAAATCGCCGAGGGGGTCAACTCATGCCGGAAGCAAAGCCGTTCATCACCGTTAAAGAAAACGGTCGATGACGGAAACAAAACCCGACCCAAACACACGCATAAGAAGCCGGTGTGGACGGATTGAAGACATTGGACTACCTTGCCGGAGCGAACCGGACGTCAGAGTAAAACACCGATGAAAGTTTCTCTCTCTGAAAAATTTGAGAGAGAGAAGAAAGAGAAACTTTCATTTTGGATAGTCTCATTTCCTAGATTTTACTCCCATACTTGAGAGATAATCTTGACTTAATTATTATCAAGACAATGTGTATAAGTTATCTCCCTAAACTAGATTAGGACAGGCCGTATACTATGGTGCAAATTATTTATAACTAAAACATTTAATTATAAATTTTATTTATTAGTTAAATATGTTATAACTATATAATAATTTTAAATTTTATGATTTAAAGTTTAAACCATATAATACCGCAATATAATTTGTTTTTTACATAATATTTATTTAATTAATTTAATTTGATATGTGTACTCTCTGATACAGATAGTATTAACAAAAGAATGAAATGATGTTTTATCCGTGTAACACCAATTAACTCGCACTATATCATCTGAATTTTTTATATTTATTGTCTTCTATTATAAATATTAGCTTAAGTTGCTATGTTAATTATTAAGATTCTAACCATTTACATTTTATAAGATTGGTGCTTCTGATAAAGTTTAAATATTTATAATACTTAGAATTCTTAAAACGGTTGATTATTTATCATATTTGAAGTTTCGTAAATGTTTAAATATATTATTAATATTTTAAAGGTCTTTTAACTTTTTAAAAAGTTGATATATTTATAATATTTAAACTTTATAAATTTGAAACTTCATAAACGTTTAAATATTATTAATATTTTTAACATTTATTGATAATAATTCTAATAATATTTATAATAATATTTATAATAATTATAATAATATTTATAATAATTATAATAATATTTATTATAATTCTACTTTTTATAAAATATAAATATTTATAATATTTAAATTTTTAAAAATCTTTAATAAAGAATCGGAATAAACCAAATAATTTTTTTTAAAGTTTGAATGCCTGATAAATCAAAACTTTTGTATTATGAATCATTTTGGTCTCTTTTCCAGTATGACTCTAACCATTGCCCAAATTTTTTAGACGATGTGGGATATTATAACCGTAAATTGAGTAATATATGTCTGTTTTTAAAAATTTGTACTACATCATATGCAGGAAAAATCACAATTTTTATTAACTAAATGTATTATAGAATAATTTAAGATAATTTAAATATAAATTCAAATAAAAATGAAAAAGAATCATATATATATTTATGTTTAAATGAAGTAGAAAAATTTCCTTATTTTTAAAAATCTTACTTATAATTAATTTAAAAATTTTGGTAACTAATATTAAGGTCAATACATTAAATGCATAAACTTTCCAAAAAGTATTTTTGAACAAAAATTGCTGCAAAAATACTAGTATAGATAATAAAGCAATAATAAAATATATATGCAATAAGTGGTACAGCTTGAATCACCGTTTATGTATTCTTATAATTCACACTCATATATAATATAGCTGTCTACATACGTAAACCAACGAGATATTAGACCAGCTATAAGCATGAGTCTACCTCGGCAAACTAATAAATCAGTATATAAACATGTGTCGATCAGAAATCAAACATTGTGTAATGAAATACATGTTCATGTACTAAGGAAAAATGAAATCAGATCAGCATATATTTAAGCAATAGTGACCAAAGAAATTGAATTAATCAACCGAAGCATGGATACCTAAGCTTAGTTGCTTTAGTACTTGTGAAACAATAATCAAATAAAGCATTATAATGAAGAGCTATCCATACGAGGATAAATTAATCATTAATTGATGTATATGTTATGTCTTATTCACAATTGCAGTAGCATATTATTATATGTTATAACCGATTCACAAAATAGACATGAACGACAAATTAACACAAATTAGACACAATACTAATCAGAGGCATAAGTCGATTATAAAGGAAAGCAACAGAAAGAATAAGAAAAAATATTATAAGGAAAAAATATTAATTGGATTCAGGACTTTATATCTTACAGGTTTTTCAAAAAAGAAAGACATTAATAATATATAGTTATTATTATAAATTGTTAAAAAAAAAAGAAGAAAGAAGATTAGGAAGAGTTTTTTTAACAATTTACAATTATTGTTTATTTGAAATTGCTTTAGATGGATAAATAATATATAATAAATTGTAAATTTCTCATTTTGTTTAATAAAAAATCAGAAATCTAAAATTTATATCTCATTTAAAATTTAAAAGAAATAGAAAATAAATGCTAGAATATATTGCAAATATTTCTTTGAGAATATCTCTGTTTTTAAAATTATTAAATTTCTACAGACCTTTTGTTTTAAAATTATTTTTCTTTAAAAACAAAAATTAGAACAAAACGGAAATCAAATATTCATATCCCATTATTTTTTAAATGGAAAATAAATACTAAATCTTTTATAAAATTCTATTGATAATTATGAAGGTTTAATTTGGATAGAATGAACTGAAAATTTCAAGAGGATATACTATAAATATCCATTTAATTTGAAGATATGACACAATCTTTTGTGAACTCGACAAAAATTTCATAAGCTTGCTGTAAATCTCCAGAAACATCATGTTATTCCGGCTAGATACTCTATCACCAAAAGGAGGAACAAATATTCTAAATAAGACAAAATTTTCTGACAATTAAAATGCATATATATTGAAAATATAAACGAGTAATTTTAACAAATTATTTATCGTTCACTTTAAAAAACAAATGTTTAAAAAAATGAATCATTATTTTTTAAACGAAAATGAGAAAATCTCATAAATAAAATAATCGTATTCCATTTTAAATTATTAAAAAATGGAAAATAAATACTATTGTTGAGGATTAAATTATAGCTTTTCTTTTAGTTAATTCTTTTTCATTTACATTTTTGTTGGAATCCTTTTTAGCCTGATAATTAATTTACTTTTTGGTTTGTTAAATTAGTTGAACTATTATTTAAAAATATATTTTCCCACACAAATTTATAAAAAATTTGAATTAGTGATATATTTGACCACAAAAAAGTTTAGACAATAATTTTTTTTTTTAAAGTATTTGCCCGCACAAGTCAAATTGTTATTTTGTTAATTGAATGTAATTTATTTTTTCGCAAAACAAAATTATAAATAAGTGTTTAACTTTACTGTTGTAGGTCTAATGTTGACACAAGCTCAGATAGAAAATATATGTTTAACTGAAATAGAACTAATGTTGCGATCAAATGGGACGTCTTTTACGGCCTTTGAGAAAATGCCTAAACAAGATAATAGTATGATGAACACAGGTGTAAATAGGCTTATCGCATATGAGAGAATATATGAGCCTCATAAACAACTTGGATTGTACAATGAGTTGTTACCTGTGCTAACTGAGGAGCAAAGACGTGTTTATAAAGAAATCACTCACTATGTGAATCACGACAAAGGTGGTATGTTTTTTGTTCATGGATTTGGTGGTACTGGAAAATTTTTATTGTGGATTATTCTTGGTGCTGATTTAAGGTCTAAAGGTAATATTGTTCTGAATGTTGCTTCAAGTGATATAGCTGCTTTGCTTTTGGAAGGTAGTAGAACGGCCCATTCAAGATTTGGTATTCCAATCAATCTTAATGAATATTTTGTGTGTACGATCGATGCTGAATATGATCTTGCTGACTTAATTAGACAAGCAAAGCTCATAATATGGGACGAGGCTCCAGTGATAAACAAGCTTTGTTACGAAACTTTGGATAGGAGTTTGCGAGATATCATGAGGTGTGACCAGATTTTTGGAGGTAAAGTTGTTTTGTTAGGAGGTGATTTTAGACAGATTCTACCTGTTATTATAGGAGGAAGAGTAGCGACAATTTTAGCATCTATCAACTCATTTGTTCTTTGGAATAGTTGTAAGGTTCTTAAACTTACCAAAAATTTGATACTTCGCAAGGCACATAATAGTATGAATGCGGATGCTCTCGCCACTTTTTCAAAGTGGCTTCTTGATATCGGGGATGGTAAAATCAACAAAAGAAATAGTGGAGATGTGGAGATAGAAATTCCGAATGATGTATAAATTAATACAAGTGGCAATCCTATTCAAGCAATAGTTAAAGAAATCTACGGTGAAAATTTTGCAAGCATAACTGATCCAACAATCTTTAGGGAAAGAGCTATTCTAAGTCCAAGAAATGATGATGTTGATAAGATAAATCAATTTATGCTTAGCAAACTACCAGGTATGCAAATTAAATAGAATATGGAATATGGATATTGAAGTAATAATTTTAAAATATACTAATATAAAATACATATCTAAAATTCCATCTTTACTTTTTTTATTTACGGGTGAGGAGAGACGATATCTTAGCTCTAATAGTATTGAAACGTCAGATACAAGTGCTCATGATAATATGATCTACACTCATGAATTCCTAAACAGTATACAAGTTTCTGGATTGCCAAGCCATGTTTCAACACTGAAAATAGGAGCACCTGTCATGTTGCTAAGGAATATAGATCCTAAGGGAAGTTTATGTAACGGTATGAGGTTAATTATTACTCAGATGGCCAATCATGTAATCTAAGCAAGAATCGTGATAGGAAAAAAGGTTGGTGATAGAGTACTTATCCATAGGATGTATATCCACCTGATGCAAAGTTTCCCTTTCGTATGAAGCGACGACAGTTTCCTGTTACTGTGGCGTTTGCAATTACTATAAACAAAAGTCAAGGTCAGATGTTAGAACATGTTGGATTGTTTCTACCGAAACAGGTTTTCACACATGGACAGCTTTATGTTGCCTTCTCTCGAGTCACAACAAAAAAAGACTTAAAGGTGTTAATTACAGATAAAGATGGGAAATGCCAGAATAAAACACTTAATGTTGTTTTGAAAGAGGTATTTGAGACTGTATAATTATTGTTTGTTGTTGGATAATTGTTTTGGATATTTAGACTTGAATTATATTTCTTCTCTTAAATAAAGTGATTTTAAATATCTTTAACACTACCTCTATTTTATAGTCAGATATAGACTTTCACATTAGAGAAAACCATTTTCTAATTTAGACTTATTCTATATTATAAAATAATAGATAAATACATTGCAGACGGTCTAAAATATTATTTAATTTTTTCACATGATTATATTTTATTTGGTTTCAACAATTTTGTTTGAAAACATATAATTGTTAGCTGTATCATAAAGTGTATATATAATTTTACATCATATCTATTAACTACAAACTTTACCTATAATCTGTAATTATACATATATATATATATAATAATAATAATAATAATAAATATTAAAAATATTTAATAGTCAAACAAAAGGTGAGACACTAAAACGATTAAGACGCATCATTTAATCGTGACTGTTTGTATTCTTACAAATCCGGAATCCCCTTTTGTTTTCGATAATAGAGAAGAAACAGGAAAAAACCTAATTTAAGAAAATTATAAGTTTCGATAAAATTGCTGATCTTCTTCCTGGAAGAACTAATTGGCGTATACACGCCAAGGTCTTACATTCTTGGAGTATCAGCGAGTTCTTCACAAAAAGAGTACTGCTTCTTGTGGATGTAGAGGTTAGCGTCGTTAACTGAACATCATTCTTACTTAAATTTCAATATTTAACAGTTCTTATATATACGACTTCTTACACAATTGTTATTAAACTGTGAAGGATAACACAATCGAAGCTACTTTTTTACCAAATACACTCGCTAAACTCCGGAAATATATCGATGATGGTGACTTGTATGATTTAGAACTTTCAAAATAATCAATCCAACCCTGAATAAGAGGCCTTATCAAATTAAATTCACGGACAATACCACTATGACGCTGGTCCAACAATTGAGTCCAAAGAATTTCTTTTGATTCGAGGATTTGGATGATATATATCGTGGAAGAATAAATCATCCCCTCTTTCAGTAAGTGTTTCGTTAATTTATTTAAAATTGATATGGTACAATCCATGAGTATAGTTAATTGTAACTTTATGTTCGGGAATGAATCTTTATAAGATTTGTTGTAACTTTGTGTATTGGTCCCTCCCTTAGAAAAGTATGAATTAAACTTTTACCAAATATAGATTTGCAACACTTTGGAAAGCTAAATTCTGTCTTTTTCCCAAATTAGATGTTTGTGGGTGTGTAGTAGATGTGGAAGATAAAAGAAGATCTGAGAGTGCCAATAATAGTAATGAAGTTGTTCTCACGTTGTTGAATGGCAGGTAAAAAATACTTACTCTACCTTTAGGACATTTACGCTTTAAAGTTGTCTCTGTTAAGATTTGTTATTAATTTAATAAACATGTAGGAATGAAACTGTGAAGTGTCGTTTCAAAGACAACTACGCTTCTGATTCATGTCTAAATGGCAATCAAACGGGTGTCATCTCATATACAAATCTAAACCTGTGTTTTGTGTAATGCGGTTTGTGAAGGTCGGAGAATATCAAGGTATGTAACATAATATAGTTCTGATATAATCATCATAAGGTAACCAACATATTCACTTTAAACTGCAAATGTTTATAGGTGCACCATGTATCGAAAACACATTGGCCTATTCGAAGATCTTTATAAAACCTCAGTTCGAAGGACTGGAGCATCACTAGGCTATGTAAGACTTGATTATGTAAAAATAACTTTATACACTTTATATATGATTATGTATGATGATAAAATAATTTTGTTTCATACACTTTATATATTTACCGGTCTGAGTTTGCTGGACGTTATTACATAAACCATGTGATGGAGCATCAAAGTGAGAGCTCAAGGAATCAGTCATAAAGAATGGACTAAGAAATGAAGATACGGTGGCTTAATGAACTTTTTATATATGCAAACTTTAGTATAATTTTGAATGTTTGTAGTACCAAATACAATGGTCTAAACGGAAGTACATTTATGGGTTGCTTAAAAATTATTTTAATGGTCTAAACAAATTTACATATTATATTGTTCCAAATCATTATATCAAGGTAATTAAAATTGACCGTAGCAATTGTATTTGGCTCATTTAAAACTTTGTTACAGTCAATTTGGGCTTAAACTTTAAAAATGGACTTTAAAACTTCAATTAACCTTTAAAAATGGACTTTAAAATTTCAATTTATATTTTGCATATGTAGAGTAATACTATAAACATTTTATTAACTATTCATTTTATTATTTTTAAAAGTGAAAAAAAAATATTTAATACGAAACTTACAAAAATAAATTTATGTCTGAACAACGAACTACTATAAAAATTAAAAAAAATAAAGAGGTTTTTAAAATATTATAAAAATTTGATTCAACATTTTAAGAAATTAAAATAGTTTTTTTTCTATTTATTTTCTGCCCGCACAAGCATTAAAGTACATACAAAATATTCATTAAGATTGATTTTTAAAATTATCTGATTTAATTCCAGGACCTTCAAACAGTATCCTGTGTATACTATATAAGCGAATTCTTGGCATGTCAGCGAATTCTTCACAAAACGTATGCTTTTTCTTGTGGACAAAAATGTTAGAGAAGCTAATCGAATGACAATTCTACTTATATTTTGTTATTTTAACAGTGCTTATATATTAGATTACTTACATAATGATTATCAAACTTTGAAGAGTGACACAATTGAGGTAGCCTTTGTGCCAACTACTCTTAAAAAGCTCCCGAAGTAAATTGATGAGGGTGAATGGTATGATACTACTAATTTCAAAATCATCAATCCAACACTCAGGGAGAGGAATACTCATCATTCTTTTCGGATCAAGTTTACGGATGATTCAACCATGACTCTGCTCAAATCAATAAATTCGAAAAATTACTTCCAATTCGAAGATTTGGATGATATATATCGTTCAAATTACCCGCACGCTTGTGAGGCCTGCTTATATAGTACAAACAGCCAATATTCAATCAGCCAATACGTATACAATTTTTCTTATATATCAATAATTAGTACATTTTTAGTTTAGAGAATATATATGTACCATCTTCTTATATAAATAGACCTAACAGCGATATTCACAAAATAACTAAGAAAATAAAGGTATAAACTAAAAGGATCATAATTACTTGATTATATGAATCCTAGATCGTAGTTTGGTTTATATTTTGCAGATCGCTATACTTGACGTTTTATAATGAGACATTTGAAGATTCCATATCGGAGGAAGAATGTATCGACACATGCCGTCTCTAAGAAACGTAATGACATTTTCAATTCTTTACATTAAGAGATAAGTTATATTCAAATCTAAAGATCGTATGCAACGACATTGAGATACAGGTGTTAGTTCTACGATAAATCTACCTTCTTTTACGAATGTATTGAATAATCTGAATCATGATTCACATAAGACGGCAAGGTTGGTAAGAATGCAAATATTGAAGTCTAAAAGGGCAAAAAAAAGAAAAAATGTTATACATTCGAAAATAAAATATATATATATATATATATATATATATATATATATATATATATGCTAAGTAACTAATTCAATCGTTACCTATGCAGAAAATTTGCTTCTTCTCAACTACACGAAGATTTCGCATGTTACGTCGCAACTGATTCGGAAACGAACAATGAAAGTGATTCTGATAGCTCTACTGATGGGATTTCATTTGAGATTAATGATAACGATGCGACACCTGCATGTTTCTTGGGTTTCCTCCCATAAAAGCTAAGTTACTAAATAATGGTATTACTTGATGCATATCTGATTGGTTATATGATAGATTTGTAAATATGTATTTAACTAATACATATTTAAATTATAAACAAAAAATTTATGTAGGTTATTACGATGATGGAGATCCTTATTTTTTATGTGATAATTGTGGAGCATATATGTGGTATGGAGAACGGGTGAATAGACAGACTAAAAAGGCAAAGCCGGAGTTTTCATTGTGTTGCCATCATGGCAAAGTAATACTTCCTACGTTGAAGACTGCACCTAAACGTTACTATCGTTGTTTTATAATCAGGACGACAAAAACTTCTGTGATAACAAACGAGCATACAACAAGATGTTTTTGTTCACATCGTTAGGTGGGAAAATTAACCATTCCATAAATAGTGGTAGAAGACCGTATCTATTTCAGATGTGCGGAAAAAACTATCATCGTATTGGTGATATTTTACCAGAACTTGGCAAGGAACCAATATATTTGCAATTATATATACATGACGTATGTAACGAAGTAGCTAATAGAATCTCTGCATTTAGGTAATTATTAATATTGTTAAATACGTATATAAATTTTTCATATCTTAAAATATATGTTAAATATATTTAATATTTGTTATATTCTGCTGCTCAAAAAGGACATGGAGATCTTTCACAACACGGCAAGAGGATATTTATTCCGTAATCGTTTATATGTGGAAAGAGATATATGATGCAAAACATTATCTGGACGCCATGGCTACTTGCAAGTATTATGGATTTCCTGATCTTTTCATAACCTTTACGTGCAACCCAAAGTGGCCTGAAATAGATCGTTATCTAGAAATGCATCGTCTTAATAAAGAAGATAGACCTGATATATATAGCCAAGTTTTCAAGATGAAACTTGATAGATTATTGGACCAAGTGACAAAGGAAAAAACTTTTGGTATCGTAAATTCTGGCATGTTTCGTAATATTTATTATTATTTATATTAATATTCCAAAAAAATGTCAATATATTAATGTTTATTTGTTTTAGTATTTTTCAGCCATGTATACAATAGAATTTCAGAAGAGGGGTCTGCCTCATGCGCACATGATTCTGTTTTTACATCCAGACAATAAGATGCATACAACAGACGACATTGATAAATTCATAAGTGCTGAATTTCCTGATAAAGAGGTGGATAAGTATTTATACGAAGTTGTTTCTGATGTGATGATCCATGGTCCTTTTGGTCCTATGAACAGAGATAGTGTCTGCATGAATAATGGAAAATGCACTTAATTCTTCTCGAAGCCATACATGGATAATACTATTGTCGATGATGCTGGTTATCCAATATATAGACGACGAATCGATGGAAGAGTTGTGGAAAAAGGGGTTTTCAATACGATAATAGTTACGTTATTCCATATAATCGTGATTTGTCTCCGTTTTCGTGCTCATATTAATGTTGAGTGGTGCAATCAGACACGTTCAGTCAAGTATTTGTTCAAGTATGTCACTAAAGGTCCGGTTTATATTTGAGCCACAATAGGAGACGAAGATCAGGAAAATGAAATTAAAAAGTTTTTCAATTGCAGGTAACCGTTTATACAAATTGTCAAACATTCTCATATTTTTAATTCTTTTCTTTTTCTTTTTAAAAAAACGTATCTAACTAATTCAAACTTTTTTTTAGATACGTATCTGCATGTGAGGCTTCTTGGCGAATATTTGCTTTCCCGATTTGTTATCATATTACACCCGTAGAAAAACTCCTGTTTCATCTTCCAGGACAAGAATTGGCTATTTACAACGAAGATGATCCAATAGAAGATGTTTTGCACTGTACAACGAATAGAACTTCTAAATTTTTGGGCTGGATGAAATGCAACAAGATTTATCCCCAAGCCAGAAAAATCACATATGCTGAATTTCCATCTAAATTTGTGTAGAATAGGAGAGAAAAACTTTGGAGGCCAAGGTCCGAGAAACGGAAAAGTTTTGCAATAGGCAGGATTACGTACGTACCGCCTTATGTAGGACAAGCCTATTACTTGCGAGTTTTGCTTAATAAAATTCCAGGACCAACAAGCTTTGACTATTTAGAAAAAGTCAACGGTGTTCTGTATAAGGATTTTCATGAAGCTTGCTATACATTGGGATTACTAGATGACGATAAAGAATACAATGCAGCTATAAATGAAGCAGGTGAATGGTGTTTTGGGAAATTTTTAAGGAAGTTATTTGCGATCCTACTGCTTTCAAAGAGTTTAACTGTTCCTCTTGAAGTTTGGAATAAATTAAAGGACATCTTGTGTGAGGATATTCTGTTTAAAGAAAGTAGACGCATGAATGATCCATGTACATCAAAATGTTAATTTGTTAATTGAAAATATTTCATTTTTCCCAAGACAAGATTATAAATAAGTGTTTAACTTTACTGTGCTAGGTCTAATGTTGACACGAGCTTAGATAGAAAATATATTTTGAACTGAAATAGAACTTATGTTGCGATCAAATGGGACGTCTCTTACGGAACTTATGTTGCGACTTCGCAAGGCACGTAATAGTATGGATCAGGGTGCTCTCGCTACTTTTTCAAAGTGGCTTCTTGATATCGGGGATGGCAAAATCAACTAGTCAGATAGTGGGGATGTGGAGATAGAAATTCCAGATGATTTATTAATTAATACAAGTGGAAAATTTATTGAAGCAATAGTTAATGAAATCTACGGTTAACATTTTGCAAGCAGGACTGATCCAAAATTCTTTAGTGAAAAAGCTATTCTAAGTCCAAGAAATGACGATGTTTATAAGATAAATCAGTTTATGCTTACTAAGCTCCCATGTATGCAAATTAAATAGAATATGGAATATGGATATGGAAGTAAAAGTTTTTTTTTAAATACTAATATTTAAAACATATCTAAAATTCCAAAATTTTCTTATTTACAGGTGAGGAGAGACGTTATCTTAGCTCTGATAGTATTGAAACGTCGGATACAAGCAGACATGATAATATGATCTACACTCAGGAATTCCTAAATAGTATACACGTTTCTAGATTGCCAAGCCATGTTTTGACGTTAAGAATAGGAGCACCTGTCATGTTGCTAAGGAATATAGAACGTAAGGGAGGTTTGTGTAACGGTATGAGGCTAATTATTACTCAGATGGCCAATCATGTAATCGAAGCAAGAATCGTAACAGAAAAAAAGGTTGGTGATAGAGTACTTATCCCTAGGATGTATGTTAGTCCACCTGATGCAAAGTTTCCCTTTCGTATGAGGCGACGACAGTTTCCTGTTACCGTGGAGTTTGTAATTACTATAAAGAAGAGTCAAGGTCAGACGCTAGAACATGTTGGATTGTTTCTACCGAAACCAACTTTCACACATGGACAGCTTTATGTTGCCTTCTCTCGAGTCAGAACCAGAAAAAGATTGAAGGTGTTAATTAGAGATAAAGATGGGAAATGCCAAAATAAAACACTTAATATTGTTTTCAAAGAGGTATTTGAGACTGTATAATTATGGTTTGTAATTGGATAATTGTTTTGGATATTTAGATTTGAACTTTATTTTCTCTCTTTAAATAAAGTAATTTTAAAGATTTTTAACACTTCATCTATTTTTGGTAAGAACACTACTTCTTTTTATTTTTAGATATAGACTTTCCCATTGGAGAAAACCATTTTCTAATTTATACTTATTCTATTTAAATTATAAAATAATGGATAGATACATTGTAAATGGTCTAAGTACATATTATTAAAATTTCCACATGATTTAATTTTATTTAGTTATAACAATGTTATTTAAAATTATATAGTTTAGGTGTATCATACAATGTATATATTAATTATAAACTCTTAGGTACATTTTAATTATAATTTTACATCATATCTATTGACTATAAAAATTACCTTTAATCTGTAATTATATTCATAATAATAAATATTAGAAATACTAAATATTCAAAAAAAAAGATGAGACACTATATAATTGTTAGCCATTTTTGTTATTATTATCAACAATGTTGTTTGAAAATATTTAATTGTTAGCTGTATCATAAAGTCTATTATTAACTATCAATTCTCAAACACATTTAAATTTTAATTTTGCATTATATCTATTAACTACAAACTTTGTCTTTGATCTGCTATTATATTTATAATAATAATATATAATAGTAAAGAAAATATGAGACACTAAAACGTTGAATACGCAATTTTTAATCATGACTGTTTGTATTCTTACAAATCCGGAATCCCCTTTTCGTCTTCGATAACAGAGAAGAAATAGAAAAAAAAAACCTAATTTGATAAAATCATGAGAATCGATTACATTTCTGATCTTCATCAGGGAATAACGAACTGGTGTATCCACGCCAAGGTCTTAAATTCTTGGCATGTCAGTGAATTCTTCACAAAACGTATTCTTCTTCTTGTGGAAAAAAAAGTTAGAGAAGCTAATCGAATGACAATTCTACTTATATTTGTTATTTTAACAGTGCTTATATATTAGATTACTTACACAGTGATTATCAAACTTTGAAGGGTGACACAATTGAGGTGGCCTTTGTGCCAACTACACTTAAAAAGCTCCAGAAGTATATTAATGAGGGTGAATGGTATGATATTAGGAATTTCAAAATCATCAATCCAACACTCAGGGAGAGGAATGCTCACCATCCTTTTTAGATCAAGTTTACGGATGATTCAACCATGACTCTGCTCTAATCAATAAATTCGAAAAATTACTTCCTATTCGAAGATTTGGATGATATATATCGTTCAGAAATCTATCATCCCATCTCTTTCGGTACGTTTATTAAATATAGTTTTAAATAAATTCAATTATACCCCGTGAATATATATAATTGCTATATTTGTGTTGAAAAATCTTGAGACTTTTTAGAAATTTTGGAACTTTGTGTATTGGTCCCTCCCATATAAAACTACATACAGAACTTTTTACCAAAATAGTTATATGTGGATGATAGATTTGGAAACATTCATTCATCTCATTGGAAAAAAAAATGTTTTTTTGCCACAATAGATGTTTGCGGATGTGTAGTAAGGACAACAAAGATCATTATGATGAAGTTGTTTTCACGCTATTAAATGGCAGGTAAAACACATTTATTCCACCTATCATGTTATTAAGATTTATAAGTTTGACTCTTTCATAAAATGTTTTGACTATCTATGAAACGACCGACCCCATTTTTTTTTTTATTATAAATAATAAATATAATATAATAAATAAACTACAACTAGTGGTCCCATACCCACTAGCCACCTATCCACAATCACAACCAACAGCGGAATAACAATGCCAATAACCAATACATATAATAACCAATAGAACAATATCCAGTATTAATTCCAATCATAAACTAATAATCCCAACAACATAAACCAGTGAACCAGCAATCCTAAGCAACATTCTAGGACTCAACTCTAGCAACCTAACAGAAGCTAGACAACCAAGCGAACCACTAGAACATCCTCCTCTTCATTGCCATGATTCCACGGTCACACTTTGCCTTTACCTGCACCACAAACACATATTGCAATGCATGAGTATTTTATAAACACTCAGTAAGGCAATCCTCCCATCTACTGGGCTATACACACAAGCAATAGAGTATCAATAACCAACACACAACAATCAACAACCGATAAATAACAAACCAGGACTCAGCATCGACCGACGCCAACATGCATCGACCGATGCCAAATGGGGAAGCATCGATCGACACAGAAGCTGCATCGACCAATGCAAGTGTAACTTGCATCGACCGATACCCAATCCGCATCGACCGACGCATGCTCGACGTAACACAAAAACCCTAGAGTTTTACGCGCCATCCTCGCACTTTCATCGAACGATGCAAGATATGCATCGACCGACGCAACGTCGAGCACCGTGTTTTCCCTGAAGCTTGTCACTGGATCTTTGTTCCTATAACCACAAAAATCGATCCTAAGCCATAAGAAAGCTTCCTAACGTCTATAGCAACGATCCAACAAGTCTAACATCACACAACAAACAGATTAAAGAGTCCTCTAGCTTAGATAAGCCATGGTCATGCACTTACCTTTGCCACAGAAGAATCTGAACCTCTAACAAACAAGAACAAGCTCCTAGGAAGCTCCTACAACGATCCCAGCTACTGATCTCACCAAGAAACGCCACAAAACTTCATAAATCACCAAAAACGTTCCAGAACAGTTCTCTCTTCCTTTTGTTTCTCAAAAACGGCTAAAGTCGTTTAATGAGACAAAAAGAACGACTTAAGGGTTTTACCTTCCCCTTTGCCCAAAACGCAGCGTTTGACTTAAGTCAAAACGCAGAAACTCGACCTTGAATCGACTGATGCAACATCTGCATCGACCGATGCAACTCCCAAACCGGGATTTCGGTTCACGGATGTTACAATTATCCCCCACCAAACTAGATTCGTCCTCGAATCTCGAACAACCATCAGCCAAGGACTCCCGTGCAACCGTCTCCACGGCCCGCACTCCTCCGACTGATTTACAGAAGGTCACCTCTAGGCGATAGACTCACGCTCCAGGCGTCATTTGCTCTCAACTTTTGGACTTTCCTTTTCCTCAAAGGCCTAAACCTTAAGTTTTCATTGGCTCCTCATCAGACCTAAGTCTGCATACCAATGTTGGCTCCTCATCAGACCTAAGTCTGCATGCCAATGTTGGCTCCTCATCGGGCCTAAACCCGCATGCCATAATATATAAGGTAAAATCCAAACTCGTCTCTCGGGTTGCCACCCTACAGCGCTCCCCCGGATCGTCATCCGAAATCGATATACCAACCATATTCCCAAGCCACAAAGTCTCTGGATATGGCAGTACTAGGAGAAACTAAGTCCTCCAAGAGTCGCGAGCAAACAATTCTGAACACGTCTGAGTCCTATCCCTATCCAGGTTTCCTTCCCGTGGCTCGCGTAAAACATCTCAATGTCCTACCAACCACATATTCCCTCACTGGAATACCTCATGATCACACAAGGATCATATACATGCCACAAGGCCACAAAGGCCAAACAAATGTCCTAAACAGGACCGCCACCAAGGCCAAGCAAATGTCCTAAACAGGACCGCCACCAAGGCCAAACAAATATCCTAAACAGGACCGCCACCAAGGCCAAACAAATGTCCTAAACAGGACCGCCACCAAGGCCACTCGTCCCGAAGGACCGTCACAAAGACCATCTGTCCTGAAGGACCGTCACAAAGACCATCTGTCCTGAAAGACCGTCACAAAGACCATCTGTCCCGAAGGACCGTCACAAAGACCATCTGCCCCAAAGGACCGCCTAAATAGGCACTCTGGCTAAACAGCCCGCCACAAAGGCCACACAATTGGCTAAACAGCCCGCCCAAAGGCCACACAATGTCTAAAAAGACCCCCACATACAGGCACACTGAATCTAAAGTCCGCCACTAAGGCCACACACAAGCCCCTTCAAGGCTCTCCACCGCTAAAATGGACAAATTCCAACTCCCATAAAACTTTCCGTATTTAGCACTCTCCATTTTTGGAAACCTTCCACTTTTGGAAACTTCAATTTCAGGAAACTTTCCTCCAAAACCCGCCTCACGGAAACTTTGTACCCTGAGCACCACCTCATCTTGTTACTGAGTCGCACAACCAACCACCCCAAGCGGCCGAGTAACAAGAGAGATTGGCTGGAATACTCCATTCCCGCTCCAGCCACGGATTACAGATGGGACCAGGCTAGACAAGTTCAAGTCGCGGCTTGCTTCTCATACCACTTCTTAAACCTTTCCTTCATCCTCGCCTCAGGCTCCCAAGTCTGCTCCTCAACACCATCACAGTCCCAAAGGATTCTCATCAAATCAACCTTCTTCTTCCGAAGTTCCTTAATTCTCCTCTCGAGAATCCTCACTGGTCTCGCCTCCAAAGTCATGTTAGGCTGAAGATCTTCAGGAATCTTAGCCAACAACTGATCATCCTCGCGGAGACACCTCCGCAACATAGACACATGGAAAACCTTGTGGAATGCACACATAACCTCAGGTAACTCCAGTCTATAAGCCACTGGTCCAACTCGCTCAGTCACTCTGAACGGACCCATATACCTTGGACTCAACTTAGTCTCAGTCAATGACCTGTTCGGACCCGCAACATGCCCATCTTGAGGTACACTCTGTCTCCCACCTGAAATTCTACTTCCTTCCTCTTCTTATCAGCATAACTCCTCTGCCTATCCTGGGCTTCCTTCATGTTCAGCTTGAGAACCCGAATCTTCTCTAAGGTCTCCTGAACAAAACTAGCACCATATATGCTCCTCTCCCCCACCTGATTCCAACACAATGGTGTACGACATGGCCTCCCATACAAAGCCTCATAAGGAGCCATCCCAATACTTGCCTGATAACTGTTTTTATAGGCAAACTCTGCCAAACACAGGTGGTCCACCCAATGGCCACCCCAATCCAACACACACATCCTAAGCAAATCCTCCAACGTCTGGATCGTCCTCTCTGATTGTCCATCTGTCTGCGGATGATAAGTACTCATATGCACCTTAGTCCCCATCTCTGCTTGGAATGCCCTCCAGAACACCGAAGTGAACTTAGGATCCCTGTTAGACACAATACTCGCTGGCACCCCATGCAACTGGACTATCTCCTTCACAAATTTCTTAGCTAAGACCGCTGCTCCATCAGTCTTCTTGATAGCCAGAAAATGTGCCGACTTAGTCAACCGGTCCACAATGACCCAAATAGCATCAAAAGTCTGAGACACTGGCAATCCTACCACGAAATCCATCGTGATCATATCCCACTTCCACTCTGGAATGGGAAGACTCTTCAGCAACCCGCCCGGAACCTGATGCTCAGCCTTCACTAGCTGACACACATCGCACCTCGAGACCCAACTAGCCACATCCTTCTTCATCCCGACCCAGTGATAGTACCTCTTGAGGTCACGGTACATCTTAGTCGCTCCTGGATGAATAGAAAACTTGCTCGAATGAGCCTCACTTAGGATCTCTTGCCTCAACTCCTCATCCTTGGGCACACAAATCCGCCCATGCACCAAAATAGTACCATTAGCTGAGACCTGATACTCTGTATCCACAGCCTTAGAGGCATTCACCAGCCCCAAATCCTTCTTCTGAGCCAACCGCACTCTATTCAGAAGGTCTGCTCTATCCGCCGCCTCCAAACCCAACGGCTCCTGAGAAATAGCACAAAAACTGAGTGAATATATACTTCAAGCTCTTATGATCTGTAAACACCTGTACTTTTGCACCAAAAAGATAGGATCTCCAAATCTTCAGGGCAAAAACTACAACAACCATCTCCAAATCATGAGTAGGATAGTTGTCCTCATGCTTCCGCAACTGTCGCAAAGCGTAGGCAATCACCTTCCCATGATGCATCAGCACACACCCCAAACCAACTCTGGATGCATCAGTATAGACCACATAGGGTTCTCCCTGCTCTGGCAAAGCCAACACTGGCGTAGTAATCAACATCTCTTTCAGGATCGCAAAGCCTTCTTCACACTCCTGTGACCAGGAACATCCTTCCCAGTCAACTTAGTCATAGGACGTGCTCTGCTCGCAAAAACCTGCCAACCCCAGAAAACTTCTGATCTCTGTGGCATTCTGCGGTCTAGGCCAATCCCTGATAGTCTGAATCTTCTCCGGATCCACAAAAACCCATCTCATGCTGCCAAAAACTGCACTTGCTCAACTTCGCAAACAATTTCTGCTCCCGCAGCTTCTCCAGAACTGCTCTCAAATGCATTGCATGCTCTTCAGGACTCTTAGAAAATACCAGGATAGCGTCGATGAAAATGATGACAGACATGTCCAGAAACTCCTGAAACACGCCGTTCATCAACCTCATAAACGCTGCTGGCGCGTTAGTCAACCCGAACGACATCGCCACAAACTCATAAACCCATACCTCGTCTTTCTTCTTGACGAACACCGACGCTCCCCACAGTGAAGTGTTAAGACAAAAGAGTCCCCTGCTCAACCAATCCTCTAGCTGCGTCTCCAACTCTACTAGACAAATAATCAAGTAAGCCCACAACAACTCACCACCACTCGGATATCAACATCTCTTATCCAACGAAGAACCTCTAGTAACTTGTTTCTTAGGGAAACTTCCACAAGATAGCTTATTACAAAGTTAGCTTTTCGCTTAGCAATTCTCCACAGCAAATCATCAATACGAACGTAATAAAACAAACAAGTACCATACGTTCGCACATTCTGATTCACCGCGTCAAATGCTTTCCAAGCCGCCAACTCAGCCCTTTTGCCTTGTCTCCCTCAGCAAGCTTACCAAACCTTGAATCTTGCAACCCTGTCCATCTCCAATGAACGTAATCCAACATCGTCGCAACGGTTAGATTATCCTGCCATGAAGGCTTCTCGTGAACTTATGTATCTGGCAAACATGCCTTTCCGGGCACAGATCTGCTGTAACTCCCCTTCTCGGGACTCCAGCACCACCGGCCTCACAATCCTGGCGAAACAGCCAAACATTCATAACCGCTCTGGTTCATAAAACCCTGACCCATTGGTCAATCCCATTGGTCAATTGTGTGTGGCATGGAGTCTTAGAACATCCTCTTCTTTTTTGTGTTATGTTAAGATTGTTTGTTAGCCTCTGTTCTTGAAAGTGCAATGGTTAAAGGTGTTTGAGTTGTTGGTCGTGGACGGGGACGTGGTCGTGGTCATGGTCAGGAGGGTCCCGAGGCCAGCGAGTGTGTGGTCCAGAGTTCCACGAGGAGGTACGTCGTAGGGTTGCAAGCGTATCAGGAGGGACTAGAGAGGGTTAGCCGGTGTGAATGCCGGGGGTGCTGGGAACCCAGGTATGGGGTTGCAACAGGTGGAGCCCAGGGTCGAGATGATCGCTTGGCGGATCTGTTGGCGTGCTATTGGAGCAGTTACCGAGAGGGGTACCAGTGTAGTCTCCAGTTATACCGCATGTGGCGGGGTGCAGCCAAGGGCTGCGGATGTTGAGGAGTTTCCATCTTATGTTAAGAGGATGAGCAGTTGTAAATGACTGGTATGAGATTATTCTCAAGAGGTATTAAGCCTAGAGAGGCGGATAGATGGATATATGCAGTTGGAGCAGATATTTTTGCAGCTTGGTGGTTAATCCAATTGGATATTAGAAGTTGAGTGGGCAGGCGTAACATTGCAATGTTATACTCGGCCCACAAGAGGTACTTTTGGTCGGGAGATTTTTATAGTCGTTAAGGATTATTGAACCTGAGGGGATGGTGATTCCCCTGAATACCGATAGCTCAAGGGGCTGAGGGCTCCGAGAGTGGCAGAGGGGATGATATTCCCCTGAGGGGATGATTAGTTCCCTTGATACCAAGATCTCGATGATTGTGGTCCAAGAGTGAGACAGTATAATTCGAAGATGGTGGTCTAAGAGTGAGATCGGTATGGCTCGAAGGTTGCGACCTAAGGGTGGAGGAGTTGGGAGCAAGCAATGCCTAAGACTTGAGTATAAACATAATGACGGGATGTAGACCTCGAGAATTGATGGTGGTTTAATCTTGGATTTTAGTTGTGTTGGCCGGTGGGCCAGGATTTTTATGACCGGTACGGTCAGGATGTGTGGCTGAAGTGCCAGGATTGGGTGGCCGGTGGTGCTAAAGTCCCGGGAAGGAGAGCTGCAGCAGGTACGAGAAGCCTTCATGGCAGGATAAACTAATCGTTGCGACGATGGTGGATGAAGTTCATTGGAGATGGACAGGGATTGAGTTGCCGGCTTGCTGGAGGTTCAAGGTTTTGGTATGCTTGCTGGAGGTTCAAGGTTTTGGTAAGCTTGCTGGAGGTTCAAGGTTTTGGTAAGCTTGCTGGAGAAAAACAAGTCAAGTGGGTTGAGTTGGCGGCTTGCAAAGCATCTAACGCGGAGAATCAGAATATGCGAACGTATGGTACTTGTTTGTTTTATTACGCTCGTATTGATGATTTTCTGTGGAGGATTGCCAAGTGGAAAATTTATTTCGGGAATAAGCTATCTTGTGGAAGTTTCCCTACGAGGCAAGTTACTAGAGGTTCTTGGACGAACAAGAAGGTTGATATTCAGGTAGTGGCGAGTTGATGTCGACATACTTGAGTATTTGTTTAGTAGAGCTGAGGAAGTAACTAGAGGATTTATGGAGTAAGGGATTCATCCGTCCTAGTGTATCACCGTGGGGAACGCTGGTGTTATTTATGAAGAAGAAGGATGGGAGTTTCCGGTTGTGTATTGATTACCGAGGTTTGAACCGGGTCACTGTGAAGAACAAATACCCTCTTCCCAGGATCGATGGGTTGTTGAATCAGTTACGGGGTGCTACTTGGTTCTCCAAGGTAGATTTGGCTTTGGGTTATCATCAGATACCGATTGATGAGGCAGATGTGAGGAAGACGGCTTTCAGGACAAGGTATGGGCATCATGAGTTTGTGGTGATGCCTTTTGGGTTGACTAACGCACCTGCAGCGTTTATGAGATTGATGAACAGCGTGTTCCAGGAGTTTCTGGACGTGTTTGTCATTCTTTTCATCGATGATATCCTGGTATATCCTAAGAGTTCTGAAGAGCATGCAGTGCATTTGAGAGCAGTTCTAGAGAAGCTGCGAAAGCATAAGTTGTTTGCTAAGTTTAGGAAGTGTAGTTTTTGGCAGCGTGAGATGGGTTTTCTGGGTAACATTGTTTATGCAGAGGGGGTTTCTGTAGATCCAGAGAAGATTCAGGCTATCAAAGAATGGCCTAGACCGTAGAATGCCACAGAGATCATGAGCTTTCTTGGATAGGAAGGTTATTACAGGAGAGTTGTGCAGAGTTTTGTAAGCAAGGCACGTCCGATGACTAAGTTGATAGGGAAGGATGTTCCTTTTGTTTGGTCACAGGAGTGAGTGGAGGGTTTTGTAAACCTAAAGGAGATATTGACTACTACCCCAATGTTGGCTTTGCCTGAGCAGGAGTTGGAGTCTCTGGTAGGAGAGATCAATGCTTTGAGGTTATGTGCTGTCTCTCAGGAACCGTTAGGTTTGGAGGCGGTTGATAGAGCAGACCTACTGAGTAGGGTGTGGTTGGCTCAAGAGAAGGATTTGGGGCTGGTGAATGCCTCAAAGGATGTTGATTTAGAGTATCAGGTCTCGGATAATGGAACTGTCTTGGTGCACGGTCAGGTTTGTGTGCCCAAGGATGAGGAGTTGAGGCAGGAGATCCTGAGAGAGGCTCATGCGAGCAAGTTTTATATTCATCCATGAGCGACTAAGATGTACCGTGATCTCAAGAGGTACTATCACTGGGTCGGGATGAAGAAGGATGTAGCTAGTTGGGTCGCGAGGTGCGATGTGTGTTAGCTAGTGAAGGCTGAGCATCAGGTTCCGGGTGGATTGCTGAAGAGTCTACCCATTCCTGAGTGGAAGTGGAATACGATTACTATGGACTTTGTTGTGGGTTTGCCAGTGTCTAGGACGTTTGATGCTATTTGGGTCATTGTGGACCGGTTGACTAAGTCGGCATATTTTCTGGCTATCAAGAAGACTGATGGAGCAGCGGTCTTAGCTAAGTAATTTGTGAAGGAGATAGTCAGGTTGCATGGGGTGCCAGCGAGTATTGTGTCTGATAGGGATCCTAAGTTCATTTCGGTGTTCTGGAAGGCATTTTAGGCTGAGATGGGCACTAAGGTGCATATGAGTACAACTTATCATCCACAGATAGATGGACAGTCAGAGAGGACGATCCAGACGTTGAAGGATTTGCTGAGGATGTGTGTGTTGGATTGGGGTGGCCATTGGGTGGACCACCTGTGTTTCGCAGATTTTGCCTATATCAACAGTTATCAGGCAAGTATTGGGATGGCTCCTTATGAGGCTTTGTATGGGAGGCCATGTCGTACACCATTGTGTTGGACTCAGGTGGGGGAGTGGAGCATATATGGTGCTAGTTTTGTTCAGGAGACCTCAGAGAAGATTCGGGTTCTCAAGCGGAACATGAAAGAAGCTCAGGATAGGCAGAGGAGTTATGCTCATAAGAAGAGGAAAGAAGTTGAGTTTCAGGTGGGAGACTGAGTGTACCTCAAGATGGTCATGTTGCGGGGTCCGAACAAGTCATTGTCTAAGACTAAGTTGAGTCCGAGGTATATGGGTCCGTTCAGAGTGATTGAGCGAGTTGTACCAGTGGCATATAGACTGGAGTTACCTAAGGTTATGCGTGCATTCCACAAGGTTTTCCATGTGTCTATGTTGTGGAAGTGTCTCCGTGAGGATGATCAGTTGTTGGCTATGATTCCTGAAGATCTTCAGCCTAACATGACTTTGGAGGCGAGACCAGTGAGGGTTCTTGAGAGGAGGATTAAGGAACTTCGGAAGAAGAAGGTTCCTTTGATGAGAGTCCTTTGGGACTGTGATGGTGTTGAGGAGCAGACTTGGGAGCCTGAGGCGAGGATGAAGGCAAGGTTTAAGAAGTGGTATGAGAAGCAAGCCGCGACTTGAACTTGTCTAGCCTGGTCCCATCTGTAATCCGTGGCTGGAGCAGAAATGGAGTATTCTAGCCCATCTCTCTTGTTACTCGGTCGCTTGGGATGGTTGGTTGTGTGACTTGGTAACAAGATGAGGTGGTGCTCAGGGTACAAAGTTTCCGTGAGGCGAGTTTTTGGAGGAAAGTTTCCTGAAATAGAAGTTTCTAAAAGTGGAAAGTGCTAAAAATGGAAACTTGATGTGAGTTAGAATTTGTCCATTTTTGGTGTGGAGAGCCTTGGAGGGGCTTGTGTGGCCTTTGTGGCAGACTTTTGAGTCATTTATGCCGTGTGTGGCAGTCTTTTTAGTCATTGTGTGGCCTTTGTGGCAGGCTTTTTAGCCAGATGTGTGGCCTTTGTGGCGGGCTGTTTAGCCAGAGCGCCTGTTTAGGCGGTCCTTCGGGACAGACGGTCCTTCGGGACAGACGGTCCTTCAGGACAGACGGTCCTTCGGACAGATGGTCCTTCGGGACAGATGGTCCTTCGAGACAGATGGTCCTTCGGGACAGATGGTTCTTCGGGACAGATAGCCTTTGTGGCGGGCTGTTTAGCCAGAGTGCCTGTTTAGGCGGTCCTGTTTAGGACAGATTGTTTGGTCTTTGTGACGGTTCTGTTTAGGACAGATTGTTTGGCCTTGGTGGCGGTCATGTTTAGGACATTTGTTTGGCCCTTGTGGCATGTATATGATCCTTGTGTGGTCATTGAGATGTTTTTACGCGAGCCAAGGGAAGGAAACCTGGATAGGGATAGGACTCTTACGTGTTCAGAATTGTTTGCTCGCGAATCTTGGGGGACGTAGGTTCTCCTAGTACTGTCATATTCTCAGACTTTGTGGCTTGGGCGTATGGTTGGTATATCGACTTTGAATGACGATCCAGGGGTGCGTTGTAGGGTGGCAACCCAAGAGACGAGTTTGGATTTTTCTTTATATATATTATGGCATGCGGGCTTAGGCCAGATGAGGAGCTAACATTTGGCATGCAGACTTAGGTCTGATGAGGAGCCAATAAAAACTTAAGGTTTAGGCCTATGAGTAAAGGAAAGTCCAAAAGTCGAGAGCAAATGACGCCTGGAGCGTGAGTCTATAGCCTAGAGGTGACCTTCTGTATATTGGTCGGAGGAGTGCGGGCCGTGGAGACGGTTGCACGGGAGTCCTTGGGTGATGGTTGTTTGAGATTCGAGGACGAATCTAGATTGGTGGGGGAGAATTGTAACATCCGTGAACTGAAATCCCGGTTTGGAGTTTCATCGGTCGATACAGATGGTGCATCGGTCAATGGAGGTTCAGTTCTCTGCGTTTTGACTTAAGTGAAACGCTGCGTTTTGGGCAAAGAGAGAAGGAAACCCTTAAGTCGAGCTTTTGTCTCATTCGGCGAGTTTAGCCGCTTTTGAGAGAGAAGAAGAGAAAAAGAAGAGTTCTTGGTGTTCTTGGTGATTTATGTTGTTTGTGGCGTTTTGTGGTGAGATTTGAGGCTTAGATCGTTGTAGAAGCTTGCTAGGAGTGTTTTATTGCTTGTTTGAGGTTTAGAATCGTCTTGGCAAAAGTAAGTGCAGGACCATGGCTTATCTAAGCTACAAAACTCTCTAATTTGCTTGTTGTGTGTTGTTTGACTTGTTAGATTGTTACTTTGGACGTTACAAAGCTTTCTTGTGGCTTGGGATCGAGTTTTGAGGTTGTAGAAACGAAGATCCGGCGAGAAGCTTTGGGGAAACACGATGCTCGGCATTGCATCGGTCGATGCAAGTGCGAGGACGGCGTGTAAAACTCTAGGGTTTTCTTGCGAGGTCGAGCATGCGTCGGTCGATGCAGATTGGGTGTCGATCGAGGCATGTGTAACTTGCATCGGTCGATGCAGCTTTAGTGTCGGTCGATGCATCCCCATGTGGTGTCGGTCGATGCATGTTGGTATCGGTCGATGCAGAGTCCTGGTTTGTTGTTGTTGTTTGTTGTTGATGGTTAGAGATGACTCTATTGCTTGTGTGTATAGCCCAGTAGATGGGAGGATTGCCTTACTGAGTGTTTATAAAATAGTCATGCAGTGCAATATATGTTTGTGGTGCAGGTAAAGGCAAAGTGTGATCGTGTAATCAAGGGAATGAAGAGGAGGATGTTTTAGGGACTCGATTGGATGTTGTCTGGCATTGCTAGGTTGCTAGAGTTGGGTCATTAGAAACATTGCTAGGTTGCTGATTCCATGTTTTATGGTGATTGGTTATTTGAATATTGGTTATGTTTTGATTATTGGTTATTTATATTTTATTGGATATTTATTGGATACTGGTATTTTTATTCCAATGTTGATTGTGATTGTGGTTAGGTGGCTAGTGGGTATGGGACCACTAGTTGTAGTTTATTTTATTATATTATATTTATTATTTATTTACTAAAAAGAAAAAAAAAACTGATCTGCAGGTCAATTGGTGGCAACTTGTCCTGTGGAAGGTTGTTAAAGGGTGAGGACCAGGGTTCGAGGAACGCCTTGCGCACCAATAACCTACTGGTAGATTGGGATATCCACAGTGATGGGTTAGGATCGATGCCCTGCAGGGCCAACTTAGGGTCCGTTTGGGCGGCTAGCAGTGAGGCTAGTGGGGTCCATGGATGGTTCGTTGGGGCAGCTAGCAGGGGTAGGGGCTAGTGGGATCCGCGTGACGGGTTGTCACACCTTATATGGGTTGCTTTTCTATATTATCTCAATGGTCTAAACGAGTGAAATCAGTTAGAACATTAGTTCATATATTTATAGACCAAAGAATTAACCAAATAACATTAGTTCATATATTTATAAACCAAAGAATAGACCAAAAAACATTAGTTCATGAATTAGAGAGATCAGAGTGATTTTCTTTTCTATAATTTTCTAATTAAAATTAACCATAACAAGTGTATTGGGCTCATTAAATACTTGAAAATTTATAAATGAGCTTTAAAATCTTAATTAAGATGTTACATATGTAGAAAGCTATAATAAACATCTTATTGAGTTCTCTTATTCGTTTTTTCATTTTTAAAAATGAAAAAAAAAAATAAAGTTAAAATAAAAAACTGATTTAGAAATTTAGAAATTAAATTGAATTTATGTTCTATTAAATTTCTGGCCGCACAAGCGTAAGGGTAACTCTCCTAATTGTCCATATATCCCAAAATAAGCTCATCTGCCTTAGCTAAATAGGTCATTTAACCCCTATAAATTTGGCAAAATTCATTATATGTGTGGTATTTTAAGGATTAAGTTGACCGCAAAGCTAACCAAAACACATATGAAATACCGAGACGCTAGTCTATTTGGATTCATGTAAAGACTTAAGAACCAATAGTAATGATGTAAATATCCATAGTTAAGTTGATAATCTATCAAATTTACTTTTTTATAGATATAATTCTTTCTAAAATTTTATGTTTCAATTTTTGCGATAAATAATTTCTTTTGACCCCGGTAACTTATAGCTTAGCCACTGAATACATGCATGCATACACTCAACGACCTTTCACAATGCCAATATCATCCACAGATATATCAAGCCTTCTTTACGCTTAGGTGACTTGGAGAAATATGATCTCAGTCGACCTAAGTTGAAACTTTTCACTTGCACCATTGTAAAGTCGGTCCTAAGTAGCCCTTCTATGCTCCACTTACTAAGTATTAATGTATATAGGTTTAAAAATCTGTCGACTAAGATTGGATATACGTATCAACAACAGTGGAAGACTTTTCTGTCCAAAGAAAAATAACAATGATGTTCCAATAATCCAATAATGAAGATATGTGTGAATGCGCTGGGTTTAAGAAGTTTATCGATATATCCAAAACACTTGTGGGGTTGACATTTATGGAGTTTCAAAATTATTTACAATGAATCCAACATCTAACCATAAGGGGACCCGACGCAATTAACGAGCATACATACTTAGACTTCTACTGTGATCAAAATACTCCCTTCTTTTTTTGTTGGCTTACCGATTAGTTAGTTTGACTTTTCTCATATCCTCCTCCTCGTTTTCTATAAATAGAAGCCATGCAGGGTAAAATTTTATCCATCACTTGTTTTTCCATACTAAGAGAGTTTTAAGCAGTTGAAGAGAATGGCTTCCAAGGCTTTGGATCTGTTAGGTCTCTTTGCAGTTCTTCTTGTCGTCTCAGAAGTGGCCGCAGCAGCTGAGGCACAGTCCGGTACGTAAAATGATTAAATATAGATTTCAGTCTATTTAATATCTTCCTTTGGAGGCTAATTGAACCCGAACTAACGTTACATTTGATGATATGTCCTATGAATTTTCCCGTTCGAAGTCCCGACTGTTAGCTTGAAGAACTGTCAATTATTTGGAGTCACTATAGCCAAAAACACTTAATACGATTTTTTAATCCTCACTATGTTTATCAGACCATCTGAAACTATATCTTCAACGTATGTTTAGTGCAAATTATATCTTAGAACGTATATTATATAAGTCGTTAAAAAGAGAAACTAAAGATTCTTATTTGTATACATATTTTAAGAAAGTTTTAAAGATAAAAGCCAGTGCATATGCTAGATTGAAATAATGTGTTGTTTTGGACAGGCACAGTGAAGAATGAGGAAACTGTGCAACCTAATCAATATGGTGGAGGTTACAACAACGGAGGAGGAGGCTACAACAACGGAGGAGGAGGTTACAACAACGGAGGAGGAGGCTACAACAGAGGAGGAGGATACAACCGCGGAGGGGGTGGGGGTTACTGCCGCCACGGCTGCTGCTACAGAGGTTACCGTGGCTGCTCAAGGTGTTGCTCGTATGCTGGAGAAGCTGTTCAGACTCTGCCCGGTCACTAAAACAAAATCATCAATTTCCCACCATGCATAATTGCATTATGTGTGTATCACTTTTAAGTAAACCATGGTGCGTTTTTAATGAAGTGCCTCAAGTATTTGAGGCAAGATAGATTAAGACGATAACAGTGGGAATAAAGTTTGATAATGTAATAATGCTTGTGTGTTTGACTTGTAATATGTGCTGTTTGCGTAATAAAAATCGTTAATCGTGTGTTCTTTTATGTTAATCTCTTTCGGTTTTGTAAAGCGGCACTGTTTACATATACTTTATGTTAGTGTTATTCATACTCTCAGGTAAACTTTCGGTGGCCGAAGCAATTAATGTTCATAATGTAACTAGTCGTCCACTTGGCACCCGGCTCGTCGCAAACCCGACCACCGACGAGTAGTTACATATTTTATCTTATTGATTCATATATCGATAGAGACTTTTCAAACATGAAAATATATATGTTTTTAGTTCTTATAATTATTATTATTTTTTTTTTAACATCTGATTTTATTAAATTGTGAAAGGATAATATAAATAGTTTGTCAGCCAAGCAGGTGGTGACGTAAACCTTAAATACATAGTGTCGATGTTTGTAGCATATTGAGATAACTTGTCAGCTGCTGAGTTCCTTTCTCTGTTTACATGATTCAAAGAGCATAGAGGAAGTTTTGTCGTCCAAAAACGAATATCATAGAGTAGAGTACTCAAATTGTTGTGATCACCACTTGTATTGATTAGCTTAACCAACTCCAAATTGTCACTTTCAAACCAAATATGTCGTAAGCCGTGAGCCCAGATCAATTGTAGGACATGGAGGAAGCCCAATGCCTCCGCTTCTAATGCTGAGGACGATGGTTTCAGTTTCGAACATTCCGATTGTATTACATCTCCGTTCATATCACGAATTAGCCATCCTGTGTTCGTGAAATTTCGTTCTTGTATGAAACCACTGTCAAAGTTGCACTTTAGCCATCCAGCTGGTGGGGAGTTCCACTGAGTACTGCGATGTTCGTTTCGTGGAGGCCTAGGCATATTGTTATTGCATTCATTCGTTAATTCCTGGGATTGTTGCACATCCAGCCATTCATTGACATCTTCCCATCCTTTTTGTGCTTCAGTTGTTGGGTCCCGATTGATCTTACGGTAGAGGAACTCGTTTCTTGATTTCCAGATTCGCCATAACATCCAGAGCGGTAAAAGTCAGCTGTTTTGGAGTAAGAGTCTGCAGTTTTTGAAATTGTAACAATTTGTGAAAATTGTTTTCAAAGTTCCCATCGAAAGTGAAACGTTGTCCTATGCAACTAGTTACACCTCTCCATATAGCTTGAGCGTGGACACAATTGAATAACAGATGATCAATTGTTTCTTCTGTGATGCAACATCTTTGGCAAATGGGATCAGCTTGGATTTGTCGTTGGCGAAGTTGTGATGCAGTTGCAAGAGAACCCGACAAGCATCTCCATAAGAAATGCTTTATCTTTGGAGCAATGTTTAGCTTCCAGATTTCTTGTTTTAAAGCTACAGATCCTGGGGGTGGGTTAATCATTTCATCTTCATCCAAACCTATATGGGTTGCTACCCAATAACCTGACCGAACAGTGTATTTTGCATCCTTTGTGTAAGCCCATACATACGAGTCTTCTTCCGCATGTTGAGAAAGATAAAGCTCCTTGGCTAATTGTTGATCTTCTGGATTAAACACTCCTTCAAAGATGACTGGGTTCCATTCTCTTTTATTTTCAAGCCAAAGAGGAGATGTGAAACTGATGGACAGTCTCGAGTTATCCTCATACCTGTGAACTGATGTTCTGTTTCTGCTTTCTGCAACATCTGACTTAGGACCTCAGCAACAAAAAGAAACAAATAAGGGGACAAAGGGTCACCTTGACGGATACCTCTGGTCGGTTGAACTTTGCCATAAGGGGAGCCATTGATGAGGATCTCATAGGTGACTGACTTGACGCATTCCATAACCCACTTTACCCATCGAGAATCAAAACCCAACTGAAGCATAACTCTTTCCAAAAAATTCCACTCAACTCTGTCATATGCTTTACTGATATCTGTTTTGATGGCCATATAGGACTCTTGACACTCTTTCCTTGACTTTACTGAATGGAGCAACTCATGGGCGACTAGAACGTTATCAAATATGTTCCTACCAGGAACAAATGCGGCTTGTGACTCTGATATTACAGATCCTAGATATTGTTTCAGCCTCATGATTATTACCTTGCATATGATTTTGTAGTTGACTGTACAGAGGCTAATGGGTCGATAATCTGATAGATGCTTCGGGTCATCAATTTTGGGGATGAGACAGATTTGAGTTTGATTGATCGCTGGATCAATTTCATTTGTTTCGAAAAAATGTCGCACCATTGCACATACATCGCCTCCAATTGTATCCCAATATCGGTGGTAGAAGGCCGCGGTAAACCCATCAAAACCTGGTGCTCTGTCAGCACCAATCGAAAACACAGCATTTTTGATCTCCATGTCCGTTACAGGAAGTAGCAGGGCTCTATTCATATATGCAGTCACCTTACAGTCAATTTCTGAAATAATTTCCTCCAAGTCTGTGTGTTGAGTACTCGTAAACAGCTCTGTAAAATATGATTCCAATACTTTACCAATAGCTTCATCACGAAAGTGTTCGAGACCATTGTCATCAATCACCGATTTAATACGATTTCTTGCCTTACGGAGCTTTGTGGTAGCATGGAAATATTTTGTGTTTCGATCCCCAAGATGAAGCCATCTATTTATGCTCTTGAGTTTCCAATACTTTTCTTCATCTCTATAGGCTTTGTTAAGAGCATACCTGAGACTCCTGATAGTTGTGAGAGTGGTAGAAGGATCTCTTTCAGCAGCATCAATTCGATATTTCAAAATCTGAATCTGTTCTGCTGAGTTTGTTTTTGATCGTCGCTTCCAACGTGTCAATTCACGTCGACAATGTTTTAGTTTGTCTTGAATGCTCTTATTGGTGAATAAAGTTCCGTTATTCCATCCTCGTTGCACTGCTTCAGCAAAACTCTCAGATTGTATATAGCGTTTATCAAACCGAAATTGTCCTCTTTTGACTCTGATCTCATCTGCTATATCAATAATTACAGGGGCGTGATCCGACCCTGCCAAAGGGAGGAATTCTGTTTCGGATGCAGGGTACATTGCTTTCCAGTCTGAATTGATGAAGACTCTGTCCAAACAGCATTCTATTGTTTCTTTCTGTCTCTTTCCAACCCAGCTGAACTGATTTCCTTTGAAACTCATGTCTTGCATATTACAACAATTGACCATATTCTGAAAATTGGTAAAGCTTTCTGTACTTCGTCTTCTACCACCTTTCTTTTCAGAACTTTGTAGTATCTCATTGAAGTCTCCACACATTAACCATGGTCCTGTTCTGTTAACTGATATTCTTTGAAGTGTTTCCCACAGATGGTGTCTTTCACTTGGAAGAGGGTGCCCATAAATGCAAGACAAGTAGAAACTGAAGTTTTTATATTCAACATAGAGATCTACAAGTCTTACATCATGAGAAATTACTTGAACAGAAACATGGTTGCGCCACATAACAGCCAAACCACCACTCAAACCTATCGGTGAAACAAGACACATATCATCAAAGCCCATACTAACTCCTTTATCCCTTACATAGTTGTCTTGTTGCTTTGTTTCTACTAAGAACAACATGTCCAAGAGATACACTCTCTGCATCTCTTCTAGGCGTCGAACTGTCAAAGGTTGTCCTAAACCGTGACAGTTCCAAACTCCCATTCTCAGGAAACCGGTGGTGGTACAGGCCCCACCACGGCTCCATCATGTTCATCAGTATCACTGTACGCATCCAGATCACCCTGTTCTTCCTTGGGAATCACTCGAGTCTGGCTCTCCTCAATCTTCCTTTTTCTCGTGGTGCTTTCTTCTGCATTGTCTGAGACATGTTTGCGTTTGCGTAATTCGTTAGCAAGTAGAGCAACTGAACTTGGAGGATCACCTGTATTGTTGGCAAAGGAAGGTAACGGGTTCAAGAGTTAGTCATCAACGTTTGTCATTTCCCCTCGATAGATTCCATAAGAATCTCCTGATGATATGTCTTCCAAGGCGTTATGATTAGGATCAATATCAGATAAAGTCCTCTCGCCGTCTGATTCTCCATTCGAGTTTGCAGGAGGCCCAGCAGCCTCATCGACTTCAATATCAACTAGTGGTTGTCCATCTTCACCAAGTTCCTGGATATGAACACCTTGGTTACCCTGGAAGGCTTGATCCCGTCGCCATTATCATCATCATTGTCGCTATCAGGGTGTGGACCACCATTTTGGATTAGGCATCGACCAGAGTCGTGCGTCATCAAACCGCAGACATCACAAAAACCTCGTAGTCTTTCATAAAAGAAACTCAGAACCGTGTTCACTCCTGGAGCAAACTGGTAGTTTCGCTGAAAGCGAAGGGGATGGTCGACATTCCAGTTGATGCGTACACGAACAAATTGAACCCTCGACACAGTAGCTTCATCGAAGTCCACTTCCATCTTTTCACCAAGGGAACTAGCAATGCTGTCGATGACACCCAGATTCAGAAATTTTAGAGGGATTCCACGGATTTGAATCCAAAATGGAATGAAGTTGAGAGAGAGGGGGTCTAGATCGGGGGTCCACCTTTGGAGAACAAGCATTAGATCAGCAAAGGACCATGGTCCTCGACGGAAGACAGTTTCCAATGATTCTTCTGATGGAAAAATGAATTGGAACCGCCTTTGTTCAACAATTCGACCACGGACAAGGCCAACCAAGCCCCAGGAGCGAGGGAGCGTTGAAATGATCTGGCGGAGGTTTTGCTTGCGCAACATAACAGGTCTCCCCATCAAGCAGAAGCGATTATCATGAGCGGCCTGTTGAACCACCGCCTGAGGGAGAGTGACTGGAGTTTCATTAATCCCCAGATTAGTGTTTTGTAAGGCCCGGCGAACATTGTCAGCCATGAGGATACAGAAAAGATCGAATCGGAGAGGGTAAGTATTTGAAGAAATCAGATTTCGACTTATACAAGAAAAGACCCCAGATTGTGTCTTAAATAGTTCTGATTCCATCGGGTTGCAACTGCTAGATCGTGGGGAAGTTCCAATATCCCACTTTTGTGAACCGCTCGATCAAGGATGATGAAAAACCACCTCACTCCGGTGCAAGTAACTGTCGGAATCTTCAAAGGAAAATGACGAAGACATAACCGTAAAATCGCATAGAAAATCGCCTTTTCAGACATCACCTTCTATTTGACTGTTTTAGATGCATTGGTTATAAAAAAAAAGTTTGTCTGTTTAAGATTACAGTACAAAATTCTTAAGTAATTAGAGAATTTAGTGATCCTAAACAAAGTTTGTCTGTTTTGTTGTTTTATTTCAAAAACTGAATAATTTGATCTAAAGAAGAATCTTGTGATTTCCTAAGAAAACAAAAAAGTGATTAACACAAAATCTAGATTTAGCGTGGTTAAAAGGATATAGCGATTCTTTGAGAAAAAAGTGAAACCAAGCCCACCTCCATAGTGAAATCTAGATTATGCACTAGTAACCAAACTAGAAAGAGCTAATTAAAATGGTTCGATAAAAATATATTGATGATTTTTATATACATGCATGGTGCGCTTGCGCAACTAACTGATTCTAAATTCGTGAAATGAATTAAACATAGTTACATGAACATGGACATAAACATGAATGTATGTATATATCAAAGAGATCCTTAAAACGTTATAGGTAGAGTTATATCATATTTTACGTACGACCACGCGTACGTTCACGTTTACGATCAAGCTCACGTCAATGTCAATGCCTACATTCTGGCCACGAAATTGATAAAAATAATGTCTAATCAGATCCGGTTAACCGGAAAGTATGAGAACGACCGAGGAGAAAAAGGTAAGAAACACCGTTTTTGATTAATCCGATAAAAGTTTGTTACAAGCTGTTAAACCATTCCTAATTACATTCTTAGTTTATATACTTGACTAAGATGTAAAACAACATAACCGGATTTAACCAATACACATAACCAAAGTAAATCATCACATCTAATACATCCCCTCAAATCTTTATCTCTGAAGAATATGGGAGATAAAAATTTGACAAGGACATTTTCTGAAGTAAACCGTGAAAAGGACCTGGATGTAGAAGCTTAGTAAGAATGTCACCATGTTGTTCTTCGGTAGGAACGTGAAGAGCCTTGAGATTACCAGCTTTGATCTGATCCATACGGTATGGCAGTCAATCTCGATATGCTTCGTCCGTTCGTGAAACACTGGGTTCATGGCAATATGCATAGCGGATTTGTCACAAAAGAGCTTAGCCGGACAAGTAACTTTGATATGCCAGTCCTTCAGAAGCTGCTGCAACCAAATAATCTCACAAGTAGCCTGTGCCATGCTCATATATTCAGATTCAGTGCTACTTCTACTAGTGACAGCCTGTTTCTTAGACTTCCAACAAATCAATGATGTGCAGTAAACATAGTAACCTGTCACTGTCTTGTCTCCTTGCAGGTAGTCCAATCTGCATTCGAGAAAGCATTCAAGCAAAGTTCAGACGAAGCAGAGTACATGAGACCATGACTTGGAGTCTTCTTGAGGTAACGAAAAACTTTATTAGCTGCTTAAAGATGAATGTTTGTCGGAGCTGTGATAAACTGACTGAGCTGATGAACGGCAAATGTGATATCCGGTCCAGTGATAGTCAAATATAGTAGTCGACCAATAAGTTCTCTGTATGAGGTAGGACTCGGTAACAAGGTTCCCATATCCTTAGTAAGACGTAGATTAGGATCCATAGGTATAGAACTCGGTTTACAACCAAGTAGTCTTGCGTCCTCAAGAAGATTCTGAGCATATTTGCATTGACAAACAGAGATCCCTTGTGATGATCTCGAAATCTCCAAGCCAAGAAAGAATTGGGCAGGTCCAATATCTTTAATCTTAAAAGCAGCCTTCAACGATTCCTGTAATGTCTTTACAGCTGCTTCGTCATTGCTGGCAATCATAATGTCATCGACATATACAAGTACAGCCACAAGAGAAAAATCACCAGATGATGTCACAGAGATTTTAACGAACAGAGTGTTATCAGCCGGTGATTGAACATAGTTAGCACCCAGTAAAACCGACGATAGACATTTATACCACTGTCGTGACGCCTGCTTCAATCCATATAAGGACTTGAGTAAACGACACACAGGATTAGGAGGAAGGACAGTACCGGGTGGAGGCGTATATCCTTGATGCAAGTTCATATATATCTCTTCTTCCAAGTCGCCATGGAGAAAAGCATTAGACACATCCATCTGTGTAAGACTCCATCCTCAGATTGCAGCGAGACCTAATAACAGCTTAACACTCGTAAGCTTAGCAACAAGGGAGAAGGTCTCCAGGTAATCGATGCCTTCCTGTTGTGTAAACCCCTGTGCCACAAGTCTTGCTTTGTAACGCTCTACAGAGCCATCAAAATTGTATTTGATTGTAAAGACCCACTTGCAGCTGATCACATGCTTATCTGCAGGTAATGTCTCAACAACAAAAGTCTTGTTAAGCTCAAGAGCATGTAACTCCTCATTTGCTGCATTAGTCCACTTAACTGATTTCATAGCTTGATGGAAAGTTTTTGGTTCAGATTCGAGACTATAAGAGAAGATATAAGACTTAAAAAGAGGAGTATATCGATCTAAGGTGCAACTAGAGGAAAGGGGATATGGTGTTGTCATTTTAGGTAAGGAGGAAAGGTTAGATGGAAGAGGAGGATCTGTAGGTGGTAATGAAGATATAGAAGGGATAAGAGAACAATGATACTTGCAATAGGAACACTAGAAAGATCGGTATCAGTAGTCTCTGTACTAGCGCTAATATTACTATCCTGATGTTCTAACGATGGTATCAATGATGGTAATGATGTAGAGGGATCAGTAGGTATCAATGAGTCCTCATCTATAATAGGCATTGTTTCAACATAATGCAATGGAGCAGGTAAAGGTAGAATCGTATTAGGAAACATATCTATCAAAGAAGAAAGATTATCATTAGTTTTCAAAGGGAAAATATTTTCATGAAACACGACATCCCTAGAAATGGTGATAGAATGAGTGTCTAGATCCAAAACTATGTATCCTTTATAGCCTAATGGATATCCTAAAGAGACACATGGTGTGGCTCTAGGTGAAAACTTATGACGAGTATGATTATGAGTGGAAACATAACACAAACTACCAAAGCTTTTGAACAAAGTATAATCAAGCAATTTGGCATTCAAAAGCTCATATGGTGAACAATTATGCAATAAGGGAGATGGTAATCGATTTATCAAGAAAGCAGCTGTTAAAATGCAATCACTCCAATACTGTAAGGGAACATTAGATTGAAAAAGCAAGGATCTAGCAACATTGAGTAAGTGTTGATGCTTTCTTTCTACTACAGAGTTTTGTTGTGGTGTGTAAGCACAAGAAAAATAATGCATCATGCATTGTTCTTTAATAATCTCAGTAAAAGCCAATTCAGGTGCATTGTCAGATCTGATTGCCTTAACAGTTGTATTATATTGTGTGGAAACAAACTTTAGAAAAGCTGGAAAAACAGTATGAACATCTTTTTTATTACGCATCATATAAACCCAAGTATTTCTGGTACAATCATCAACTAAAGTAAGAAAATAGCAAAATCCTTCAACATACTCAATACTAAACGGACCCCAGACATCTATATGAACTAAATCGAAAGGTTTATCTGCTAAATTCCCATGAGAAACATAAGCCAATCTGCGTTGCTTAGCTAAAGGACATATGGAACAATGCGAAACATCTGATGACAAATTTTTTAAAGAAGGAATGCTACTAACAAATTTTTGTAAAGCTAAATGTGATGGATGACCTAGTCTTTGATGCCAAAGTAAACCATCAGCAACCAAGGAACCAGAGAAAGAACATGCTGCAGAAGTCGATGTAGGCAGGGATGTATTCTCAGGAGCCAGAATAGAGAGATCTTGAAAGACTCTACCCTCCCAATCATCAAGCCCTGAGAAAGTTCCTGAATCAAACAACAAGTTTCAAAGAAGTGAGCAGAACATTTTAGAGTTTTGACAAGTCCACTTACACTAATCGAATTAAACTTAAAATCTGGGACATGTAAAACATCATAAAGAATCAATCGTGAACTAATATGTATGGTGCCTATGTAAGTAATAGAGACTCTAGCATTATTAGGCAAAGTAACAGTGATGTCCGACACAGGTCTTAAAGCTGTAAACATTGCTAAGTTAGAACACACATGACTCGAAGCACCACTATCAATAATCCAAGCATCATTGGGTAAAAGGTGTTGCAAAGAGGATAGAATGTGGTTTTGAAAATTAAGATTATTGTTTTGAAATTTTAGACTAGTAGAAGGAAAGGGTAAAGTGGTACCATATGTGGAATTCTTAGCCATAAAGCCATGTTCAGTGATAGTAGCCATATCACTAGGAATACTAGAACCTGATGAAGTAGTCACAGGCTCTGGAACTTGAACTTGACTCTTGAACTGAGCCACCATCTGCTCAATTTGTTGTGGAGTGTAACCATGTAGAATCCGATTAGGTCCACCATTCGATCCATTTGTCGCATAATGTGTGTACTGTCCATAAGACGTATCCTCCTTAGGAAATACGACAGTATCAGAATAAACTTGAGCTACAGCATTCGCTTTCTGCATCGGATACATATAAGGAGCCATCTGCTTCATCAAAGAAGCCTTTGGTTGTGACTGCGACGTTGGCATCCTTGGTTAAATGGAGCAGGAGGTCGTGCATTATACCCTCTAGTTGCAGTTTTGTATCATGGTGGAAACCCATGAAGCTTATAACACTTCAAGATAGTATGTCCCACTTTGCCTCAGTGCGAACATATAGGCTTCTGTACGGGACGATCAATATTATAAGTTGTTATATATGCTGCCTCCCCATTAGTCATAGGAGCTACAGCCTGAAAAGCAACATTCTTTATACCAGTAGACGGTAAGACAACCTTCTGTCTCTCATCTTGATTGACCATATTAAAAGCTTCCTCAATCGTAGGAATAGGTTTCAACATCAAGATATGACGCCTTTCTTGATCGTAACCTTCATTCCATCCCATAAGAAACTTAGTAACTCTGCTTCTTTGTTGTAATTTCTCCCATTTAAGGCTGCATCACATTCACAACGTCCACAAGTACAAACCAGAAGCTCAACATAATTTCTATGCTCTTCCCACAATGTCATCAAACAAGTATAGTAAGCCGAGACATACATTGAACCTTGAACAATCTTACTCAACTTCTGTACAATAGCAAAGATCCTAGGTGCATCATCCTGCTTAAACATAGATAAAATGGTCTTCCAAATTCCTTCTGCAGTAGGGATGAAAAGTAAACTCTGTCCTATCTTCTTATCCACAGAATTCATCAACCAAGTTGATACTATATCATTACATCTAGACCATACACCAAAATCCCTATGATCTTCTTGAGGTTTTGAGATCATACCATTGATAAATCCGAGTTTGTTTCTGACATTAAGAACCATCCACATCGATCGACGCCAAGAAGGAAAATTCGAAGTAGTGACAAGACGATCAGAAACGAGAACAAGTCCTACGCGGTCAGCACTATGCAGATGATACGGATTCTCATACTGATCAGTTTGATATTGCATTTGAACATTCACTGGGTTCGGAGTGGGAGGTCGATTCACCGGAGCAGTCGAATTACCAGAAGAACTCATTCTGAAAGCAAGAACAAGAAATCCAAAGAAAGTGAGATGAAAAGAGGAATCAAAAGCGAGAATCGAACTCACAAAGGTCAATCAAAAGAGAATAAAGAGAATCAGAAAGGTGAAAAAGGCTCTGATGACAAAATCGCACACAACGGCGAATAATTCTTGAACAAACTGAAAACAAAAACAAATCGGAAAACTCATCTCCGTCGTGAGATGCGGAAGCGATAGAAACTCAATTAACAAGCTCTGATACCATAATAAGATCCGGTTAACCAGAAAGTATGAGAACGTCGGAAGAGAGAAAGGTGAGAAACACCGTTTTTGATTAATCCGATAAAAGTTTGTTACAAGCTGTTAAACCAATCCTAATTACATTCTTAGTTTATATACTTGACTAAAATGTAAAACAACATAACCGGATTTAACCAATACACATAACCGAAGTACACCATCACATCTAATAATGTCATTTTCATTCCACAAAACGTTGTTGAGCCTCGTCGACTTAATGAATTATCAATGGCTTCTTTTTTTTGTTTTCTTATAAAAGCACAACAAAAGTTTTATGCTAATTGATTTTACTGCAAAAAGGTAAAATTTTGAAAAGTTTCAAATATGTGAAATTGAACGATGAAATTAACAAAATAATAATCATATATATAAAAGTAGAGTTTTGGTCGTTCCTTATTGGTCCACTTGTAATGCAATTAACAAAATTATTATATTTTAATTACAAATAAAAAATATTTAATCATGACACTTAACTTACATATTAATATAAAACTGAAATCATATAAATTATGCAATAACTATATTTCTCCACTCAATTGTATTAAAACTGGTGGTGTCAAAATGGGTCAAGCCTCATGGATTAACTCAACTCAATCCAATCCATCAACCCTAATAAGTTAACAAAATTTATCCTAATGAATTTATGAATAAAATGGGTTAGTGGATCAAATGGTTTAATGGACCAAATGTGTTGAATTGTAATGGGTAATGAGTTAACCATTAAATTCATCAATTTTTCTTTAATTGAATCAAATTAAGTAAAACATGCTTAAACCGGTTAAGTATAACCAATACCACTAAACCAATCATATACGTAAACTGATCAATATTTTGATCCAGCTTATTCTCCAACTCTCTCGCTCTCAGGTTTGTTTCTTCTTCGATCATCTTTTTCTTCTTCTTTTCTGGATTTTGTTTTCTGGTTTTGAATTTTTGGATTTTGAATTTCTGGGTTTTGAATTTCTGGGTTTTGATTTCTGGGTTTTGATTTTTCTGGGTTGTATTTGATATCTTAGAAACAAATTGACTTTAGTTATTCACTTGTAGCGATTCTTGGTGTTTGTGTATCTATGTGACTTTAGTTGTTCACTTCATATAGTGTTGTTACTTGTTTAAGCTATTTTGAGAATTTTTGTGAAAATTTTGGATTGATGGAATCTAAGATTAATGGTAAGTTTTTGATGAATGATATGACTTTTTCAAGAATCATGTTCAAGAAATTCATCGTTTAGCTTTGAACCAATCCATAAGAATCTTGTCTTATATTCTGATTCAATGGCCACCCCAATCCAACACACTCATCCTCAGCAAATCCTCCAACATCTGGATTGTCCTCTCTGACTGTCCATCAGCCTGTGGGTGATAAGCTATACTCATATGCACTTTAGTGCCCATCTCTGCCTGAAATGCCTTCCATAACACCGAAGTGAACTTAGGATCCCTATAAAACACAATACTCGCTGGCACCCCATGCAACCTGACTATCTCCTTCACAAATTTCTTAGCTAAGACCGCTGCTCCATCAGTCTTCTTGATAGCCAGAAAATGTGTCGACTTAGTCAACCGGTCCACAATGATCCAAATAGCATCAAAAGTCCGAGACACTAGCAATCCTACCACGAAATCCATCGTGATCATATCCCACTTCCACTCTGGAATGGGAAGACTCTTCAGCAACCCGCCCGGAACCTGATGCTCAGCCTTCACTCGCTGACACACATCGCACCTCGAGACCCAACTAGCCCCATCCTTCTTCATCCCGACCCAGTGATAGTACCTCTTGAGGTCACGGTACATCTTAGTCGCTCCTGGATGAATAGAAAACTTGCTCGAATGAGCCTCAGTTAGGATCCCTTGCCTCAACTCCTCATCCTTGGGCACACAAATCCGCCCATGCACCAAAATACTACCATTAGCTGAGACCTGATACTCTGTATCCACAGCCTTAGAGGCATTCACCAGCCCCAAATCCTTCTTCTGAGCCAACCGCACTCTACTCAGAATGTCTGCTCTATCCGCCGCCTCCAAACCCAACGGCTCTTGAGAAATAGCACACAAACTCACTGCACTAATCTCTCCTACCAGAATCTCCATCTCCTGCTCCTGAGCCGAAGCTACCCTCTTCCCGACTCAGAGCATCTGCAACCAAGTTAGCCTTACCAGGGTGATAAGCTATCTCTAAATCATAGTCCGCCACAAGCTCCATCCACCACCTCTGCCTCAAGTTCAACTCAGGCTGAGTGAATATATACTTCAGGCTCTTATGATCTGTAAACACCTATACTATTGCACCAAAAAGATAGGATCTCCAAATCTTCAGGGCAGAAACTACAGCAGCCATCTCCAAATCATGAGTAGGATAGTTGTCCTCATGCTTCTGCAACTGCCGCGAAGCATAGGCAATCACCTTCCCATGATGCATCATCACACACCCCAAACCAACTCTGGATGCATCAATATAGACCACATAGGGTTCTCCCTGCTCTGGCAAAGCCAACACTGGCGTAGTAATCAACATCTCTTTCAGGATCGCAAAGCCTTCTTCACACTGTTGTGACCAGGAACATCCTTCCCAGTCAACTTAGTCATAGGACGTGCTCTGCTCGCAAAACCCTGCACAAATCTTCTGTAATATCCTGCCAACCCCAGAAAACTCCTTATCTCTGTGGCATTCTGCGGTCTAGGCCAATCCCTGATAGCCTGAATCTTCTCCGGATCCACAGAAACCCATCTCATGCTGCCAAAAACTGCATTTGCTCAACTTCGCAAACAATTTCTGCTCCCGCAGCTTCTCCAGAACTGCTCTCAAATGCACTGCATGCTCTTCAGGACTCTTAGAAAATACCAGGATAGCGTCGATGAAAATGATGACAGACACGTCCAGAAACTCCTGAAACACGCCGTTCATCAACCTCATAAACGCTGCTGGCTCGTTAGTCAACCCGAACGACATCGCCACAAACTCATAAACCCATACCTCGTCTTTCTTCTTGACGAACACCGACGCTCCCCACAGTGAAGTGTTAAGACAAAAGAGTCCCCTGCTCAACCAATCCTCTAGCTGCGTCTCGAACTCTACTAGACAAATAATCAAGTAAGCCCACAACAACTCACCACCACTCGGATATCAACATCTCTTGTCCAACGAAGAACCTCTAGTAACTTGTTTCTTAGGGAAACTTCCACAAGATAGCTTATTACAAAGTTAGCTTTTCGCTTAGCAATTCTCCACAGCAAATCATCAATACGAACGTAATAAAACAAATAAGTACCATACGTTCGCACATTCTGATTCACCGCGTCAAATGCTTTCCAAGCCGCCAACTCAACCCTTTTGCCTTGTCTCCCTCAGCAAGCTTACCAAACCTTGAATCTTGCAACCCTGTCAATCTCCAATGAACGTAATCCAACATCGTCGCAACGGTTAGATTATCCTGCCATGAAGGCTTCTCGTGAACTTATGTATCTGGCAAACATGCCTTTCCGGGCACAGATCTGCTGTAACTCCCCTTCTCGGGACTCCAGCACCACCGGTCTCACAATCCTGGCGAAACAGCCAAACATTCATAACCGCTCTGGTTCATAAAACCCTGACCCATTGGTCAACACATCTAAAACCCGAGATTAAACCACCGTTAATCTCTTGAGGTCTACATTCAATCGGGTTGTTTATATTCACGTCCTAGGTATTGCTTGCTCCCAAATCCACCACCCTTAGGTCGAAACCTTCAAGCCATACCGATCTCACTCTCAGACCAGCGTCTTCGAGTTATACCGTCTCACTCTTGGAACAAAATTCTCAAGATCTCGGTATCAAGGGAACTACTCATCCTCTCAGGGGAACATAATCCCCTCTGCCACTCTCGGAGCCCCCAGCCCCTCGAGCTATCGTTATTCAGGAGAATCACCATCCCCTCAGGAGCAACAATCCTTAACCACTATAAACATCTCCCGACCAAAAGTACCTCCTGTGGTCCATGTATAACATTGCTTGCCCACTCAACTTCTAATATCCAACTGGATTAACCACCAAGCTGCAAAAATATCTGCTCGAACTGCATATATCCACCTATCCGCCTCTCTAGGCTTGATACCTCTTGAGAATAATCTCATACCGGTCATCTACAACTGCTCATCCTCTTAACATAAGATAGAACTCCTCAACATCCGCAGCCCTCGGCTGCACCCCGCCACATGCGGTACAATTGGAGCCTGCACTGGTACCCCTCTTGGTAACCGCTCCAACAGCACACTTATAGATCCGCCAAGCGATCATCTCGACCCTGGGCTCCACCTGCTGCAACCCCACACCTGGGTTCCCAGCACCCCCGGCATTCACACCGGCTAACCCTCTCTGGTCCCTCCTGATACGCTTGCGACCCTCTGACGTACCTCCTCGTGGAACTCCGAACCACACCCTCGCTGGCCTCGGGACCCACCCGACCATGACCACGACCACGTCCCCGTCCACGACCAACAACTCAAACACCTTTAACCACTGCACTTCCAAGAACAGAGGCTAACAAGCAATCTTAACATAACACAAAAAAGAAGAGGATGTTCTAAGACTCCATGCCACACACAATTGACTAACTCACATAATCAATCAAGATATGCAATCCCAAACATCTACAGCACAAAGCCTAGTGAACCCAAACCTAGAACCGTAAGGGCTCTGATACCAAACTGAAACGACCGACCCCTTTTTTTTAATAATAAATAATAAATATAATATAATAAATAAACTACAACTAGTGGTCCCATACCCACTAGCCACCTATCCACAATCACAACCAACAGCGGAATAACAATGCCAATAACCAATAAATAATAACCAATACATATAATAACCAATAGAACAATATCTAGTATTAATTCCAATCATAAACTAATAATCCAAACAACATAAACCAGTGAACCAGCAATCCTAAGCAAAATTCTAGGACTCAACTCTAGCAACCTAACAGAAGCTAGACAACCAAGCGAACCACTAGAACATCCTCCTCTTCAATGTCTTGATTCCACGGTCACACTTTGCCTTTACCTGCACTACAAACACATATTGCAATGCATGAGTATTTTATAAACACTCAGTAAGACAATCCTTCCATCTACTGGGCTATACACACAAGTAATAGAGTATCAATAACCAACACACAACAATCAACAACCGATAAATAATAAACCAGCACTGAGCATCGACCGACGCCAACATGCATCGACGGATGCCAAATGGGGAAGCATCGATAGACACAGAAGCTGCATCGACCAATGCAAGTGTAACTTGCATTGACCGATACCCAATCCGCATCGACCGACGCATGCTCGATGTAACACGAAAATTCTAGAGTATTACGCGCCATCCTCGCACTTGCATCGACCGACGCAAGATATGCATCGATTGACGCAACGTCGAGGACCGTGTTTTCCCCGAAGCTTCTCACCGGATCTTCGTTCTTAAAACCACAAAACTCGATCCCAAACCATAAGAAAGCTTCCTAACATCCATAGCAACGATCCAACAAGTCTAACATCACACAACAAACAAATTAAAGAGTCCTCTAGCTTAGATAAGCCATGGTCATGCACTTACCTTTGCCACAGAAGAATCTGAACCTCTAATAAACAAGAATAAGTTCCTAGGAAGCTCCTACAACGATCCCAGCTACAGATCTCACCAAGAAACGCCACAAAACTCCAGAAATCACCAAAAATGTTCAAGAACAGTTCTCTCTTCCTTTTGTTTCTCAAAAACGGCTAAAGTCGTCTAATGAGACAAAAAGAACGACTTAAGGGTTTTCCCTTCCCTTTTGCCCAAAACGTAGCGTTTAACTTAAGTCAAAACACAGGAACTCGACCTTGCATCGACCGATGCAACTCCCAAACCGAGATTTCGGTTCACGGATGTTACAATCTACATCTGTAGGAATGAAACTATAAAGTGTCGTGCATTAAACAACTATGCTACCTGTTTCATGTCTTCATGGGAGTCATCTGGATGCCATCTCACATATCAAACCGAACGGGTGTTTGTGTACTGCGTTTCTGGAGGGTTGGAGAGTATGAAGGTATGTACTATTAATAATAGTTGCTTGATTGAACAAATGCTAAACACTATGTGGTATACTCATTTACCAAACTTTAATAACACTTTAAACATCCTTAGGTAAACCGTGTATTGTAAACACACTGGCCTCCTCCAAGATCTTTATGTAGGACTTGAGTATCACAAGGCTATATAAGTTTTGAATGTTTATTAATATCAAGTAGTGTATCATGCTAGGGTTTAACTTTTGAATGTGTTTTCTATATCTTCAGCTCGGAATTTGATGGACGTTATTACATAAATCATGTAATGTAGCATGAAGGGGAAACTTCAGGGACTTAATCTGAAGGCACATTAGTTTAAAAACTTTTTTTGTATATGCAAAATTTATAATTATTTTGAATGTTTGTATGACCAAGTGCTAGAAACCCTTATGTAACATTCGTGAACCAAAATCCCGGTTTGGGAGTTGCATCGATCGATACAGATGGTGCATTGGTCAATGCAGGTTTAGTTCTCTGCGTTTTCACTTAAGTGAAACACTGCGTTGTGGGCAAAGGGAGAAGGAAACCCTCAAGTCGAGCTTTTGTCTCATTCGGCGAGTTTAGCCGCTTTTGAGAGAGAAGAAGAGAAAAAGAAGAGTTCTTGGTGTTCTTGGTGATTTGTGTGGTTTGTGCCATTTTCTGGTGAGATCTGAGGCTTAGATCGCTGTAGAAGCTTGCTAGGAGTGTTTTATTGCTTGTTTGAGGTTCAGAATCGTCTTGGCAAAGGTAAGTGCAGGACCATGGCTTATCTAAGCTAGAGAACTCTCTAATTTGCTTGTTGTGTGTTGTTAGACTCGTTAGATTGTTACTTTGGACGTTAGGAAGCTTTCTTAAGGCTTGGGTTGGAGTTTTGTGGTTGTAGGAACGAAGATCCGGCGAGAAGCTTCGGGGAAACACAATGCTCGGCATTGCATCGATCGATGCATAACTTGCGACGGTCGATGCAAGTGCGAGGACGGCGCGTAAAACTCTAGGTTTTTTCGTGTTATGTCGAACATGCGTCAGTCGATGCAGATTGGGTGTCGGTCGATGCATGTGTAACTTGCATCGGTCGATGCAGCTTCAGTGTCGGTCGATGCATCCCCATGTGGTGTCGGTAGATGCATGTTGGTGTCAGTCGATGCAGAGTCCTGGTTTGTTATTATTGTTTGTTGTTGCTGGTTAGAGATGACTCTATTGCTTGTGTGTATAGCCCAGTAGATAGGAGGATTGCCTTACTTAGTGTTTATAAAATAGTCATGCATTGCAATATATGTTTGTGGTGCAGGTAAAGGCAAAGTGTGATCGTGATCGTGTGATCGTGTAATCAAGGGATCGATTGGATGTTGTCTGGCATTGCTAGGTTGCTAGAGTCGGGTCATTAGAAACATTGCTAGGTTTTTGATTCCATGTTTTATGGTGATTGGTTATTTGAATATTGGTTATGTTTTGATTATTGGTTATTTATATTTATTGGATATTTATTGGATACTGGTATTTTTATTCCGATGTTGATTGTGATTGTGGTTAGGTGGCTAGTGGGTATGGGACCACTAGTTGTAGTTTATTTATTATATTATATTTATTATTTATTTACTAAAAGGAAAAAAAAACTGATCTGCAGGTCAATTGGTGGCAACTTGTCCTGTGGAAGGTTGTTAAAGGGTGATGACCAGGGTTCGAGGAACGCCTTGCGCACCAATAACCTACTGGTGGTTTGGGATATCCACAGTGATGAGTTAGGATCGATGCCCTGCAGGGCCAACTTGGGGTCCGTTTGGGCGGCTAGCAGTGAGGCTAGTAGAGTCCACGGATGGTCCGTTAGGGCAGCTAGCGGGGGGGGGGGGGGGGCTAGTGGGATCCGCGGGGCGGGTTGTCACACCTTATATGGGTTGCTTTTTTTCTATATTATCTCAATGGTCTAAACGAATGAAATCAGTTAGAACATTAGTTCATATATTTATGGACCAAAGAATTAACCAAATAACATTAGTTCATATATTTATAAACCAAAGAATAGACCAAAAAACATTAGTTCATGAATTAGAGAGATCAGAGTGATTTTCTTTTCTATAATTTTCTAATTAAAATTAACAATAACAAGTGTATTGGGCTCATTAAATACTTGAAAATTTATAAATGAGCTTTAAAATCTTAATTAAGATGTTACATATGTAGAAAGCTATAATAAACATCTTATTGAGTTCTGTTATTCGTTTTTTTCATTTTTAAAAGTGAAATTAAAAAAAAATAAAGTTAAAATAAAAAAACTAATTTAGAAATTTAGAAATTAAATTGAATTTATGTTCTATTAAATTCCTGGCCGCACAAGCGTAAAGGTAACTCTCCTAATTATTCATATATCCCAAAATAAGCTCATCTGCCTTAGCTAAATAGGTCATTTAACCCCTATAAATTTGGCAAAATTCATTATATGTGTGGTATTTTAAGGATTAAGTTGACCGCAAAGCTAACCAAAACACATATGAAATACCGAGACGCTAGTCTATTTGGATTCGTGTAAAGACTTAAGAACCAATAGTAATGATGTAAATATCCATAGTTAAGTTGATAATCTATCAAATTTACTTTTTTATAGATATAATTCTTTCTAAAATTTTATGTTTCAATTTTTGCGATAAATAATTTCTTTTGACCCCGGTAACTTATAGCTTAGCCACTGAATACATGCATGCATACACTCAATGACCTTTCACAATGCCAATATCATCCACAGATATATCAAGCCTTCTTTACGCTTAGGTGACTTGAGAAATATGATCTCAGTTGACCTAAGTTGAAACTTTTCACTTGCACCATTGATTCTGGGCATTCGCTGGACCCCAAAATCAATCAAAGCAAACCCTAGATGATCAATTGCAGAGGAAGACAACAGCTATTTTGTCGGCGATTCTTTCCACCGGCGGTGGCTAAACTTTCACAGATCTCTTCATCTCTGTAACATTTTGTAGGTCTTCTCTCTCTTTTTCTTCGGTTTTGTGATCTATTCTACAGATTTTTCTCTGTATTTATCAGCTTTATCTTGTAGCGCTGCTTTGTTTCTGTGTTTTTGTAACATCCGCAAACCAAAAATTGGTTTTTGGGGATGGGTGTCGATCGACACCAAGGGGGTGTCGGTCGACACCACTTATTTTTCGGTTCGATCAGAATGAGTTTTTAATCGATTTGGTTCGGTTTGGTTTAAGGAAAACCATTGAACTGGGTCTTAAAAGGAAGGAAACGACCTAGGTCGTGTTCCAGAGGTTGTGGTCGCCGTTTTTGTTTGAAAAAGAGGAAAAGAGAGAAAACAAGTGTTCTTGAGATTGTGAGTGAGATTGGGAGATTTCTTGGCTGTTCTTGAGAGATTGGAGGCTGGGAAGGTGCTAGAAGCTTGCTAGGAGTGAGGGATTCGTTCTTATTGGTCAGAAACTTCCTGCAAAGAGGTGAGTGCATGACCATGGCTTAGCTAAGCTAAGATCTCTAGATTCTATGTGATTTGGTGCTTATGTGGTTGTTTCTTTGAGTTCTCTATGATTTTTCGTTGCTATCTGGGCCGGGTTTGGCTTCTGGGAGTGCAAGGAGCGGATTGGAGGAGATTGGAGGCGAGATTCGGAGTTTCTGATCGAGGAAAATCGCTGCTCGGTATCTGTGTCGGTCGACACCAGTTGGGGTGTCGGTGTCGGTCGACACCAACGCGAGGACGGCTCGGGACTTTGGCGAGTGTCGATCGATGCCATGTGGAGGTGTCGGTCGACACAAACTAGGGTTTTCGGGAGTGTCGGGCAGGGTGTCGGTCGACACCAGTTTGGTGTCGACCGACACCAGATAGTCAGTGTCGATCGACACCATCTGGTGTCGGTCGACACCCCCTTTTTCAGTTACGATGGATGTTGCATGCTTTGTATATTGCCTGGGTTGTTTTATTGTTTGTTGTTTATGACATGTAGAGATCTTATTGCTTGTGTGTATAGCCCAGTAGATGGGAGGATTGCCTCACTGAGTGTTTATCAAATACTCATGCATCTCAATTTGTGTTTGTGGTGCAGGTAAAGGCAAAGTGTGATCGTGTAATCAAAGGCAAGGAAGGGGAGGATGTTCTAGGGACTTGATTGTATGGTTACCTGGCATTGTTAGGATTGCTGGTTGTTTGATTTATGCTGTTTGGAATTTATGCTGGATATTACTCTATTTGGTTATTGGTTATTGTTTTATTGGTTATTTATTGGTATGTTGTTCCGCTGTTGGATTGTGATTGTGGTTAGGTGGCTAGTGGGTATGGGACCACTAGTTGTAGTTAACTATTATATTATTATTTATTATTTATTTATTAAAAAAAAAAAGTTGGTCGTTTCAGTTTGGTATCAGAGCCCTTACGGTTCTAGGTTTGGGTTCACTAGGTTTCTGTTGTGATGTTTGGGATTGCATGTCTTGATTGATTATGTGAGTTAGTCATTTGTGTGTGGCATGGAGTCCCAGAACATCCTCTTCGAGCCGAGTGTGTGATTCCACGGTGAGTTTATGTTTCTGTGTTATAATAGAAATTGTTTGCTTAGCCTTCTGTCCATGGTAGTGCAGATGGTTAGAGCGGATGCTGTGGCTGGTCGAGGTCGTGGACGCGGACGTGGTCGCGGACGTGGTCGTGGTAGGGGCAGATCCCTAGTGGTTAGTGAGACCGAAGACCAGGTGTGACAGCTGAGGGTGTTGGCGAGTCGCAGGGTGTTCCGGGGGATTCCGTGAGTGTGGCAGGAGGGGGCGGTGTTGATGCTCCAGTGGCCAGTGATGCTAGGGTCCCGGGTGTGGGGGTCCCAGCGGGTGGAGTCCCTGGTGTTGACGTTGCGGCTTTGCTAGCACAGGTGTTAGAGCGGTTACCACCTGTGGTACCGGCTCAGGCTCAGGTGATGCCACCAGTGGTGGCGGAGGAGCGGCAGCCAGTGGCTGCGGATGCGGGGGTCCATGCTCGTTATCTCAGCATGTTGACAGAGATGGGTCGGTTGCGCACTGAGCAGTTTTCAGGAGGTGTAGATCCTACTGCTGCGGATGCGTGGAGGACGAGAGTGGAACGTAACTTCCACACTCTGAGATGTCCTGAGGAGTTTTGGGTGGACATAGTGGTCTACTTTTTGAGTGGTGATGCTGAGTTGTGGTGGAGATCTGTGGCTGCTAGGAGGGTGCAGCAGGAGATGACTTGGGCTGACTTCGTTTTGGAGTTCAACCGCAAGTATTTTCCTAGAGAGGCATAGGATCGTTTGGAGGTGCAGTTCCTTCAGTTGTCTCAGGGGACACGGTCAGTGCGGGAGTTGGACTTGGAGTTCAGTCGACTTCTTTGTTATGGAGGTCGGGCTATGGAGGACGCTCAGATCAGGAGGTTCTTGAGGGCTCTACGTGATGACTTGAGAGTTCACTGTAGAGGGAGGAGTTATGCTACGCGTGCAGAGCTGGTTGAGACTGCAGCAGAGATTGAGGAGGATATCCGGGCACAGTCAGTGGCGGTAGCTCCAGCAGTTCAGCCTAGTAAGGTTCAGCAGCAGGGTGGATCTAGCAGGGGCGGTAGGCATGCTCAGGGAACCAAGAGGAAGTGGGAGGCTACGCAGAAGCCGAGTGGTGCGGGTTGCTTCGGTTGTGGGAGCAAGGATCACAGGGTTGCTAGTTGTCCCAAGAGGAGTGTTCCGACGGCAGGACCTCAGGTGTGTTATCATTGTAGGGAGACAGGGCACATCAGGCCTTTTTGTCCCAAGCTGCAGCCGGCAGCAGTGGCAGCGTTGCAGCAGGTGCAGCCTGGGGGTCAGCAGGTGGCACGGATTGAGCAGGGGCCTCGGGTTTGCACGACAGTGGAGACTGGTGGAACCAGTGCCGGGGCGATCACAGGTATAATTTCTGGTACTTAAACTTTGTGAATTTTAGTAGGGTCAGATTTTATGTTTCGTGTGATAAAGTGTTAGGTTCTCAACATATGAGGTTTGTGTAGGGACCTTGTTGGTGGGCGGGTTTAAGTCCCACGTTATGTTTGATTCTGGAGCTTCGCATAGCTTCATTACTCCAGAGTGTGCAGAGTGTGCGGGGATCAGCGGGGATCCTGGAGAGCGTACAGGAGTTGTTAGAGTTGCGGGAGGCAAGTTACTGAGAGTTATTGGACGAGCTAGAGGAATTGATATTCAGATCGCAGGAGAGTCATGGCCAGCAGATTTGCTTATCAGTCCCGTGGAGCTGTATGATGTTATTCTCGGGATGGATTGGATGCATCGGCATATGGTGCATTTAGATTGCTATCGGGGTAGAGTGGAGTTTGAGCGTCCAGGAGGGAAGTTGGTTTTTCAGGGTATTAGACCGACTTCAGGGAGTCTCGTGATCTCAGCCATTCAGGCTGGGAAGATGATCGAGAAGGGCCGTGAGGCTTATTTGGTTACTATATATATGCCTGAGTCAGTGGGGAAGTCTACGGTTAGCGGTATCCCAGTAGTGGAGGAGATTGAGGATGTGTTTTAGTCTTTGCAAGGATTACCACCATCTCGGTCAGATCCTTTTACCATTGAACTGGAACCGGGGACGACACCGTTATCCAAGGCTCCTTACAGAATGGCTCTAGCAGAGATGGCAGAGCTGAAGAAGCAGCTAGAGGATTTGTTGAGTAAGGGATTCATCCGTCCAAGTGTGTCACCGTGGGGAGCGCCGGTGTTGTTTGTCAAGAAAAAGGATGGGAGTTTCCGGTTGTGTATTGATTACAGGGGTTTGAACCGGGTCACTGTGAAGAACAAGTACCCTCTCCCGAGGATTGACGATTTGTTGGATCAGTTGAGGGGTGCTACTTGGTTCTCCAAGGTGGATCTGGCATCGGGTTATCATCAGATACCGATAGATGAGGCAGATGTGAGGAAGACTGCTTTCAGGACGAGGTATGGGCATTATGAGTTTGTGGTGATGCCTTTCGGGTTGACTAACGCACCAGCAGCGTTTATGAGATTGATGAACAGTGTGTTTCAGGAGTTTCTGGATATATCTGTCATCATTTTCATCGACGATATCCTGGTTTATTCTAAGAGTCCTGAGGAGCATGCAGTGCATTTGAGGGCAGTTATGGAGAAGCTGCGGGAGCAGAAGTTGTTTGCCAAGTTGAGCAAGTGTAGTTTCTGGCAGCATGAGATGGGCTTTCTGGGTCACATTGTTTCTGTTGAGGGGGTTTCAGTAGATCCAGAGAAGATTCAGGCTATCAGAGATTGGCCTAGACCGCAGAATGCCATAGAGATCAGGAGTTTCCTTGGATTGGCAGGTTACTACAGGAGATTTGTGCAGGGGTTTGCAAGCAGAGCACGTCCTATGACTAAGTTGACAGGGAAGGATGTTCCTTTTGTCTGGTCAGAAGAGTGTGAGGAAGGCTTTGCAAGCCTGAAGGAGATGTTGACCACTGCGCCAGTGTTGGCTTTGCCTGAGCAGGGAGAACCCTATGTGGTTTATACAGATGCATCTAGAGTTGGGTTGGGTTGTGTTCTGATGCAGCATGGGAAGGTGATTGCTTATGCTTCGCGGCAGTTGCGCGTGCATGAAGGCAACTATCCCACTCATGATTTGGAGATGGGTGCTGTAGTTTTTGCCCTGAAGATTTGGAGATCTTATCTTTATGGTGCAAAGGTACAGGTGTTTACAGATCATAAGAGCCTGAAGTATATATTCACTCAGCCTGAGCTGAATTTGAGACAGAGGCGGTGGATGGAGCTTGTGGCAGATTATGATTTGGAGATAGCCTATCATCCTGGTAAGGCTAACACGGTTGCAGATGCTCTGAGTCGGAAGAGGGTAGCTTCGGCTCAGGAGCAGGAGATGGAGTCTCTGGTAGGGGAGATCAGTGCTTTGAGCTTATGTGCTGTTTCACAGGAACCGTCGGGTTTGGAAGCAGTAGATAGAGCAGATCTTCTGAGTATAGTGCGGTTGGCTCAGGAGAAGGATTTGGGGCTAGTGAATGCCTCTAAGGATGTGGATTCAGAGTATCAAGTCTCAGATAATGGTACTATCTTGGTGCACGGTCGTGTGTGTGTGCCCAAGGATGAGGAGTTGAGACAGGAGATTCTGAGAGAGGCTCATGCGAGCAAGTTATCCATTCATCCAGGAGCGACCAAGATGTACTGTGACCTCAAGAGGTACTATCATTGGGTCGGGATGAAGAAGGATGTGGCTAGTTGGGTTTCGAGGTGTGACGTATGTCAGCTAGTGAAGGCTGAGCATCAGGTTCCTGGCGGGTTACTGAAGAGTTTACCCATTCTTGAGTGGAAGTGGGATATGATCACTATGGATTTTGTGGTAGGATTGCCAGTGTCACGGACCTTTGATGCTATTTGGGTCATTGTGGACCGGTTGACTAAGTCAGCACATTTTCTGGCGATTAAGAAGACTGATGGAGCAGCGGTCTTGGCTAAGAAGTATGTGAGGGAGATAGTCAGGTTGCATGGGGTGCCAGCGAGCATTGTGTCTGATAGGGATTCTAAGTTCACTTCGGTGTTCTGGAAGGCATTTCAGGCAGAGATGGGCACTAAGGTGCATATGAGTACAGCTTATCATCCCCAGACTGATGGACAGTCAGAGAGGACGATCCAGACGCTGGAGGATTTGCTGAGGATGTGTGTGTTGGATTGGGGTGGCCATTGGGCAGATCATCTGAACCTGGTAGAGTTTGCTTACAACAACAGCTATCAGGCAAGTATTAAGATGGCTCCTTCTGAGGCTTTGTATGGGAGGCCATGTTTGGTGCTAGTTTTGTTCAGGAGACCTCAGAGAAGATTCGGGTTCTCAAGCTAAACATGAAGGAGGCTCAGGATAGGCAGAGGAGTTATGCAGATAGGAGGAGGAGAGATCTTGAGTTTCAGGTAGGAGACAGAGTGTACCTCAAGATGGCCATGTTGCGGGGTCCGAACAGGTCATTGTCAGAGACTAAGTTGAGTCCGAGGTATATGGGTCCATTCAGAGTGATTGAGCGGGTTGGACCAGTGGCATATAGATTGGAGTTACCTGAGGTGATGCGTGCATTCCCTAAGGTTTTCCATGTGTCTATGTTGCGGAAGTGTCTCCGTGAGGGAGAGGAGGTGTTGGCTAAGATTCCTGAGGATCTTCAGCCTAACATGACTTTGGAGGCGAGACCAGTGAGGGTTCTCGAGAGGAGGATCAAGGAACTTCGGAAGAAGAAGATTCCTTTGATGAGAGTCCTTTGGGACTGTGATGGTGTTGAGGAGCAGACTTGGGAGCCTGAGGCAAAGATGAAGGCAAGGTTCAAGAAGTGGTATGAGAAGCAAGCCGCGACTTGAGCGTTGTTTAGCCGGGTCCCATCTGTATCCGTGGCTGGAGCGGGAATGGAGTATTCCAGCCCATCTCTCTTGTTACTCGGTCGCTTGGGGTGGTTGGTTGTGCGACTCAGTAACAAGAAGATGTGGTGTTTGGGGTACAAAGTTTCCGTGAGGCGGGGTTGTGAAGAGAAGTTTCCAAAAGTGGAAAGTTTCCAAAAGATGGAAAGTGCTAAATATGGAAAGTTTTATGGGAGTTAGAATTTGTCCATTTAAGCGGTGGAGAGCCTTAAAGGGGGCTTGGGTGTGGCCTTAGTGGCGGACTTTTGAGTCAGTGTGCCGTGTGTGGCGGTCTTTTAGACATTGTGGGGTCTTTGTGACGGGCTTTTAGCCAGAGTGTCTTTGTGACGGTCCTCTTTAGGACATTTGTGTGGCCTTGGTGGCGGTCCTTTTTAGGACGTTTATTTAGCCTTTGTGGCGGGCTGTTTAGCCAGAGTGTCTTTGTGACGGTCCTTCGGGACAGATGGCCTTTGTGGCGGGCTGTTTAGCCAGAGTGTCTTTGTGACGGTCCTTCGGGACAGATGGTCTTTGCGACGGTCCTTCGGGACAGATGGCCTTTGTGGCGGGCTGTTTAGCCAGAGTGCCTTAGTGGCGGTCCTCTTTAGGACATTTATTTGGCCTTGGTGGCGGTCCTCTTTAGGACATTTGTTTGGCCTTGGTGGCGGTCCTCTTTAGGACATTTTGTTTGGCCTTTGTGGCGGCCCTTGTGGCGTATATGATCCTTGTGTGGTCATGAGGTATTCCAGTGAGGGAATATGTGGTTGGTAGGACATTGAGATGTTTTTACGCGAGCCACGGGAAGGAAACCTGGATAGGGATAAGACTCGGACGTGTTCTGAATCGTTTGCTCGCGACTCTTGGGGGACTTAGGTTCTCCTAGTACTGCCATATTCAGAGACTTTGTGGCTCGGGAGTATGGTTGGTATATCGACTTCGGATGACGATCCGGGGGCGCGCTGTAGGGTGGCAACCCGAGAGACGAGTTTGGACTTTTCCTTATATACATTTGGCATGCAGACTTAGGTCTGATGAGGAGCCAATAAAAACTCAAGGTTTAGGCCTATGAGTAAAGGAAAGTCCAAAAAGTCAAGAGCAAATGACGCCTGGAGCGTGAGTCTATCGCCTAGAGGTGACCTTCTGTAGATCGGTCGGAGGAGTGCGGGCCGTGGGGACGGTTGCACGGGAGTCCTTGACTGATGGTTGTTCGAGATTCGAGGACGAATCTAGATTGGTGGGGGAGAATTGTAACATCTGCAAACCAAAAATTGGTTTTTGGGGATCGGTGTCGATCGACACCAAGGGGGTGTCGGTCGACACCACTTATTTTTCGGTTCGATCAGAATGAGTTTTTAATCGATTTGGTTCGGTTTGGTTTAAGGAAAACCATTGAACTGGGTCTTAAAAGGAAGGAAACGACCTAGGTCGTGTTCCAGAGGTTGTGGTCGCCGTTTTTGTTTGAAAAAGAGGAAAAGAGAGAAAACAAGTGTTCTTGAGATTGTGAGTGAGATTGGGAGATTTCTTGGCTGTTCTTGAGAGATTGGAGGCTGGGAAGGTGCTAGAAGCTTGCTAGGAGTGAGGGATTCGTTCTTATTGGTCAGAAACTTCCTGCAAAAGAGGTGAGTGCATGACCATGGCTTAGCTAAGCTAAGATCTCTAGATTCTATGTGATTTGGTGCTTATGTGGTTGTTTCTTTGAGTTCTCTATGATTTTTCGTTGCTATCTGGGCCGGGTTTGGCTTCTGGGAGTGCAAGGAGCGGATTGGAGGAGATTGGAGGCGAGATTCGGAGTTTCTGATCGAGGAAAATCGCTGCTCAATATCGGTGTCGGTCGACACCAGTTGGGGTGTCGGTCGACACCAACGCGAGGACGGCTCGGGACTTTGGCGAGTGTCGATCGATGCCATGTGGAGGTGCCGGTCGACACAAACTAGGGTTTTCGGGAGTGTCGGGCAGGGTGTCGGTCGACACCAGATAGTCAGTGTCGATCGACACCATCTGGTGTCGGTCGACACCCCCTTTTTCAGTTACGATGGATGTTGCATGTTTTGTATATTGCCTGGTTTGTTTTATTGTTTGTTGTTTGTGACATGTAGAGATCTTATTGCTTGTGTGTATAGCCCAGTAGATGGGAGGATTGCCTCACTGAGTGTTTATCAAATACTCATGCATCTCAATTTGTGTTTGTGGTGCATGTAAAGGCAAAGTGTGATCGTGGAATCAAAGGCAATGAAGGGGAGGATGTTCTAGGGACTTGATTGTATGGTTACCTGGCATTGTTAGGATTGCTGGTTGTTTGATTTATGCTGTTTGGAATTTATGCTGGATATTACTTTATTTGGTTATTGGTTATTGTTTTATTGGTTATTTATTGGTATGTTGTTCCGCTGTTGGATTGTGAATGTGGTTAGGTGGCTAGTGGGTATGGGACCACTAGCTCTAGTTAACTATTATATTATTATTTATTTATTAAAAAAAAAAAGTTGGTCGTTTCAGTTTTATTGGCTCATTTTGGGTGATTCTATGTCTCTGATTGACAAGATTCTTATCTCTCATCAAGAGTAGATGTCCTGTGTCAAGTGCCAAAAGGGTGTTCTCTGACGCCATTTACGAGTCTAACAAATGGGTCTTCAATGCGGCAACATCTCTCGTTTCAGGTAAGCCTCTTTCTCTCTTGCTCTGGTGTATTCTATTTGTGGGGTTTTAATTTGATAGATGACTTAATTCTATGTTAGTTAGCATATCTTTGATTTGCTAGGCTTCTCGATTTCCTCTCCCTTTTATCTTGATCTCCAATCTCATATTGAAGTTGTTATCAACCATGTGTTTCTACTTTTTAATAGTTGATCATCTTAATTCATTGCATGTTGGAACAGAACCTTCATAATTGGTCCTTGTTGCAAATAATCTATCTGATTTTAACGAGAAGGAGGTAAATTAAACATTCATTATTGGTCCTTGTTAAACGATTCTTAAATTTGCAGGTCTGCTAAAGCTTTGTAGTTTAGTTGTCACATAAATTGTTTTTAGCGGCCAAAGTTAAAGAGATTTAAGTTCCATGGCTCTAAGACCTCCAAGTTAGTTACTTTCTCTTGCTCTATCTTATAATGTAGCTAACGTCTTTGCTGAAATGCCGAGTTATAATGGTGTTTTTTGTGTGTGTGTGTATGTGATTGAAGGTCGAGTTTTGTTATTAGACAGAACTTTTGCAAAATGAGCTTCATGGACAAAGACCAATAATAAAGATAAGAAGCGTCTCCTCTCATCTCAAAACGCTGGCCGCCGATGTCGTCACTGCTTCTCCTCGTCGATTAATAGCCGCCTCCGCTAGTCCCGTTGGTTTCTATACTCTTGTTTCTCTGATTTTTTTTTTTGACTATGTATGGTCAGATCTAAAAGAAGGAAACAACGAGGATATGGGAGGAAAATGATTCGTAGCTGCGAAGACGATGGCTGGTAACAAAACTATAAAGGATTCACCGTTTTATGTTGCTCTCCTAAACCATGGTTCCTTCGCTTGGATGACACAACTTTGTAATTAGGGTATTGCTCTTTTACTTTGCTATCATTGATTTGGAATACGAATACCTTATGCTTGCAACATATGCTGCGTTTTAGACTTCTAGGGTATGTATTTTATGATTACCTTTCTTGTCTTTACTATGATACTTCTGATTTTTTTTTTCAGGTGAAATGGGTAAAGACTTTCTTTCGGAATGACACCAAATTCTGGAAATAAGTAAACAACTCTTTCCATTCTTAATCTTTTAAAATGATTCTTCTGATGGTTTATACTCTTCGACTGCAGTTAATTCTATAGGACTTTAACATTCTTCGAATACAACATAACTTCTACATTGCATTTGTGTCGCTAGCTTTTCAAGTATATTTGGCATTTCTGATTTTGTTTTTCTGAGTCGTATCATATCAATGCCCTCAGGTCCCAATGATGACTGAAGTCACCAGCAGATGTGGAAGGCGGAGAAGGATGAACTTGTTGTCTCAGCTTTCTTTCATCCCTCTTTTCTGTGTTACAAGACTTGGCTTCTAAGTACTTATATATCTTCTATTTGTAAGTGGTTTTTAACTCTGTTTGAGAGTTCAAAACTCTTTCTTTTTTGAATGTATGATATTACACTAAGGTTTAACATCAATAGTAATTGTGTACTTTCATTGTGCTCTTTGATTTTTAACATATTTTCACATAAATTGCTAGATATTTTCACATAATTTATTTTTGGATGAATATATATAAAATCTTTTAATACACTACAAATAATTTTGTAGCTAATAGAATGATTATTGTTACAACCACCCTTGAAGATTTTTGTGAGTATGTAGCCACACCAATTTTTGTCACATTTTGTAACCATTTGCTACTAATACGTTCGACGGTAAATGTCTTAAACCGGCGTAGATAACTGTATCAATTAGTAGCAAATGACGACAAGTTCGGCTGTTTTTAATCTATAGCAAGTAGCGACGAATTGCGATGAAGGGGTCAGTTTGTGACGAGTAAATACTTACTAATTATTTTTGTAACAAATCTGTAACAATTTCTTTTTAGCTACGGAAAACAAGTTATTTCTACACATTTTTTTGTAACTATACAACTTATTTTTACTAGTGTTCTATGCTCCACTTACTAAGTATTAATGTATATAGGTTTAAAAATCTGTCGAAAAAGATTGGATATACGTTTCAACAACAGTGGAAGACTTTTCTGTCCAAAGAAAAATAACAATGATGTTCCAATAATCCAATAATGAAGTTCTTGTATGTCTTTATATGTGTGAATGCGCTGGGTTTAAGAAGTTTATCGATATATCCAAAACACTTGTGGGGTTGACATTTATGGAGTCTCAAAATTATTTACAATGAATCCAACATCTAACCATAAGGGGACCCGACGCAATTAACGAGCATACATACTTAGACTTTTCTACGGTGATCAAAATACTCCCTTCTTTTTTTGTTGGCTTACCGATTAGTTAGTTTGACTTTTCTCATATCCTCCTCGTTTTCTATAAATAGAAGCCATGCAGGGTAAAATTTTATCCATCACTTGTTTTTCCATACTAAGAGAGTTTTAAGCAGTTGAATAGAATGGCTTCCAAGGCTTTGGTTCTGTTAGGTCTCTTTGCAGTTCTTCTTGTCGTCTCAGAAGTGGCCGCAGCAGCTGAGGCACAGTCCGGTACGTAAAATGATTAAATATAGATTTCAGTCTATTTAATATCTTCCTTTGGAGGCTAATTGAACCCGAACTAACGTTACATTTGATGATGTGTCCTATGAATTTTCCCGTTCGAAGTCCCGACTGTTAGCTTGAAGAACTGTCAATTATTTGGAGTCACTATAGCCAAAAACACTTAATACGATTTTTTAATCCTCACTATGTTTATCAGACCATCTGAAACTATATCTTTAACGTATGTTTAGTGCAAATTATATCTTAGAACGTATATTATATAAGTCGTTAAAAAGAGAAACTAAAGATTCTTATTTGTATACATATTTTAAGAAAGTTTTAAAGAGAAAAGCTAGTGGATATGCTAGATTGAAATAATGTGTTGTTTTGGACAGGCACAGTGAAGAATGAGGAAACTGTGCAACCTGATCAATATGGTGGAGGTTACAACAACGGAGGAGGAGGCTACAATAACGGAGGAGGAGGTTACAACAACGGAGGAGGAGGTTACAACAACGGAGGAGGAGGCTACAACAGAGGAGGAGGATACAACCGCGGAGGGGGTGGGGGTTACTGCCGCCACGGCTGCTGCTACAGAGGTTACCGTGGCTGCTCAAGGTGTTGCTCGTATGCTGGAGAAGCTGTTCAGACTCAGCCCGGTCACTAAAACAAAATCATCAATTCCCCACCATGCATAATTGCATTATGTGTGTATCACTTTTAAGTAAACCATGGTGCGTTTTTAATGAAGTGCCTCAAGTATTTGAGGCAAGATAGATTAAGACGATAACTATGGGAATAAAGTTTGATAATGTAATAATGCTTGTGTGTTTGACTTGTAATATGTGCTGTTTGCGTAATAAAAATCGTTAATCGTGTGTTCTTTTATGTTAATCTCTTTCGGTTTTGTAAAACGGCACTGTTTACATATACTTTATGTTAGCGTTATTCATACTCTCAGGTAAACTTTCGGTGGCCGAAGCAATTAATGTAACTAGTCGTCCACTTGGCACCCGGCTCGCCGCAAACCCGACCACCGACGAGTAGTTACATATTTTATCTTATTGATTCATATCTCGATAGAGACTTTTCAAACATGAAAATATATATGTTTTTAGTTCTTATAATTATTATAAAAAAAAAAAATCAAAAGTTTAAGATTACACTACAAAATTCTTAAGTAATTAGAGAATTTAGTGATCCTAAACAAAGTTTGTCTGTTTTGTTGTTTTATTTCAAAAACTGAATAATTTGATCTAAAGAAGAATCTTGTGATTTCATAAGAAAACAAAAAAGTGATTAACACAAAATCTAGATTTAGCGTGGTTAAAAGGATATAGCGATATCTTTGAGAAAAAAGTGAAACCAAGCCCACCTCCATAGTGAAATCTAGATTATGCACTAGTAACCAAATTAGAAATAGCTAATTAAAATGGTTCGATAAAAATATATTGATGATTTTTATATACATGCATGGTGCGCTTGCGCAACTAACTGATTCTAAATTCGTGAAATGAATTAAACATAGTTACATGAACATGGACATAAACATGAATGTATGTATATATCAAAGAGATCCTTAAAACGTTATAGGTAGAGTTATATCATATTTTACGTACGACCACGCGTACGTTCACGTTTACGATCAAGCTCACGTCAATGCCAATGCCTACATTCAGGCCACGAAATTGATAAAAATAATGTCTAATAAGATCCGGTTAACCGGAAAGTATGAGAACGACTGAGGAGAAAAAGATGAGAAAAACCGTTTTTGATTAATCTGATAAAAGTTTGTTACAAGTTGTTAAACCATTCCTAATTACATTCTTAGTTTATATACTTGATTAAGATGTAAAACAACATAACCGGATTTAACCAATACACATAACCAAAGTAACCATCACATCTAATACATCTCCCTCAAATCTTTATCTCTGAAGAAGATGGGAGATAAAGATTTGACAAGAACATTTTCTGAAGTAAACCGTGAAAGGGACCTGGATGTAGAAGCTTAGTAAGAATGTCACCATGTTGTTCTTCAGTAGGAACGTGAAGAGCCTTGAGATTATTAGCTTTGATCTGATCCGTACGGTACGTCAGTCAATCTCGATATGCTTCGTCCGTTCGTGAAACACTGGGTTCATGGCAATATGCATAGCGGATTTGTTATCACAAAAGAGCTTAGCCGGACAAGTAACTTAGATATGCAAGTCCTTTAGAAGCTGCTGCAACCAAATAATCTCACAAGTAGCCTGTGCCATGCTCATATATTCAGATTCAGTGCTACTTCTACTAGTGACAGCCTGTTTCTTAGACTTCCAACAAATCAATGATGTGCATCAAACATAGTAACCTGTCACTGATCGTCTTGTCTCCTTGCAGGTAGTCCAATCTGCATCCGAGAAAGCATTCAAGCAAAGTTCAGACGAAGCAGAGTACATGAGACCCTGATCTGGAGTTTGCTTGAGGTAACGAAAAACTTTATTAGCTGCTTAAAGATGAATGTTTGTCGGAGCTGTGATAAACTGACTGAGCTGATGAACGGCAAATGTGATATCCGATCCAGTGATAGTCAAATATAGTAGTCGACCAATAAGTTCTCTGTATGAGGTAGGACTCGGTAACAAGGTTCCCATATCCTTAGTAAGACGTAGATTAGGATCCATAGGTATAGAACTCGGTTTACAACCAAGTAGTCCTGCGTCCTCAAGAAGATTCTGAGCATATTTGCATTGACAAACAGAGATCCCTTGTGATGATCTCGAAATCTCCAAGCCAAGAAAGAATTGGGCAGGTCCAATATCTTTAATCTTAAAAGCAGCCTTCAACGATTCCTGTAATGTCTTTACAGCTGCTTCGTCATTGCTGGCAATCATAATGTCATCGACATATACAAGTACAGCCACAAGAGAAAAATCACCAGATGATGTCACAAAGATTTTAACGAACAGAGTGTTATCAGCCGGTGATTGAACATAGTTAGCACCCAGTAAAACCGACGATAGACATTTATACCACTGTCGTGACGCCTGCTTCAATCCATATAAGGACTTGAGTAAACGACACACAGGATTAGGAGGAAGGACAGTACCGGGTGGAGGCGTGTATCCTTGATGCAAGTTCATATATATCTCTTCTTCCAAGTCGCCATGGAGAAAAGCATTAGACACATCCATCTGTGTAAGACTCCATCCTCAGATTGCAGCGAGACCTAATAACAGCTTAACACTCGTAAGCTTAGCAACAGGGGAGAAGGTCTCCAGGTAATCGATGCCTTCCTGTTGTGTAAACCCCTGTGCCACAAGTCTTGCTTTGTAACGCTCTACAGAGCCATCAAAATTGTATTTGATTGTAAAGACCCACTTGCAGATGATCACATGCTTATCTGCAGGTAATGTCTCAACAACAAAAGTCTTGTTAAGCTCAAGAGCATGTAACTCCTCATTTGCTGCATTAGTCCACTTAACTGATTTCATAGCTTGATGGAAAGTTTTTGGTTCAGATTCGAGACTATAAGAGAAGATATAAGACTGAAAAAGAGGAGTATATCGATCTAAGGTGCAAACAGAGGAAAGGGGATATGGTGTTGTCTTTTTAGGTAAGGAGGAAAGGTTAGATGGAAGAGGAGGATCTGTAGGTGGTAATGAAGATATAGAAGGGATAAGAGAACAATGATACTCGTAATAGGAACAGTAGAAAGATCGGTATCAGTAGTCTCTGTACTAGCGCTAATATTACTATCCTGATGTTTAACGATGGTATCAATGATGGTAATGATGTAGAGGGATCAGTAGGTATCAATGAGTCCTCATCTATAATAGGCATTGTTTCAACATAATGCAATGGAGCAGGTAAAGGTAGAATCGTATTAGGAAACATATCTATCAAAGAAGAAAGATTATCATTAGTTTTCAAAGGGAAAATATTTTCATGAAACACGACATCCCTAGAAATGGTGATAGAATGAGTGTCTAGATCCAAAACTTTGTATCCTTTATAGCCTAATGGATATCCTAAAAAGACACATGGTGTGGCTCTAGGTGAAAACTAATGACGAGTATGATTATGAGTGGAAACATAACACAAACTACCAAAGCTTTTGAACAAAGTATAATCAAGAAATATGGCATTCAAAAGCTCATATGGTGAACAATTATGCAATAAGGGAGATGGTAATCGATTTATCAAGAAAGCAGCTGTTAAAATGCAATCACTCCAATACTGTAAGGGAACATTAGATTGAAAAAGCAAGGATCTGGCAACATTGAGTAAGTGTTGATGCTTTCTCTCTACTACAGAGTTTTGTTGTGGTGTGTAAGCATAAGAAAAATAATGCATCATGCATTGTTCTTTAATAATCTCAGTAAAAGCCAATCCAGGTGCATTGTCAGATCTGATTGCCTTAACAGTTGTATTATATTGTGTGGAAACAAACTTTAGAAAAGCTGGAAAAACAGTATGAACATCTTTTTTATTACGCATCATATACACCCAAGTATTTCTGGTACAATCATCAACTAAAGTAAGAAAATAGCAAAATCCTTCAACATACTCAATACTAAACGGACCCCAGACATCTATATGAACTAAATCGAAAGGTTTATCTGCTAAATTCCTATGAGAAACATAAGCCAATCTGCGTTGCTTAGCTAAAAGACATATGGAACAATGCGAAACATCTGATGACAAATTTTTTAAAGAAGGAATGCTACTAACAAATTTTTGTAAAGCTAAATGTGATGGATGACCTAGTCTTTGATGCCAAAGTAAACCATCAGCAACCAAGGAACCAGAGAAAGAACATGCTGCAGAAGTCGATGTAGGCAGGGATGTATTCTCAGGAGCCAGAATATAGAGATCTTGAAAGACTCTACCCCTCCCAATCATCAAGCCCTGAGAAAGTTCCTGAATCAAACAACAAGTTTCAAAGAAGTGAGCAGAACATTTTAGAGTTTTGGCAAGTCTACTTACGCTAATCGAATTAAACTTAAAATCTGGGACATGTAAAACATCATAAAGAATCAATCGTGAACTAATATGTATGGTGCCTATGTAAGTAATAGAGACTCTAGCATTATCAGGCAAAGTAACAGTGATGTCCGACACAGGTCTTAAAGCTGTAAACATTGCTAAGTTAGAACACACATGACTCGAAGCACCACTATCAATAATCCAAGCATCATTGGGTAAAAGGTGTTGCAAAGAGGATAGAATGTGGTTTTGAAAATTAAGATTATTGTTTTGAAATTTTAGACTAGTAGAAGGAAAGGGTAAAGTGGTACCAATGTGGAATTCTTAGCCATAAAGCCATGTTCAGTGATAGTAGCCATATCACTAGGAATACTAGAACCTGATGAAGTAGCCACAGGCTCTGGAACTTGAACTTGACTCTTGAACTGAGCCACCATCTGCTCAATTTTTTGTGGAGTGTAACCCTGTAGAATCTGATTAGGTCCACCATTCGATCCATTTGTCGCATAATGTGTGTACTGTCCATAAGACGTATCCTCCTTAGGGAATACGACAGTATAAGAATAAACTTGAGCTACAACATTCGCTTTCTGCATCGGATACGTATCAGGAGCCATCTGCTGCATCAAAGAAGCCTTTGGTTGTGACTGCGACGTTGGCATCCTTGGTTGAAATGGAGCAGGAGGTCGTGCATTATACCCTCTAGTTGCAGTTTTGTATCATGGTGGAAACCCATGAAGCTTATAACACTTCTGGATAGTATGTCCCACTTTGCCTCAGTGCGAACATATAGGCTTCTGTACGGGACGAGCAGTATTATAAGTTGTTATATATGCTGCCTCCCCATCAGTCATAGGAGCTACAGCCTGAAAAGCAACATTCTTTATACCAGTAGACGGTAAGACAACCTTCTGTCTCTCATCTTGAGTGACCATATTAAAAGCTTCCTCAATCGTAGGAATAGGTTTCAACATCAAGATATGACGCCTTTCTTGATCGTAACCTTCATTCCATCCCATAAGAAACTTAGTAACTCTGCTTCTTTGTTGCAATTTCTCCCATTTAAGGCTGCATCACATTCACAACGTCCACAAGTACAAACCAGAAGCTCAACATAATTTCTATGCTCTTCCCACAATGTCATCAAACAAGTATAGTAAGCCGAGACATCCATTGAACCTTGAACAATCTTACTCAACTTCTGTTCAATAGCAAAGATCCTAGGTGCATCATCCTGCTTAAACCTAGATAAAATGGTCTTCCAAATTCCTTCTGCAGTAGGGATGAAAAGTAAACTTTGTCCTATCTTCTTATCCACAGAATTCATCAACCAATTCGAGACTATATCATTACATCTAGACCATACACCAAAATCCCTATGATCTTCTTGAGGTTTTGAGATCATACCATTGATAAATCCGAGTTTGTTTCTGACATTAAGAGCCATCCACATCGATCGACGCCAAGAAGGAAAATTCGAAGTAGTGACAAGACGATCAGAAACGAGAACAAGTCCTATGCGGCCAGCACTATGCAGATGATACGGATTCTCATACTGATTAGTTTGATACTGCATTTGAACATTCACTGGGTTCGGAGTGGGAGGTCGATTCACCGGAGCAGTCGAATTACCAGAAGAACTCATTCTGAAAGCAAGAACAAGAAATCCAAAGAAAGTGAGATGAAAAGAGGAATCAAAAGCGAGAATCGAACTCACAAAGGTCAATCAAAAGAGAATAAAGAGAATCAGAAAGGTGAAAAAGGCTCTGATGACAAAATCGCACACAACGACGAATAATTCTTGAATAAACTGAAAACAAAAACAAATCGGAAAACTCATCTCCGTCGTGAGATGCGGAAGCGATAGAAACTCAATTAACAAGCTCTGATACCATAATAAGATCCGGTTAACCAGAAAGTATGAGAACGACGGAAGAGAGAAAGGTGAGAAACACCGTTTTTGATTAATCCGATAAAAGTTTGTTACAAGCTGTTAAACCAATCCTAATTACATTCTTAGTTTATATACTTGACTAAAACGTAAAACAACATAACCGGATTTAACCAATACACATAACCGAAGTACACCATCACATCTAATAATGTCATTTTCATTCCACAAAACGTTGTTGAGCCTCGTCGACTTGATGAATTATCAATGGCTTCTTTTTTTGTTTTCTTATAAAAGCACAACAAAAGTTTTATGCTAATTGATTTTACTGCAAAAAGGTAAATTTTGAAAAGTTTCAAATATGTGAAATTGAATGATGAAATTAACAAAATAATAATCATATATATAAAAGTAGAGTTTTGGTCGTTCCTTATTGGTCCACTTGTAATGCAATTAAGAAAATTATTATATTTTAATTACAAATAAAAAATATTTAATCATGACACTTAACTCACATTTTAATATAAAACTGAAATCATATAAATTATGCAATAACTATATTTCTCCACTCAATTGTATTAAAACTGGTGGTGTCAAAATGGGTCTAGCCTCATGGATTAACTCAACTCAATCCAACCCATCAACCTTAATAAGTTAACAAAATTTATCCTAATGAATTTATGAATAAAATGGGTTAGTGGATCAAATGGTTTAATGGACCAAATGTGTTGAATTGTAATGGGTAATGAGTTAACCATTAAATTCATCAATTTTTCTTTAATTGAATCAAATTAACTAAAACATGCCTAAACCGGTTAAATATAACCAATACCACTAAACCAATCATATATGTAAACTGATCAATATTTCGATACAGCTTTATTCTCCAACCCTCTCGCTCTCAGGTTTGTTTCTTCTTCGATCATCTTTTTCTTCTTCTTTTCTGGATTTTGTTTTCTGGTTTTGAATTTTTGGATTTTGAATTTCTGAGTTTTGAATTTCTGAGTTTTGATTTCTGGGTTTTGATTTTTCTGGGTTGTATTTGATATCTTAGAAACAAATTGACTTTAGTTATTCACTTGTAGCGATTCTTGGTGTTTGTGTATCTATGTGACTTTAGTTGTTCACTTCATATAGTATTGTTACTTGTTTAAGCTATTTTGAGAATTTTTGTGAAAATTTTGGATTGATGGAATCTAAGATTAATGGTAAGTTTTTGATGAATGATCTGACTTTTTCAAGAATCATGTTCAAGAAATTCATCGTTTAGCTTTGAACCAATCCATAAGAATCTTGTCTTATATTCTAGTTGATTATCGATTCTGTAGGGTGTTGATGTTCAGTTGAAACAGTTATTTGCATTTACTTTAAATGTTGTTCTTTTAACGAGTTATAAAGATTCCCCATTGCCTTATCTCTTTCACGATTAGACCGTAATTAGTTTTTCAAATGTAATTGACAAATTTGTAATTAGCTTTTCACGTAGACTTAATTTAGTCATGTTTTCTGCGAACATAGAGAGAGCACTCGATTAGTCTTAAACACCTTTGATCTACATCTACCTTATTTCCTTGTCTAGTGCCACTTACGCTTCCTTCATCAACACTTCTTGTCTCTGCAATTCAACAATATCTTGTTCACACTTTCTTCTTTTATTTACAGTTCTTTGTTATATTCATTCTAAGAAGAACTTTGTTTTCTTTTGTGTGTATCATTGATAATGTAATTTGTTGAGTTAACCAATTAACTCATTAGATTAAATGAGTTCATAGGTTGACCCAACTCACTTAAATTAATGAGTTGGGTCAACCTATGATCTCATTTAATCTAAACTCATTAGGTAATGATTTGAACTGAGTTGAGTTAATCATTTTGACACCTCTAATTAAAACACATAATAAATTAGAATTGTAACTCATATATTTATTTCTCCACTTAACTGTATTTAAAACACATAATAAATTAGAATTGTAACTCCTATTTTTCTAAATATAATTTTACATCATTTCTATTCCTATAAATACTCATTCTCTCATTCTTTCATTCCCTCATTCTTTCATCCTCTTAAACTATATCTCCAATCTTTTTTGTTTGTTTTGTTTTGTGTTTTTTGTTGTTGTTGTTGTTGTTGTTGTTTCTGTTGTTGTTGAAAAAAACAATTCAAATATCATTGTAAAGGCCTAATTCTAAATTATATTTTTGGAGTTTGTAATATGTAAATATATTGCATTGTTTTTGCTGTTTGAAAAGGTTTATTTCTATTGTCTATTTTAGGTAATCATCTTATAAGTAATCATTTTTGTACACTTTTGCTATATTCACCCCACAAGGTCATGAGTTTGAAAATATCCATGTCTAATTCTCTATTCTCTTCTAGCACTCAAATTTAAATGGAGTAAAATATAGAAAAAGAATATAATTAAAACACATAATAAATTAGAATTGTAACTTCTATTTTTCTAAATATAATCTTACATCACTTCTTTCCTATTAATACTTATTCTTTCATTCTCTCATCCTCTTCTACTATATCTCAAACTAGGAGAGTTACCCGCACGCTTGTGCGGGCAAGAGTTAAATATAATCAAAATGTCAAAAAAAAACCTATATTCAAATTACTTTTGTGTTCTTTTTAAATATTTTCAAAATTGTATTTAATTTTGTATTTTAAACTTTTAATCTGACATTTCTAAATGGACTTTCAATATATACTATCTTGTTACAAAAAAAAATCAAGCCCATTTGCAAAATGGGAAAAATCCATTGAGCCTGATCCATATTATGTGGTTAATTTAAATTAGGTAGAAGTTGGGTCAGAATAATTTAATATTTCGTTAAAACCATCAAGTAAATTTGGAAATCAACCCTTAAAAGGGTTTATAGTACTTGATCATACAAACCTTCAAAATAATTATAAAGTTAGCATATACAAAAAGATTGTTAACAAATATGCCTTCAGCTTAAACTTCTCCAGTTTACCCTTCATGCTGCATTATGTGCTTAATGTAATAACGTCCAGCAAATTCCGAGCTAAAAAAATAGAAAACACATCCTTAAGTTAGACCCTAACATGATACACCACTTGATATTTTTGAACATTAAAAACTTACATAGCCTTGTGATTCTCAAGTCCTACAAACTCCGGTTTTAAATAGATCTTGGAGGAGGCCAATGTGTTTACAATACACGGTTCACCTAGGGATGTTTTAAGTATTAAAAGATTATTAGATGAGTATACAACCTACTCTTAAGAATTTTTTCAATCTAGCAAGTTCTATTAATAGTACATACCTTCATACTCTCCAACCCTCCAGAAACGCAGTACACAAAACACCGGTTCAGTTTGATATGTGAGATGGCATCCAGTTGACACCCATGAAGACATGAAAAGGTTAGCATAGTAATCCATTGCACGACACTTTACAGTTTCATTCCTACAAATGAATATACTTGTTACACTCTACAAAATAAAGTTAGACTTATAAATCTTAATATGAGTAAAGATGCAATAAATGTGACTTACCTGCCATTTAATAGAGTCAAAACAACTTCATTAACACCATTTCCATGATTTCTTCTGTCATCAACAGCTACTATACATCCGCAAACATCTATTTTTGGATAAAGTCAAGAATATTTTTTACAATGTTTGTATCCAAAACTTTTTGACATTCACATGAAACTATTTTGGTAAAAGTTCAATTTGTACTTTTCTATTTAGGTACCAATACACAAAGTTCCAAAATTCTTTTAGAGTTTCTAGATAACTCAACACAAAGCTAAAAAACAATCCATTCCAATTTGGTTATACTATGTTAAAATAAATAAATTACAATTAAATTTCGAAAAACGTACCGAAAGATATGTGATGATTGATCCTTCCACGATATATATCATCCAAATCTTCGAATCGGAAGTAATTTTTGGAGTTGATTGATTCGAGCAGCAACATGGTTGAATCATCCGTAAACTTGATCTGAAAAGGATGATGAGTATTCCTCTCCTTGAGGGTTGGATTGATGATTTGGAAATTTCGAATCTGATACCATTCGCCCTCGTAAATATACTTCCGGAGCTTTTTAAGTATATTTGGGACAAAGGCTACCTCAATCGTGTCACCCTTCAAGGTTTGTTTAAAATCGTGTGAGTAATCTTGTAGAAACACTATTAAAATAAAGATTTATGTAAAATCGATTTTCGATTAATTGCTCTAACCTTCGTATCCACAAGAAGAAGAACTCGTTTTGTGAAGAACTCGGTGACATGCCAAGAATTCAAGACTTTAGCTTGAATACACCAGTTCGTTCGTCCTCGATGAAGATGAGAAATGTAATCGATTCTCATGATTTTACCAAATTAGGGTTTCTTACTCTTGCTTCACTGTTTTCGAAGACGAAAATGGGATTTCGGATTTGTAAGAATATAAACAGTCACGATTAAACATAGCGTTGCGTCTTAATCGTTTTAGTGTCTTTTTTTTTTTTAATAATTATAATTTTAATAGGTATAATTATGATTATAATTACAGATTAGTAGTATTTTTTATAGTCGGTATATTTGATGTTAATTTATTTTTACAATGGTATAAGCGTTTTTATAATTAATCGAAACAATATCGTCATTTGCAAAAAACATTTGTTTAACTAATTTATCTTAACAATATCGTCATTTTTGTAACAGTCCTCATAGTAGTTTATAAATACACATTATGATACATTTTACAATTATTTTATTTCATTTAACATTGTTTATAACAACAACAAAACGATTTATTAAATATATATTATTCTCATAAATATGTAAACTTTTATATATTTTTTTGAAGCCCATTTTCAATTTTCATGAATTTGATGAGCCCAATACAATCGGTATGGTTAATTAAATCACGATAGATAAAGATTTGCGTCACATTAATTTACTACGTTTAGACAATAGAAATTATTTTTGAAAGTAATATAAATTATATGTCATACAAACATTACAAATAGTTATAAAGTTTACATATTCATAATAGTTTTTATTTAAATAACCTGCCTTCACCTTAAGCCCCTTATACGATTATTCTTCATGCTCCATCATACGATTTATGTAGTAGCGTCCAGCAAATTCGGAACTAAGTATAGAAAGCAAATTCATAAGTTAAACCCTAGCATGATATACTACATGGTATTAATAAACATTTAAACTTACATAGTCTTGTGATGCTCAAGACCTTCAAAATCCGGTTTTAAAAAGATCTTGGAGGAGGCCAATGTGTTTTCAATACACGGTTCACCTAGAGATGTTTAAAGTGTTATAAAAGTTTTGTAAATGAGTATACAAAATAGATAGTCTTTAACATTTATTAAAACTTGTAAGTACTATTAACAGTCATACCTTCATACTCTCCAACCCTCCAGAAACGCAGAATACAAAACACTGGTTCGTTACGATATGTGAGATGGCATCCTGACGACTCCCATGAATACATGAAAAGGGTAGCATAGTTGTTTACTGCACGGCACTTGATAGATTCATACCTACAGATGAAGTTAATACAAACATTTTTTAAAGAGTGAGACTTAAAAATCTTAGCAACATCAAATGTGGAATAAATGTGTCTTACCTGCCATTTAATAGCGTGAAAACAACTTCACCAGTATGTTCTCTGTTGTCAATTACAGCTACTACACATCCGCAAACATCTATTTTTTGCCATAAAAAGATATTTTTTTATTTCATAAAGATGAAAATTGTTTCCAAATCTATCATATACATAAAACTATATAGTTTCTAAGTTCTGTTTGTACTTTTGTATGGGAAGAACCAATTCTCAAAGTTCTAAAATTATGTAAAGTATAAAGATTCACCATCACAAAAATAGATCTAAGAATAATTGTTTCTAAATCTATCATGCACATAAAACTACTTATGTATAAGTTCTATATTTGTACTTTATATGGGAGGGACCAATCCACAAAGTTCCAAAATTCTTAAAAGTCTAAAGATTAAACAACACAAAGATAGCAAAAATCTTTTTCCACAGGGTATAATTGAAATTTTTTTAAAACGTACCAAAAGAAATGGGATGATGGATTCTTGAACGATATATATCACCCAAATCTTCGAATCGGAAATAGTTTTTCGAATTTACTGATTCCAATTGATTCATGGTTGATCCGTAAACTTGATTTGGAAAGGATGATGAGTATTCCTCTCCCTTAGGGTTGGATGGATGATTTTGAAAGTCCTAATCTCATACCATTTACCCTCATAAATATACTTCTGGAGCTTTTTAAGTGTTGTTGGAACAAAGGCCACCTCAATTGTGTCACCCTTCAAAAATTGATAAATTGTGTTAGTAATCTAATATATAAGACTTTAAAAATATCAAATATCAGTAGAAATTCTCTAACCCTTTCATCCACAAGTAGAAGAACTCGTTTGCTGAAGAATTCGTAGACATACCAAGAATTCAAGACCTTGGCTTGGATACACCAGTTGGTTCTTCCCCGATGAAGATCAGAAATATAATCGATATTCATGATTCTATCGAATTAGGGTTTTTCTGTTTTCTCTCTTTGTCGGAGACGAAAAGGGGATTTCGGATCTGTAAGAAATCAAAGAGTCACGATTAAACGTTGCGTATTAACGTTTAGCGTTACAACTTTTTTTTTTTACTATTATATATTATTATTTAAATTATGATAACAAAATGAAAGACAGATTTCGTTTTTAATAGATATATTTTGCAAGATTCTAATTTAAATGTGTTTGAGATTTAATTGTTAAAATTAAGACTTTATCATACCTTAAACAATAATTTTTACCATTACGTAATTATATTTTCTATTCTAATTACATAGCAAAATACCACAATTTAATTATATTTACAAATAATTGTAATGAATATTATGAGTAACATTGTATTTCAAAGTTCATAAAATTTTGTTTAACTAATTATGGAAAATAAAATTTAATCTAAAAATCCAAAACAATGTTCAATTACAAACATAATAATTAAACAGTCTCAAAAACCTCTTTGAAAACAACATTAAGTGTTTTATTCTGGCATTTTCCATCTTTATCCGTAATTAACACCTTCAATCCTTTTCTGGTTGTCACTCGAGAGAATGCAACATAAAGCTGTCCATGTGTGAAAACCGGCTTCGGAAGAAACAATCCAACATGTTCTAGCGTCTGACCCTGACTCTTGTTTATAGTAATTGCAAACGCCACGGTAATAGGAAACTGTCGTCGTCTCATACGAAAGGGAAACTTTGCATCAGGTGGACTAACATACATCCTAGGGATAAGTACCTTATCTCCAACCTTTTTTCCTGTCACGATTCTTGCTTCGATTACATGATTGGCCATCTGAGTAATAATCAGCCTCGTACCGTTACATAAACCTCCCTTAGGATCTATATTCCTTAACAACATGACATGTGCTCCTATTCTCAAAGTCAAAACATGGCTTGGCAGTCCAGAAACTTGAATACTGTTTAGGAATTCCTGAGTGTAGATCATATCATCAAGTCCACTCGTATCAGACGTTTCAATACTATCAGAGCTAAGATATCGTCTCTCCTCACCTGCAAAATAAACAAATTAAATTTCATATATGTTTTGAATATTAGAAAATTTTCAAAAAATTAAATTTCTATATCCTTTTTAATTTTCATACCTGGAAGCTTAGTATGCATAAACTGATTTATCTTATCAACATCGTCATTTCTTGGACTTAGTATAGCTCTTTCACTAAAGAATTTTGGGTCGGTCCTCCTTGTAAATTTTTCTCCGTAGATCTCTTTAACTATTGCTTCAATAGGATTTCCACTTGTATTAATTAATAAATCATCCGGAATTTCTATCTCCACATCCCCACTATCTGACTCGTTAATTTTGCCATCCCCGATATCAAGAAGCCACTTAGAAAAAGTAGCTAGAGCACCCGCATCCATACTATTACGTGCTTTGCGAAGTCTCAAATTTTCGGTAAGTTTAAGAACTTTACAACTATTCCAAAGAACAGATGAGTTGATAGATGCTAAAACTGTGGCTACCCTTCCACCTTCCGTAATAACTGGTAAAATCTGTCTAAAATCACCTCCCAACACAACAACTTTACCTCCAAAAATCTGGTCACACTTCATGATATCTCGCAAACTCCTATCTAAAGTCTCATAACAAAGCTTGTTCATCATTGGAGCCTCGTCCCATATTATGAGCTTTGCTTCTCTAATTAAATCAGCAAGATCAGATTCGGCATCTATCAAACAAACGGAATATTCATTAAGATTGATTGGAATACCAAATCTTGAATGAGCCGTTCTACCACCTTCCAAAAGCAAAGCAGCTATACCACTCGAAGCAACATTAAGAACAATATTACCTTTAGACCTTATATCAGCACCAAGAATAGTCCACATAAACGTTTTTCCAGTACCACCGAAACCATGGACAAAAAACATACCACCTTTATTGTGATTCACAGAGTGAATAATTTCTTCATAAACACGCCTCTGCTCATCAGTTAGCATAGGTAACAACTTATTGTACAATTCCTGTTGTTTTTGAGGCTTATATATTTTCTCATCTGCGATAAGCCTATTTTCTCCTGTGTTCATTATACTATCATCTGGTCTAGGCATTGTGTCGAAGGCCGTATGAGATGTCCCATTCGATCGTAACATGAGTTCTATTTCAGTTAAACATATATTTTCTATCTGAGTCCGTGACAACATTAGACCTACCACAGAAAATTTTAAACATTTTATTATATATAAATAATTTTTTTTTCCTTCGAAAACGGAATATTTTGATGAAAGAAAATAAGTTTTTGAAATACCTTGATCGTTCCTGTTTCTCCTTTCTTTAAACAAAATATCCTCACACAAGATGTCTTTCGTTTTATTCCAAACTTCAAGAGGAACAGTTAAACTCTTTGTATGCAGTAGGATCGCAAATAACTTTCTTAAAAATTCCCCAAAACACCATTCACCTGCTTCGTTTATAGCTGCAATGTACTTCTTATCATCATCCAATAATCCCAAAGCATAGCAAGCTTCTTGGAAATCACTATAAAGTACACCATTGATTGTTTTTAAATAGTCAAAACTTGTTGGTCCTGGAATTTTATTAAGCAGTACTCGCAAGTAATAGGCTTGTCCTACAGAAGGCGGTACATACGTAATTCTGCCTATTGCAAAATGAAACGACCGACCCTTTTTTTTTTTTTAATAAATAAATAATACATAATAATATAATAGTTAACTACAACTAGTGGTCCCATACCCACTAGCCACCTAACCACATTCACAATCCAACAGCGGAACAACATACCAATAAATATCCAATAAAACAATAACCAATAACCAAATAAGTAATATCCAGCATAAATTCCAAATAGCATAAATCAAACAACCAACAATCCTAACAATGCCAGGTAACCATACAATCAAGTCCCTAGAACATCCTCCCCTTCATTGCCTTTGATTCCACGATCACACTTTGCCTTTACCTGCACCACAACACAAATTGAGATGCATGAGTATTTGATAAACACTCAGTGAGGCAATCCTCCCATCTACTGGGCTATACACACAAGCAATAAGATCTCTACATGCCACAAACAACAATCAATAAAACAAACCAGGCAATATACAAAGCATGCAACATCCATCGTAACTGAACAAGGGGTGTCGACCGACACCAGATGGTGTCGATGGACACTGACTATCTGGTGTCGACCGACACCAAACTGGTGTCGACCGACACCCTGCCCGACACTCCCGAAAACCCTAGTTTGTGTCGACCGACACCTCCACATGGCATCGATCGACACTCGCCAAAGTCCCGAGCCGTCCTCGCGTTGGTGTCGACCGACACCCCAACTGGTGTCGACCGACACCGATACCGAGCAGCGATTTCCCTCGACCAGAAACTCCGAATCTCGCCTCCAATCTTCTCCAATCCGCTCCTTGCACTCCTAGAAGCCAAACCCAGCCCAGATAGCAACGAAATATCATAGAGAACTCAAAGAAACAACCACATAAGCACCAAATCACATAGAATCTAGAGATCTTAGCTTAGATAAGCCATGGTCATGCACTCACCTCTTTGCAGGAAGTTTCTGACCAATAAGAACGAATCCCTCACTCCTAGCAAGCTTCTAGCACCTTCCCAGCCTCCAATCTCTCAAGAACAGCCAAGAAATCTCCCAATCTCACTCACAATCGCAAGAACACTTGTTTTCTCTCTTTTCCTCTTTTTCAAACAAAAACGGCGACCACAACCTCTGGAACACGACCTAGGTCGTTTCCTTCCTTTTAAGACCCAGTTCAATGGTTTTTCTTAAACCAAACTGAACCAAATCGATTAAAAACTCATTCTGATCGAACCGAAAAATAAGTGGTGTCGACCGACACCCCCTTGGTGTCGATCGACACCCATCCCCAAAAACCAATTTTTGGTTTGCGGATGTTACAATTCTCCCCCACCAATCTAGATTCGTCCTCGAATCTCGAACAACCATCAGTCAAGGACTCCCGTGCAACCGTCTCCACGGCCCGCACTCCTCCGACCGATCTACAGAAGGTCACCTCTAGGCGATAGACTCACGCTCCAGGCGTCATTTACTCTTGACTTTTTGGACTTTCCTTTACTCATAGGCCTAAACCTTGAGTTTTTATTGGCTCCTCATCAGACCTAAGTCTGCTTGCCAAATGTTGGCTCCTCATAAGGCCGAAGCCCGCATGCCATCATATATAAGGAAAAGTCCAAACTCGTCTCTCGGGTGGCCACCCTACAGCGCGCCCCCGGATCGTCATCCGAAGTCGATATACCAACCATACTCCCGAGCCACAAAGTCTCAGAATATGGCAGTACTAGGAGAACCTAAGTCCCCCAAGAGTCGCGAGCAAACGATTCTGAACACGTCCGAGTCCCATCCCTATCCAGGTTTCCTTTCCGTGGCTCGCGTAAAAAAACATCTCAATGTCCTACCAACCACATATTCCCTCACTGGAATACCTCATGACCACAGAAGGATCATATACGCCACAAGGGCCGCCACAAAGGCCAAACAAAATGTCCTAAAGAGGACCGCCACCAACGCCAAACAAATGTCCTAAAGAGGACCGCCACCAAGGCCAAACAAATGTCCTAAAGAGGACCGCCACCAAGGCACTCTGGCTAAACAGCCCGCCACAAAGGTCATCTGTCCCGAAGGACCGTCACAAAGACCATCTGTCCCGAAGGACCGTCACAAAGACACTCTGGCTAAACAGCCCGCCACAAAGGCCATCTGTCCCGAAGGACCGTCACAAAGACACTATGGCTAAACAGCCCGCCACAAAGACCCCACAATGTCTAAAAAGACCGCCACACATGGGCACACTGACTCAAAAGTCCGTCACTAAGGCCACACCCAAGCCCCCTTTAAGGGCTCTCCACCGCTAAAATGGACAATTGCTAACTCCCATAAAACTTTCCATATTTAGCACTTTCCATCTTTGGAAAACTTCTATTTCAGGAAACTTTCTTCCAAAACCCCGCCTCACAGAAACTTTGTACCCCGAACACCACCTCATCTTGTTACTGAGTCGCACAACCACCCACCCCAAGCGACCGAGTAACAAGAGAGATGGGCTGGAATACTCCATTCCCGCTCCAGCCACGGATACAAATGGGACCCAGCTAAACAAGCTCAAGTCGCGGCTTGCTTCTCATACCACTTCTTGAACCTTGCCTTCATCTTTGCCTCAGGCTCCCAAGTCTGCTCCTCAACACCATCACAGTCCCAAAGGACTCTCATCAAAGGAATCTTCTTCTTCCGAAGTTCCTTGATCCTCCTCTCGAGAACCCTCACTGGTCTCGCCTCCAAAGTCATGTTAGGCTGAAGATCCTCAGGATCTTAGCCAACACCTCCTCTCCCTCACGGAGACACTTCCGCAACATAGACACATGGAAAACCTTATGGAATGCACGCATCACCTCAGGTAACTCCAATCTATATGCCACTGGTCCAACCCGCTCAATCACTCTGAATGGACCCATATACCTCGGACTCAACTTAGTCTCTGACAATGACCTGTTCGGACCCCGCAACATGGCCATCTTGAGGTACACTCTGTCTCCTACCTGAAACTCAAGATCTCTCCTCCTCCTATCTGCATAGCTCCTCTGCCTATCCTGAGCCTCCTTCATGTTCAGCTTGAGAACCCGAATCTTCTCTGAGGTCTCCTGAACAAAACTAGCACCAAACATGCTCCTCTCTCCCACCTGAGTCCAGCATAATGGTGTACGACATGGCCTCCCATACAAAGCCTCATAAGGAGCCATCTTAATACTTGCCTGATAGCTGTTGTTGTAAGCAAACTCTACCAGGTTCAGATGATCTGCCCAATGGCCACCCCAATCCAACACACACATCCTCAGCAAATCCTCCAGCGTCTGGATCGTCCTCTCTGACTGTCCATCAGTCTGGGGATGATAAGCTGTACTCATATGCACCTTAGTGCCCATCTCTGCCTGAAATGCCTTCCAGAACACCGAAGTGAACTTAGAATCCCTATCAGACACAATGCTCGCTGGCACCCCATGCAACCTGACTATCTCCCTCACATACTTCTTAGCCAAGACCGCTGCTCCATCAGTGTTCTTAATGGCCAGAAAATGTGCTGACTTAGTCAACCGGTCCACAATGACCCAAATAGGATCAAAGGTCCGTGACACTGGCAATCCTACCACGAAATCCATAGTGATCATATCCCACTTCCACTCAAGAATGGGTAAACTCTTCAGTAACCCGCCAGGAACCTGATATTCAGCCTTCACTAGCTGACATACATCGCACCTCGAAACCCAACTAGCCACATCCTTCTTCATCCCGACCCAATGATAGTACCTCTTGAGGTCACGGTACATCTTGGTCGCTCCTGGAAGAATGGATAACTTGCTCGCATGAGCCTCTCTCAGAATCTCCTGTCTCAACTCCTCATCCTTGGGCACACACACACGACCGTGCACCAAGATAGTACCATTATCTGAGACCTGATACTCTGAACCCACATCCTTAGAGGCATTCACTAGCCCCAAATCCTTCTCCTGAGCCAACCGCACCCTACTCAGAAGATCTGCTCTATCTACTGCTTCCAAACCCAACGGTTCCTGTGAAACAGCACATAAGCTCAAAGCACTGATCTCCCCTACCAGAGACTCCATCTCCTGCTCCTGAGCCGAAGCTACCCTCTTCCGACTCAGAGCATCTGCAACCGTGTTAGCCTTACCCGGATGATAGGCTTTCTCCAAATCATAATCTGCCACAAGCTCCATCCACCGCCTCTGTCTCAAATTCAGCTCAGGCTGAGTGAATATATACTTCAGGCTCTTATGATCTGTAAACACCTGTACCTTTGCACCATAAACATAAGATCTCCAAATCTTCAGGGCAAAAACTACAGCACCCATCTCCAAATCATGAGTAGGATAGTTGCCTTCATGCACCCGCAACTGCCGCGAAGCATAAGCAATCACCTTCCCATGCTGCATCAGAACACAACCCAACCCAACTCTAGATGCATCTGTATAAACCACATAGGGTTCTCCCTGCTCAGGCAAAGCCAACACTGGCGCAGTAGTCAACATCTCCTTCAGGCTTGCAAAGCCTTCCTCACACTCTTCTGACCAGACAAAAGGAACATCCTTCCCTGTCAACTTAGTCATAGGACGTGCTCTGCTTGCAAACCCCTGCACAAATCTCCTGTAGTAACCTGCCAATCCAAGGAAACTCCTGATCTCTGTGGCATTCTGCGGTCTAGGCCAATCTCTGATAGCCTGAATCTTCTCTTGATCTACTGAAACCCCCTCAACAGAAACAATGTGACCCAGAAAGCCCATCTCACGCTGCCAGAAACTACACTTGCTCAACTTGGCAAACAACTTCTGCTCCCGCAGCTTCTCCATAACTGCCCTCAAATGCACTCTCCTCAGGACTCTTAGAATAAACCAGGATATTGTCGATAAAAATGATGACAGATACATCCAGAAACTCCTGAAACACACTGTAGGCCAATCTCTAATACCCTGAAAAACCAACATCCCTCCTAGACGCTCAAACTCCACTCTACCCCGATAGCAATCTAAATGCACCATATGCCGATGCATCCAATCCATCCCGAGAATAACATCATACAGCTCCACGGGACTGATAAGCAAATCCGCTGGCCATGACTCTCCTGCGATCTGAATATCAATTCCTCTAGCTCGTCCAATAACTCTCAGGAATTTGCCTCCCGCAACTCTAACAACTCCTGTACGCTCTCCAGGATCCCCGCTGATCCCCGCACACTCTGCACACTCTGGAGTAATGAAGCTATGCGAAGCTCCAGAATCAAACATAACGTGGGACTTAAACCCGCCCACCAACAAGGTCCCTACACAAACCTCATGTGTTGAGAACCTAACACTTTATCACAGGAAACATAAAATCTGACCCTACTAAAATTCACAAAGATTAAGTACCAGAAATTATACCTGTGATCACCCCGGCACTGGTTCCACCAGTCTCCACTGTCGTGTAAACCCGAGGCCCCTGCTCAATCCGTGCCACCTGCTGACCCCCAGGCTGCACCTGCTGCAACGCTGCCACTGCTGCCGGCTGCAGCTTGGGACAAAAAGGCCTGATGTGCCCTGTCTCCCTACAATGATAACACACCCGAGGTCCTGCCGTCGGAACACTCCTCTTGGGACAACTAGCAACCCTGTGATCCCTGCTCCCACAACCGAAGCAACCCGCACCACTCGGCTTCTGCGTAGCCTCCCACTTCCTCTTGGTTCCCTGAGCATGTCTACCGCCCCTGCTAGAACCACCCTGCTGCTGAGCCTTACTAGGCTGAACTGCTGGAGCTACCGCCACTGACTGTGCCCGGATATCCTCCTCAATCTCTGCTGCAGTCTCAACCAGCTCTGCACGCGTAGCATACCTCCTCCCTCTACAATGAACTCTCAAGTCATCACGTAGAGCCCTCAAGAACCTCCTGATCTGAGCCTCCTCAGGCTCCATAGCCCGACCTCCATAACAAAGAAGTCGACTGAACTCCAAGTCCAACTCCCGCACTGACCGTGTCCCATGAGACAACTGAAGGAACTGCACCTCCAAACTATCCAATGCCTCTCTAGGAAAATACTTGCGGTTGAACTCCAAAACGAAGTCAGCCCAAGTCATCTCCCGCTGCACCCTCCTAGCAGCCACTGATCTCCACCACAACTCAGCATCACCACTCAAAAAGTAGACCCCTATGTCCACCCAAAACTCCTCAGGACATCTCAGAGTGTGGAAGTTACGTTCCACTCTCGTCCTCCACGCATCCGCAGCAGTAGGATCTACACCTCCTGAAAACTGCTCAGTACGCAACCGACCCATCTCTGTCAACATGCTGAGATAACGAGCATGGACCCCCGCATCCGCAGCCACTGGCTGCCGCTCCTCCGCCACCACTGGTGGCACTACCTGAGCCTGAGCCGGTACCACTGGTGGTAACCGCTCTAACACCTGTGCTAGCAAAGCCGCAACTCGCCACGGAACACCCTGCGACTCGCCAACACCCTCAGCTGTCACACTCTGGTCTTCGGTCTCACTAACCACTAGGGCTCTGCCCCTACCACGACCACGTCCGCGACCACGTCCGCGTCCACGACCTCGACCAGCCACAGCATCCTCTCTAACCATCTGCACTACCATGGACAGAAGGCTAAGCAAACAATTTCTATTATAACACAGAAACATAAACTCACCGTGGAATCACACACTCGGCTCGAAGAGGATGTTCTGGGATTCCATGCCACACACAATTGACTAACTCACATAATCAATGAAGACATGCAATCCCAAACATCACAACAGAAACCTAGCGAACCCAAACCTAGAACCGTAAGGGCTCTGATACCAAAATGAAACGACCGACCCTTTTTTTTTTAATAAATAAATAATAAATAATAATATAATAGTTAACTACAACTAGTGGTCCCATACCCACTAGCCACCTAACCACATTCACAATCCAACAGCGGAACAACATACCAATAAATATCCAATAAAACAATAACCAATAACCAAATAAGTAATATCCAGCATAAATTCCAAACAGCATAAATCAAACAACCAGCAATCCTAACAATGCCAGGTAACCATACAATCAAGTCCCTAGAACATCCTCCCCTTCATTGCCTTTGATTCCACGATCACACTTTGCCTTTACCTGCACCACAACACAAATTGAGATGCATGAGTATTTGATAAACACTCAGTGAGGCAATCCTCCCATCTACTGGGCTATACACACAAGCAATAAGATCTCTACATGCCACAAACAACAATCAATAAAACAAACCAGGCAATATACAAAGCATGCAACATCCATCGTAACTGAACAAGGGGTGTCGACCGACACCAAACTAGTGTCGATCGACACCCTGCCCGACACTCCCGAAAACCCTAGTTTGTGTCGACCGACACCTCCACATGGCATCGATCGACACTCGCCAAAGTCCCGAGCCGTCCTCGCGTTGGTGTCGACCGACACCCCAACTGGTGTCGACCGACACCGATACCGAGCAGCGATTTCCCTCGATCAGAAACTCCAAATCTCGCCTCCAATCTTCTCCAATCCGCTCCTTGCACTCCCAGAAGCCAAACCCAGCCCAGATAGCAACGAAATATCATAGAGAACTCAAAGAAACAACCACATAAGCACCAAATCACATAGAATCTAGAGATCTTAGCTTAGATAAGCCATGGTCATGCACTCACCTCTTTGCAGGAAGTTTCTGACCAATAAGAACGAATCCCTCACTCCTAGCAAGCTTCTAGCACCTTCCCAGCCTCCAATCTCTCAAGAACAGCCAAGAAATCTCCCAATCTCACTCACAATCTCAAGAACACTTGTTTTCTCTCTTTTCCTCTTTTTCAAACAAAAACGGCGACCACAACCTCTGGAACACGACCTAGGTCGTTTCCTTCCTTTTAAGACCCAGTTCAATGGTTTTCCTTAAACCAAACCGAACCAAATCGATTAAAAACTCATTCTGATCGAACCGAAAAATAAGTGGTGTCGACTGACACCCCTTGGTGTCGATCGACACCCATCCCCAAAAACCAATTTTTGGTTTGCGGATGTTACACAAAACTTTTCCGTTTCTCTGACCTTGGCTTCCAAAGTTTTTCTCTCTTAATCCACAGAAATTTAGATGGAAATTCAGCATACGTAAGTTCTCTGGCCTGGGGATAAATCTTGTTGCATTCCATCCAGCCCAAAAATTTAGAAGTTCTATTTGTTGTACGGTGCAATACATCTTCTATTGGATCATCCTGATTGTAAATAGCCAATTCTTGTCCTGGAAGATGAAACAGAAGTTTTTCTACGGCTGTAGTACGATAACAAATCGGGAAAGCTAAAATTCGCCAAGAAGCCTCACATGCAGATACATACCTAAAAAAATATTGGATTAAATTTGTCACGTATAATTTAATATGAAAATATTTGACAATCCTATTAAGTTGTTACCTGCAATTGAAAAACTTTTTAATTTCATTTTCCTGATCTTCTTCTCCTACTTTGGCTCTAACATAGTCCGGACCTTTAGTGATGTACTTGAACAAATATTTAACTGAACGTGTCTGGTTGCACCACTCAACATTTATATGAGCACGAAAACGGAGTGATAAATCACGATTATAGGGAATAACGTAACTATTATCGTATTGAAATCCTCTTTTCTCCACGATTCTCCCATCGTTTCGTCGTCTATATATTGGATAGCCAGCATCGTCGACAACAGTATTATCCATTAATGGTTTTGGGAAGAATTTAGTGCATTGCCCATTATTCATGCAGACACTATCTCTGTTCATATGACCACACGGACCATGGATCATCACATCAGAAACAACTTCGTACAAATACTTATCCACCTCTTTATCAGGAATTTCAGCGCTTATGTATTTATCAATATCGTCTGATGTACGCATCTTATTGTCTGGGTGTAAAAACAGAATCATGTGCGCATGAGGCAGACCCCTCTTCTGGAATTCTATTGTATACATCGCTGAAAATTTTTAAAACAAATAAATATTTTTTAAAAACATTAATAAGTTATTTTTTTCCAAAGACTAATATAAATAATAATAATTAAAACTTATTAAATACATACCAGAATTTACGATACCAAAAGTTTTTTCCTTTCTCACTTGGTCCATTAATCTATCAAGTTTCATCTTGAAAACTCGGCTACATATATCAGGTCTATCTTCTTTACTAAGACGATGCCTTGCTAGATAACGATCAATTTCAGGCCACCTTGGGTTGCACGTAAAAGTTATGAAAAGATCAGGAAATCCAAAATACTTGCAAGTAGCCATGGCGTCGAGATAATGTTGCATCATATATCTTTTTCCACCCGTAAACGATGACGGAATAAATATTCTTTTTCCATGTTGTGCAAGGTCTTCATGTCCTTTTTCAGCAGCTTCAATTATCTTATCGACTCTTTCAGTTCGGAGTTTGCTTTGGTTCATCCATATGTAGTTCAACCTGTTCGATTCGATGGTAGTGAATGCATCGACTAAAAACTGCTGGAATAATTTGCCTGCCATAACAATAGTCGAAGACTCTTCATATCTTTCAAATATTCTATACGCATATAATTCCCTCATGGTAACGGTTTTCCTTTTACGTCCACGGGTATCCATGAAACCTATATTGATACCTAATCTGAAACCATCTTCACCATAAGGGAACAACAATGGGTACTGTAAAGGCAAGTATGCGGGATGAAGCTCACTTATTCTCTGTAAATTACCCGAACGACTTTCTATAACAATGTCACGTTTATTCACACCAGCCGTAAAATCTCCGGGTATTAAAGTAGCTACCTCTTTACTGGTAGGAAGATTATGAGTTCTTGCATCAGTAGTTCTTTCTGAAGGTAAGATTAATCGCAGACCTTCGCTACCTTCTTCCATATTAAATCTTTCACGTGCCGATCTAAACGCCTTAACATGTGGATTATGACTATCAAGCATTTTTTTTAATAGTTTAACAATCTCATGTTTTAAATCTCCAGAAGATCCTGATGATCTATATCAACAACAAAACACAAAAATTAATAATAATAATGATTAGTAGATACATAAAATTATTCTAAAGATATTTAACAAATAATTAAGATATGGAAAATATTTTAATACATATTTATCAATATATATAATTACCTAAATGCAGAAATTCTATTAGTTATCTCGTTACATACGTCATGTATATACAATTGCAAAAACATTGGTTCCTTTCCAGGTTCTGGCAAGATATCACCGATACGATGATAGTTTTCTCCGCACATCTGAAATAAATACGGCCCTCTACCATTATTTATTGAATGGTTAATTTTCCCACCTTATGATGTGAACGAAAACATCATGTTGTACCCTCGTATGTTATCGCGGAAGTTTTTACCCCTATCGTCATTATTATAAAACAACGATAATAATGTTTTAGGCGCAATCTTCAAAGTAGGAAGTATTACTTTGCCGCGATGGCAACACAATGAAAAATCCGGCTTTTCCTTTTTAGTTCGTTTGTTCACCCGTTCTCCATACCACATATTTGCTCCACAATTATCACATAAAAAATAAGGATCTCCATCATCATAATAACCTACATATACATTTTTTTAAAAAATTATTATTTTAAATATATGTTAGATATACATACTTATATACAAAACAGTCGTATAACGATTCAGATATGCATCGAGATATACCATTATTTAATAACTTAGCTTTTATGGGAGGAAAGCCAAGAAACATCTCAGATGTCGCATTGCTTTCATTAGTATCGAATGAAATCCCATCAGTAGAGCTGTCTGAATCACTTTCATCGTTCGTATCCGAATCAGTTGCGACAAAACATGCGAAATCTTCCTGTAATCCGGGAAGAAGGAAATTTTTCTGCATAGGTAACAATTGGATTAGTTTTAGCATTTATATATATATATATATATATATATTTTATATATATACTCATTTTTAAATCCCTTCCCGAACATATTACCTTTTTTCTTCATTTGTGCCTGTTTAGACTTCCGTATTTGCATTCTTTTCAACATTGCCATCTTATGTGGATCAGGATTCTGAAAATTAAGTGCATTCGTAAAAGCAGGAAGATTTATCGTAGAACTAACACCTGTAGTTTAATAATGTTGTTACGTGCAATCTATTAGTTTCGAATGTAACATATATCTTAATTTAAAGAATATAAAATGTCTGTACGTTTTCTAGAGACGGCATGTGTCGTTACATTCTTCCTCCGATATGGAATCTTCGAAGGTCTCATTATAATACGTCAAGTGTAGTAATCTGCAAAATGAAATTCAAAGTACGATCAAGAATTCATATAATCGAGTAATTCTGACAATTTTATTCTAAAATTCGCTGTTAGGTTTGTTTATATTGGAAGATGGTGCCGTATATATGATGCCATCTAAAATGTACTAATTATTGATATATACGAATATTGACATATGTATCTATATATCATCTTAACTTTTTGAATATTTTTTTAAAAATATGTTATTTATCTTTCTATTATGTATGGAGATCTTTAATACGTATTTTTTGAAATTTACTTTTTTGATCTTTGTCATTTTTTTTTTTTGTTATATTTCCATAATCTTGTAGATCATTATCGGGTCATTACTGAATATTTAGTTTTATTTTTATATTTTCAAATTTTACATTTTATTTATTGTAATAAATTTTAAAAACATGTTTAACTAAATATTTTCTTCCATTATTAATATTATACTATTAACGAACTTTCCGCTGAATTGTCATATCATAATTATTATTAATTATGAAGATAATTTCATTATGTTATAAAACTAACATTTGATAAACATTAAAAAGTGATAAAATCCCTTTAAATAACATAACGAATTATAATAACATCGTGATGATAATCAGAAATAAAATTAGTTATTATTATTGAATATCAAAATATGAAACTAAAATTCAAAAACGACATTCTAAGGTCTATCCTTTTTCATGATATATCTTTGCGTACATATTTCTTGTTTTTCACACACCAGAAATATCCGGAAACATCCTTATCATAAGTGTTAATTGACTCATTGATAGGTATGACATTGCACTCCATCCAGGATTGAAATTGAGATTTCTTGTTCGTTGAGTTCGAAATACTATTTTCACCGTCAACAATGGTATTTTGAACGTCAAGATGCGCCAATGAGTTATCTTCAGAAGAACTTGATTCTCTTCTGGTTTTCCTGACTTTTTTTTTAACTGGTTCCGGAATGGGATCCTCACAAAAGTAAACAAATTGTTCTGGTTGAATTTGCGAACGGAGCGAATCTTCATCAGGTCCTGATCTTTTTGGGTGGTTCGACGAACTCCAGATGAACGTTTCATTATGATTCTGCACGTATACAGATGAAACATGACAATGTAATTTCAATAATACAAAATAATAAAATCTTGAATTTTGCTTTACCTTATACGTCAAACAGCAAGAACTTAAGAATTGGTTCAGTTTTTTCTTTCTTTCTAGTTGACATGATAAATCAATAAGACTTATATATATACATATAAAATGTATTAAATTAAGATTTTAATGTAAAAAATTTTGTTAACATAATCGTTAATGGTCATTTTCTTAAATTATCGTATTGAATATTCAGATCATTAAATTTGGCCTTTTATTTCTTACATATTATCATTATTTATGGAATTTTGAAATATGTTTAAAAAGATTTAGGTTGGGGTTTAGAGATATTCTAACTATTAAAATTTCCCAAATGATTTTATAGTATGATATTTATTAAATTATTTTGTATATATTTTTAATTTTCGTTTATTGTAACATAATTATAGTAATTGATAGAATTAAAGTTTGACCAATACAAATACGCTAAGAAGTTTAAAAGCGTTCTTAATTGTTCAAAATAATTTTAAAATTCAATTTTAAAAATTAAAAAAAAAGATAAAAATAAAAAGTAACCAATATCATGTTTTGAAATGACGCAACTTTTTCAATCTCGGCGTTCAGATTTGATTTTTTTCCTTGTCATCATGCTATGACCCCCGGACGATCCAATATTGCTGTCTGTATAATCTCTCTTAGATGAAGTCAAATTCATTTCAGCTGGTGCGATTTGCAACTTATGGTCGTCGAGATCCAAAGAATTATTCGAAAGTTCATTCCTTCCATATAGTTCCTACATTGAAATTACATACATTGAGATTTAAAAGGTATAGAATTCATAATGATATTATGGATATATGCTTTTTTTTTGTTTACTTTAGTACCTTTCCAAATTGCACAACCATGTCTTCCTTTTCCCAAAACTTTTCGACAACATAAGCAGACTTGTCGCTTTTTAAATTCTCGATTGTAATCGAAATTTTAAACAGCATAGTCCTCCCAACCAAGGCAGAGAGACTTCCAGGAATAGGTGCAGTATCGTCCTGAACAAATGTCAAATCTTGATTAAATACTTGTTTTTATAACTTAGAACCAAAAAGAACTCAAATGATACTATACTTACTTTAGGTTTTTCCAAAGCTAGTTCTTCTGCTTTTTTTCCAATAAATAGTTGGGCAAGACCGTCAAAGAAGAGCAGCTTAATCTTTTGTGAACTTCCGTACCCAACATGAAGTATGAGTTTATACCTTATAAACAGTTTGGTACGACTTAAATGTGCGTATAGTTTAATCCACAATTCTTTTAAAAATTTAAGAGACAATTTGGCACTTACTTGTAATCAACTTCCATAACATCAGAATCACAAACTCCACAACTATATAGTAAATCCTTTCCAGTTTGAGATTCTGGTGGATATGGTTGCACCTTCTTATTGCAAACTTTACAGGCAATATAATACCATTTGGGCAACACTTCAACAGAGTGAATTGTCGCGATTGTCACACATGTTCGCGCCTGTAAAGAATTAATCAAACATTTATTATCCCAATTATAATTCAGAAAAAAATAAGATCACGATATCAATTTTACGTTTGAATCATTACCTCAAGTGCATAAACGATTTGGTCCATAGTATTCTTTTCGTTCACAATAAAAAACTCCTCATATAATGTCAGCTTGGGTTTCTGAGGGCTTGGGTCATCATCAAGTTGTACTAAATCAACAGCATCAGTAGGCAACCTATATAGTTATGATAATAATAAGAATATGTGTATGATTTAAGCATGTCCTGCAGAATAATATAGAAAGGATATATATATATATATTCATATATATACATATATGTATACTTACTTATTTCGAAACGCGTCTACTTCAGACATAACTGGATTTATGAGAATATCGGTAGAGTTGAACGCATTGGAAATACTATAATTTCCTGTAACATGGATTTAATTGGCAACGTTAGATTTGACAATTTTAAGCTTTAAATTTTGTTTTTTCTGAAAGTAAGATATTACCTTTCCATTCCTTCAGGCATGCAAATCGTATTACACAAACGACAACAGTATCTTGATGTTCTTTTATTTGTGTATCAAAGTCCTTTGCAAGATCCCCCCACACCGTGCAATTTAACCGGGTTCCACTATGTTACGAATGCATGCAAAAGAATAAAATTTAGTTATTTAATTTAGATTAAATTAATTTTCAAAATATTTACTAAAGTTACATACGTTAAATCTTGCAAATCGAAGCTCAATTTGACATTATCCTTCCCTTTCGTTTTGACGCTATCAAGATTTCCAACACTGACGATTTGGCCGATTACATCTACGAAAAAAACATGAATTAATATTTTATTTTTTTCATATAAATATAACTTTTAAAAACAAAGTTAATTAACAACTCACCAAACAATATATTCTTATCTAATTCTCCAGATAAGATAGTAGTAAACGCCTGAAAATATTTTTCTGGAACACGAACTGGGAATTCATCACATGGTTTCACAACAGTGGTTCTATAAAAGACGATTTTAAATCCCAAAGAACTTGTCTTAAAACTACTATCATAATCCACTAAGCTGAACGTATCGACTATTTTAGACTCGCCGACAGCGAGTTGATTTTGAAACCTGCTGACCAAACCATCTTCAATAGATGCATGTATCCTTGTACCCTATATATAACGATTTAAAGTTATAAAACTAATATCCAGTTTCACTAAAAATTTCATAGATAATTCAAATAAACATGACGCTTCAATTTAAAATTAGAACTTACATCACTATCAACGAAGACCATCTGAAGGGACTTGAATGATTTCCAAAGTCTTATGATACGGACTCTTATCTTTTGATGGTCTAAAGCAGGGTTGAGATTGTCTAACTGAACAAAAGGTCGAACGTTCATCTTTTTAGAAGTCATATTGAATTGAGCATACAACTCATAAACACATTAGCGGAACAATATTTATAGAGATGTTATACAACCGACTTGATTTTTTAATTTTTTAGAATATTTTCTTACTTTATTTTGTTAAAACGATAATGATGAGGAATGTAAACATATCATTTATGAATATTATCGATATGCTTATTATCATTATTAAAAAAGTATATTTAACATTTTTTACTCTTTCAGATTTAATGAAATTCATCAAGCAGTTGTAAATTACCATATATCGTTATTAAAATAAATGTTATTTTGTAATTTATAATAATGGTTTTTAATATTTTTATTTAAACAATTCTCTATATGTTAAAATTTGCAACTAACTAAATTTAATAATAATCCAGAAAAATAATATTTTAATTATTTTATTAAATCCCAAAAATCATCATATATAAACTTACAAAAGTGTTTATCAATAATATTCAAAAAATATGGAACATCGAAGTACGGATTTGAGCATAGTTATCGATAAGGATTTCGATGCTTCTCAAAGGAGTCCTCAACAGCAAGATGAATATAGGACTCAAGTGAATCTCTGTATTTTGCAGAAGGATAAATTCTAATCAGTATTTTTCATATGAATTAATCATTAATCAAATAAAGTTAGATTTTATTATTACCTTAGGTCTATAACGAACCTATAGTCGGTATCATCCAAATCTTTAATTCTTGACTCACCATGATCAACGTAATTGTACCTAAATATTTAAAGTTAGTCAGATACATCCACATATTTTTAAATATATAATCGAAAGACGATCCAAAGTAAATCTCTGACTTACATGAATATGTAGTCTGCAAAATCTGCACTCTTCGGGTCCTCGACAATCTCCGAGCATCCATCGCCGTTGGTTAGAAAAACATTATCATCTAGTATTACCGATGTTAAATAAACAAATTATTCATTATGATAATAAACTGTACTGAATTACTAAACTAATTATCTATAAACAAACATAATCACCTCCGAATCTTACTGCTTTCCACATTTTGAACAGACAGACCCTCTTCCTGTTACGCAGTTTGAAAGTTTTGAACATATGATTGGCATAGACTCCTGTTGCGAAGCAGTCAAGTACATATCCCCTTTGGAAAAAGGTTTGTTGATATAATAATGTCAATCTACGTATTTTATCAAGCACTTTAAACAGTTCTTAAAAATATTACTATTCATATATAAACTTACTCAATCGACTCGATAGTGAATTTTATGTAGCGATCCATCAAGCTCCAACGATAGACACCATCTTCTTTTTTGAAACTCTTGATTTCACCCATATTGGTGATGCATCCAATCAGATTAACTGCCATAAAAACGATTAATATGTGTTAAAAATAACAAATTAATCTTATATAAAACAATCCATTATAAAGTCCGATTTACCGTAAGGCCATCTTCCATGAAACGCATTATCAAAAACACGTTTAAAATCTAGATTATTAAAAGATTTGGAAATGATAGGATCTCTTGCAAAACTGATTATAGTTTTGTCTGTGAAGAAGATCCGATAACCGTTTTTAGTTTTCTGGATCTGTTCTCTGTCATTCTTGACTTCGAACTTCTCTATAACATAAGTTCGATCCTCCGACAATTTAAATTCCGGAACACCATTGAGTGATGCTGGGATAGTAGCATGTCCAAATGTACCCTAATTCAGAGAATGATTTACCAAAGTATTTAGACACACGAATACATATGAAGTAACAACGAAAAAATTCTGTATAACGTCTACCAAGATTAGTTCTGTCGACACATCATTTGAACGATCTCTCACTCTCCATGAACGGAAAACCTTGACACGAATCTTCCATCCCATTGTCCAAGGACACAATTTGTCGAGCATCACAAATCTCGCCATTTTTTTTTTTTTTGTCTTTTAAAAAAAGTATTTTAGTTGGAGTGAAGTTTAGTAAGAGAGTGAAATGAAGAAGTTGAAAAGACAGTAGTTTGGTTTTAAGTTTTTAAACTCGACTATAAGAATATATATAAGGTGTTAATGGTTGCATAAAAAGTATCGACTCGAAGGGGTGTTACCATTCACACCTTTTAACTACATAATTGAAAGGTTCATGAATATGTAAAAATCAGAGGGGATGTCTATTATGAATACAAAAGATTATTATATAATATAGTTTTCGTTTTATGAATTAATTAATAATTGAATAATATTATAAATCAAATTAAAATCCAATCACATTATCATAGAGGATTAAAGTATTATTTTTATCTTATAAATATGAAGTATAAAAGTCATGCACTTTAGAAAAATCAATTTCAAATTTCCATATCAGCAAAGGCATCCAACATCTGTGTGACTTGAGGACATGGAGGATTGATCATGACATTGGTACAATTGTGCACTGTGGTAGCCATCCATGTATCTACATTAATAAAATTTGATAATTAGTTAACTTTTTATTAAAAAAGCAATTATAGATTTTTAGCAAGAAATGGTGTGAACCTTTATTACTTTCGAGCTTGGCAAAACGTAATACACATATGATAATATCATTGTCACGATGTATCCAATGGTCATAGAAGCTGTTCGCGTAGTCTTTTGGTAAACGACATGAGAAATGTTCACCCCTACAATTTATCATCACTGAGTACTTCTCAAATCATTGAAATTTAAATTAGAAAGCTCAATAATTTAGAGCAACTTACTCAATATTTTCAAGAACAACAAATAACTCATTCCATTCTTTGTATGGTGGACCTTGTTCCATGGTATTTCCAACACTAAAGACTCTTCCAATAAGATCTACGAAAATTTATAAAATAATTTAACTAATCAAGCACTTTAAACTTAACATATAATAAAAAAAAAAATAGTACCCTTACCTACACAATATTCAGAATCAAAATATCCACTTTTAATATCACTGAATGATACGAAAGAGTAAAATTGATCTGAAGACAAAGGAAGTATTTTCTTAAACCATGTCCCATCTCTCCAATGTATTCTGAAACGATGGTCAGTTGGCCTAAAACCGCCATCAACATTGCTTAATGAGAAACTTGATAACATAATCCATTCACCTTCTTCCAAATCGTTAAGAAAGATGTCACGATAAGGAGAACCCATCAATACATGGATTTTTGTACCCTACGTAAACGTTATACATAAGTAAATAAAACTAAATTTAAATTTTTAAAACATTATATAATATAAATATACCTTCTCATCTACTACGATTAAGTCTGCTGACTTGAAAAGAGAATGACGACACTCAAATTTCCTCAGAATTTTTACGTTAATTTTCCACTCATGAACGAAGGGGTTTAATTCATCCACATCGAAAAAATAGTCTCTCTTCCCGAACTTTTTTTAATAGCGTTAGATAGGAGGTTAGCCATAATAAACTTTTTTTTTCAAAGAATTCTTAGAGAGTTCTGTCTGGCAAACGTATTTATATATACATAATACATAAATCTGTTTTAGAATATTTACATCTAAAGATATTGTCAAATATTCTGTATATATATCATCGTGAAAACTTTAATGGTATTTGTAAAACAATTATAAATTAGTAAATCATTATTGTCATGTTTCCAGTCATTTTTATAAAATTTCTATTTTGTATAAGTATTCAATATATTTCAGATATCTACATTCCAAATTATGTTATAACCACCGAAATATCCGCAAAGCTTATTAACAAAATATTATTATTTTCACAGCTATATTTTATATTATCTACATATTTTTATGTAATTAACATAATTAGTTATCCGTAAATAACATAATTAGATATATATATATATATATATATATATATATATATAATACAATAGAATTCTTTGATTTGATCATACTATAATTATAATGCTCAGTTTCAGATTATTTAATTAAACTCATTCAATCTTAAAGTCAAATAATCTGTCAATATTATTTATACAAATCTCGCTGAGAATTTCTTCAAAATAAGTTTTTTCATAAATTTAAAAATCAATTAAAAGGCCGAGCTCAAATACAATAGATATTTTATGATATATCAAATTACACTTTAATTATTATCAATATCAGTTCTCCATTAAGGCAAAATCCTCAAACATCTGCGTGACTTGAGAACATCCAGGATTGATCATGACCATTGTACAATTGTGTACCGTTGTTGCCATCCATGTATCTACATTAACAATAAATAATTAATTTATATTTTTTCAATTATAAACAATAATATTTCCAGCGTGTATAAATAATTCAAACCTTTGATAGTCTCAAGTTTGGCAAAACGTAACACACATATTATATCAAAATCACAATGTATCCAGTCATTGAAAAAGACATTCGCGTAGTCTTTTGGTAAACGACATGATAATCGTTCAAACCTACAATTATACGTTATGTATATTAGAGTCATTAACGAACACGAACGTATTGTTAAATTATATTTCGTTAATAGAACGACTTACTCAATATTTTCCAAAACGACGTACAACTCATCCCATTCTTTATATGGAGGACCTTCATCAAAACGATTTCCAACAGTGTACACTCTTCCAATAATGTATGTTCATAAGAATTGCATTATAAATTATTTTTTAGGTATTTCTTTAAAAAATTTATATAATTATTTTAATCTCACCTACACAATGATCAGGATCTAATTTCCCTCTTTTGATATCATTAAATGATACAAAAGAATAAAACTGCTTGGAAGACAAAGGATGGATTTTTTTAAACCATGTTTTGTCTCCCCAATGTATCATAAAACGATGATCAGTTAACTTTAAAACACCATCAACAATGGTTAGTGAGTGAAACGACCAACCTTTTTTTTTTTGTTTTAAATAATAATAATAAATAATAAATATATAATATAATATAATAATAAACTACAACTAGTGGTCCCATACCCACTAGCCACCTAACCACAATCACAATCAACAGCGGAATAACAATACCAATAACCAATAAATAAAATCCAATAAATATAAACCAATATTATAGCAAGGCAATATCTCAATACCAAACAACAAGAAACATGAAACCAGCAACCTAGCAATGTTTCTAATGACTCAACTCTAGCACCCTAGCAAATGCCAGACAACATCCAATCGAGTCCCTAGAACATCCTCCTCTTCATTGCCTTGATTCCACGGTCACACTTTGCCTTTACCTGCACCACAAACACAAATTGAGATGCATGAGTATTTGATAAACACTCAGTGAGGCAATCCTCCCATCTACTGGGCTATACACACAAGCAATAAGGTCTCTACATGCCACAAACAACAATCAATAAAACAAACCAGGCGATATACGAAGCATGCAACATCCATCGTAACTGAACAAGGGGGTGTCGAACGACACCAGATGGTGTCGATCGTCACTGACTATCTGGTGTCGACCGACGCCAAACTGGTGTCGACCGACACCCTGCCCGGCACTCCCGAAAACCCTAGTTTGTGTCGACCGACACCTCCTCATGGCATCGATCAACACTCGCCAAAGTCCCGAGCCGTCCTCGCGTTGGTGTCGACCGACACCCCAACTGGTGTCGACCGACACCGATACCGACCAGCGATTTCCCTCGATCAGAAACTCCGAATCTCGCCTCCAATCTTCTCCAATCCGCTCCTTGCACTCCCAGAAGCCAAACCCAGCCCAGATAGCAACGAAATAGCATAGAGAACTCAAAGAAACAACCACATAAGCACCAAATCACATAGAATCTAGAAATCTTAGCTTAGATAAGCCATGGTCATGCACTCACCTCTTTGCAGGAAGATTCTGACCAACAAGAACGAACTCTCTCACTCCTAGCAAGCTTCTAACACCTTCCCAGCCTTAGATCTCCCAAGAACAGCAAGGAATCTCTCAAACTCTTCCCAAAAGCTCAAGAACACTCTCTCTTTGTGTTTTCTCTCAAAAACGGCGAATCACCAAAATAACACGACCCTAGGTCATTTTCTACCTCAAATAACTCGATTTAGGGATTCCCTAAACCAACCACACAAACCGGACAATTAAAATTGAACCGACCAAACCGGCCACAACTGGTGTCGATCGACACTCCCTCTGTGGTGTCGATCGACACCCTCACCAAAATTCCCAGAAAATGGTTTGCGGGTGTTACAATTCTCCCCCACCAATCTAGATTCGTCCTCGAATCTCGAACAACCATCAGTCAAGGACTCCCGTGCAACCGCCTCCACGGCCCGCACTCCTCCGACCGATCTACAGAAGGTCACCTCTAGGCGATAGACTCACGCTCCAGGCATCATTTGCTCTTGACTTTTTGGACTTTCCTTTACTCATAGGCCTAAACCTTGAGTTTTTTATTGGCTCCTCATCAGACCTAAGTCTGCATGCCAAATGTTGGCTCCTCATCAGGCCGAAGCCCGCATGCCATAATATATAAGGAAAAGTCCAAACTCGTCTCTCGGGTTGCCACCCTACAGCGCGCCCCCGGATCGTCATCCGAAGTCGATACACCAACCATTCTTCCGAGCCACAACGTCTCTGAAAATGGCAGTACTAGGAGAACCTAAGTCCCCCAAGAGTCGCGAGCAAACAATTCTGAACACGTCCGAGTCCTATCCCTATCCAGGTTTCCTTCCCGTGGCTCGCGTAAAAATATCTCAATGTCCTACCAACCACATATTCCCTCACTGGAATACCTCATGACCACACAAGGATCATATACGCCACAAGGGCCGCCACAAAGGCCAAACAAAATGTCCTAAAGACGACCGCCACCAAGGCCAAACAAATGTCCTAAAGAGGACCGCCACCAAGGCCAAACAAATGTCCTAAAGAGGACCGCCACCAAGGCCAAACAAATGTCCTAAAGAGGACCGACACCAAGGCCAAACAAATGTCCTAAAGAGGACCGCCACCAAGGCACTCTGGCTAAACAGCCCGCCACAAAGGCCATCTGTCCCGAAGGACCGTCACAAAGACCATCTGTCCCGAAGGACCGTCACAAAGACACTCTGGCTAAACAGCCCGCCACAAAGGCCATCTGTCCCGAAGGACCGTCACAAAGACACTTTGGCTAAACAGCCCGCCACAAAGGCCAAACAAACGTCCTAAAAAGGACCGCCACCAAGGCCACACAAATGTCCTAAAGAGGACCGTCACAAAGACACTCTGGCTAAAAGCCCGTCACAAAGACCCCACAATGTCTAAAAAGACTGCCACACACGGGCACACTGACTCAAAAGTCCGCCACAAAGGCCACAAAAGCCCCTCCAAGGCTTCCCACCGCTAAAATGGACAAATTCTGACTCATGCAAAACTTTCCATATTTAGCACTTTCCATCTTTGGAAAACTTCTATTTCAGGAAACTTTCTTCCAAAACCCCGCCTCACAGAAACTTTGTACCCCGAACACCACCTCATCTTGTTACTGAGTCGCACAACCAACCACCCCAAGCGACCGAGTAACAAGAGAGATGGGCTGGAATACTCCATTCCCGCTCCAGCCACGGATACAGATGGGACCCGGCTAAACAAGCTCAAGTCGCGGCTTGCTTCTCATACCACTTCTTGAACCTTGCCTTCATCTTTGCCTCAGGCTACCAAGTCTGCTCCTCAACACCATCACAGTCCCAAAGGACTCTCATCAAAGGAATCTTCTTCTTCCGAAGTTCCTTGATCCTCCTCTCGAGAACCCTCACTGGTCTCGCCTCCAAAGTCATGTTAGGCTGAAGATCTTCAGGAATCTTAGCCAACAACTGATCATCCTCGCGGAGACACCTCCGCAACATAGACACATGGAAAACCTTGTGGAATGCACGCATAACCTCAGGTAACTCCAGTCTATAAACCACTGGTCCAACTCGCTCAGTCATTCTGAACGGACCCATATACCTCGAACTCAACTTAGTCTCAGTCAATGACTTGTTCGGACCCCGCAACATGGCCATCTTGAGGTACACTCAGTCTCCCACCTGAAACTCAACTTCTCTCCTTTTCTTATCAGCATAACTCCTCTGCCTATCCTGGGCTTCCTTCATGTTCAGCTTGAGAACCCGAATCTTTTCTGAGGTCTCCTGAACAAAACTAGCCCCATATATGCTCCTCTCCCCCCCCTGAGTCCAACACAATGGGGTACGACACGGCCTCCCATACAAAGCCTCATAAGGAGCCATCCCAATACTTGCCTGATAACTGTTGTTATAGGCAAACTCTGCCAAACACAGGTGGTCCACCCAATGGCCACCCCAATCCAACACACACATCCTCAGCAAATCCTCCAACGTCTGAATCGTCCTCTCTGACTGTCCATCTGTCTGTGGATGATAAGTTGTACTCATATGCACCTTAGTGCCCATCTCTGTCTGGAATGCCCTCCAGAACACCGAAGTGAACTTAGGATCCCTATCAGACACAATGCTCGCTGGCACCCCATGCAACCTGACTATCTCCCTCACATACTTCTTAGCCAAGACCGCTGCTCCATCAGTCTTCTTAATGGCCAGAAAATGTGCTGACTTAGTCAACCGGTCCACAATGACCCAAATAGCATCAAAGGTCCGTGACACTGGCAATCCTACCACGAAATCCATAGTGATCATATCCCACTTCCACTCAGGAATGGGTAAACTCTTCAGTAACCCGCCAGGAACCTGATGCTCAGCCTTCACTAGCTGACATACGTCGCACCTCGAAACCCAACTAGCCACATCCTTCTTCATCCCGACCCAATGATAGTACCTCTTGAGGTCACGGTACATCTTGGTCGCTCCTGGATGAATGGATAACTTGCTCGCATGAGCCTCTCTCAGAATCTCCTGTCTCAACTCCTCATCCTTGGGCACACACACACGACCGTGCACCAAGATAGTACCATTATCTGAGACCTGATACTCTGAATCCACATCCTTAGAGGCATTCACTAGCCCCAAATCCTTCTCCTGAGCCAACCGCACTCTACTCAGAAGATCTGCTCTATCTACTGCTTCCAAACCCAACGGTTCCTGTGAAACAGCACATAAGCTCAAAGCACTGATCTCCCCTACCAGAGACTCCATCTCCTACTCCTGAGCCGAAGCTACCCTCTTCCGACTCAGAGCATCTGCAACCGTGTTAGCCTTACCAGGATGATAAGCTATCTCCAAATCATAATCTGCCACAAGCTCCATCCACCGCCTCTGTCTCAAATTCAGCTCAGGCTGAGTGAATATATACTTCAGGCTCTTATGATCTGTAAACACCTGTACCTTTGCACCATAAAGATAAGATCTCCAAATCTTCAGGGCAAAAACTACAGCACCCATCTCCAAATCATGAGTGGGATAGTTGCCTTCATGCACGCGCAACTGCCGCGAAGCATAAGCAATCACCTTCCCATGCTGCATCAGAACACAACCCAACCCAACTCTAGATGCATCTGTATAAACCACATAGGGTTCTCCCTGCTCAGGCAAAGCCAACACTGGCGCAGTGGTCAACATCTCCTTCAGGCTTGCAAAGCCTTCCTCACACTCTTCTGACCAGACAAAAGGAACATCCTTCCCTGTCAACTTAGTCATAGGACGTGGTCTGCTTGCAAACCCCTGCACAAATCTCCTGTAGTAACCTGCCAATCCAAGGAAACTCCAGATCTCTGTGGCATTCTGCGGTCTAGGCCAATCTCTGATAGCCTGAATCTTCTCTGGATCTACTGAAACCCCCTCAACAGAAACAATGTGACCCAGAAAGCCCATCTCACGCTGCCAGAAACTACACTTGCTCAACTTGGCAAACAACTTCTGCTCCCGCAGCTTCTCCATAACTGCCCTCAAATGCACTGCATGCTCCTCAGGACTCTTAGAATAAACCAGGATATCGTCGATGAAAATGATGACAGATACATCCAGAAACTCCTGAAACACACTGTTCATCAATCTCATAAACGCTGCTGGTGCGTTAGTCAACCCGAAAGGCATCACCACAAACTCATAATGCCCATACCTCGTCCTGAAAGCAGTCTTCCTCACATCTGCCTCATCTGTCGGTATCTGATGATAACCCGATGCCAGATCCACCTTGGAGAACCAAGTAGCACCCTCAACTGATCCAACAACTCGTCAATCCTCGGGAGAGGGTACTTGTTCTTCACAGTGACCTGGTTCAAACCCCTGTAATCAATACACAACCGGAAACTCCCATCCTTTTTCTTGACAAACAACACCGGCGCTCCCCACGGTGACACACTTGGACGGATGAATCCCTTACTCAGCAAATCCTCTAGCTGCTTCTTCAGCTCTGCCATCTCTGCTGGAGCCATTCTGTAAGGAGCCTTGGATAACGGTGTCGTCCCCGGTTCCAGTTCAATGGTAAAAGGATCCGACCGAGATGGTGGTAATCCTGCAGAGACTGAAACACATCCTCAAACTCCTCCACTACTGGAATACCGCTAACCGTAGACTTCCCCACTGACTGGCATAGATATGGTAACAAATAAGCCTCACGGCCCTTCTCGATCATCTTCCCAGCCTGAATGGCTGAGATCACGAGACTCCCTGAAGTCGGTCTAATACCCTGAAAAACCAACTTCCCTCCTGGACGCTCAAACTCCACTCTACCCCGATAGCAATCTAAATGCACCATATGCCGATGCATCCAATCCATCCCGAGAATAACATCGTACAGCTCTACGGGACTGATAAGCAAATCCGCTGGCCATGACTCTCCTGCGATCTGAATATCAATTCCTCTAGCTCGTCCAATAACTTTCAGGAACTTGCCTCCCGCAACTCTAACAACTCCTGTGCACTCTCCAGGATCCCCGCTGATCCCCGCACACTCTGCACACTCTAGAGTAATGAAGCTATGCGAAGCTCCAGAATCAAACATAACGTGGGACTTAAACCCGCCCACCATCAAGGTCCCTACACAAACCTCATGTGTTGAGAACCTAACACTTTATCACAGGAACATAAAATCTGACCCTACTAAAATTCACAAAGATTAAGTACCAGAAATTATACCTGTGATCGCCCCGGCACTGGTTCCACCAGTCTCCACTGTCGTGTAAACCCGAGGCCCCTGCTCAATCCGTGCCACCTGCTGACCCCCAGGCTGCACCTGCTGCAACGCTGCCACTGCTGCCGGCTGCAGCTTGGGACAAAAAGGCTTGATGTGCCCTGTCTCCCTACAATGATAACACACCCGAGGTCCTGCCGTCGGAACACTCCTCTTGGGACAACTAGCAACCCTGTGATCCCTGCTCCCACAACCGAAGCAACCCGCACCACTCGGCTTCTGCGTAGCCTCCCACTTCCTCTTGGTTCCCTGGGCATGCCTACCGCCCCTGCTAGAACCACCCTGCTGCTGAGCCTTACTAGCTGAACTGCTGGAGCTACCGCCACTGACTGTGCCCGGATATCCTCCTCAATCTCTGCTGCAGTCTCAACCAGCTCTGCACGCGTAGCATAACTCCTCCCTCTACAGTGAACTCTCAAGTCATCACGTAGAGCCCTCAAGAACCTCCTGATCTGAGCCTCTTCAGGCTCCATAGCCCAACCTCCATAACAAAGAAGTCGACTGAACTCCAGGTCCAACTCCCGCACTGACCGTGCCCCCTGAGACAACTGAAGGAACTGCACCTCCAAACGATCCAATGCCTCTCTAGGAAAATACTTGCGGTTGAACTCCAAAACGAAGTCAGCCCAAGTCATCTCCCGCTGCACCCTCCTAGCAGCCACAGATCTCCACCACAACTCAGCATCACCACTCAAAAAGTAGACCCCTATGTCCACCCAAACTCCTCAGGACATCTCAGAGTGTGGAAGTTACGTTCCACTCTCGTCCTCCACGCATCCGCAGCAGTAGGATCTACACCTCCTGAAAACTGCTCAGTACGCAACCGACCCATCTCTGTCAACATGCTGAGATAACGAGCATGGACCCCCGCATCCGCAGCCACTGGCTGCCGCTCCTCCGCCACCACTGGTGGCACTACCTGAGCCTGAGCCGGTACCACTGGTGGTAACCGCTCTAACACCTGTGCTAGCAAAGCCGCAAGGTCAACACCAGGACTCCACCCGCTGGGACCCCCACACCGGGACCCTAGCATCACCGGCCACTGGAGCATCAACACCGCCCCCTCCTGCCACACTCACGGAATCCCCGGAACACCCTGCGACTCGCCAACACCCTCAGCTGTCACACTCTGGTCCTCGGTCTCACTAACCACTGGGACTCTGCCCCACGACCACGTCCGCGTCACGACCGTCCGCGTCCACGACCTCGACCAGCCACAGCATCCTCTCTAACCATCTGCACTACCATGAACAGAAGGCTAAGCACACAATTCCTATTATAACACAGAAACATAAACTCACCGTGGAATCACACACTCGGCTCGAAGAGGATGTTCTAAGACTCCATGCCACACACAATTGACTAACTCACATAATCAACCAAGACATGCAATCCCAAACATCTACAACAGAAACCTAGCGAACCCAAACCTAGAACCGTAAGGGCTCTGATACCAAAATGAAACGACCAACCTTTTTTTTTTGTTTTAAATAATAATAATAAATAATAATAATAAATAATAAATAATAAATATATAATATAATATAATAATAAACTACAACTAGTGGTCCCATACCCACTAGCCACCTAACCACAATCACAATCAACAGCGGAATAACAATACCAATAACCAATAAATAAAATCCAATAAATATAAACCAATATTATAGCAAGGCAATATCTCAATACCAAACAACAAGAAACATGAAACCAGCAACCTAGCAATGTTTCTAATGACTCAACTCTAGCACCCTAGCAAATGCCAGACAACATCCAATCGAGTCCCTAGAACATCCTCCTCTTCATTGCCTTGATTCCACGGTCACACTTTGCCTTTACCTGCACCACAAACACAAATTGAGATGCATGAGTATTTGATAAACACTCAGTGAGGCAATCCTCCCATCTACTGGGCTATACACACAAGCAATAAGATCTCTACATGCCACAAACAACAATCAATAAAACAAACCAGGCAATAGACGAAACATGCAACATCCATCGTAACTGAACAAGGGAGTCGACCGACACCAGATGGTGTCGATCGTCACTGACTATCTGGTGTCGACCGACGCCAAACTGGTGTCGACCGACACCCTGCCCGACACTCCCGAAAACCCTAGTTTGCGTCGACCGACCCCTCCTCATGGCATCGATCAACACTCGCCAAAGTCCCGAGCCGTCCTCGCGTTGGTGTCGACCGACACCCCAACTGGTGTCGACCGACACCGATACCGAGCAGCGATTTCTCTCGATCAGAAACTCCGAATCTCGCCTCCAATCTTCTCCAATCCGCTCCTTGCACTCCCAGAAGCCAAACCCAGCCCAGATAGCAACGAAATAGCATAGAGAACTCAAGGAAACAACCACATAAGCACCAAATCACATAGAATCTAGAAATCTTAGCTTAGATAAGCCATGGTCATGCACTCACCTCTTTGCAGGAAGATTCTGACCAACAAGAACGAACTCTCTCACTCCTAGCAAGCTTCTAACACCTTCCCAGCCTTAGATCTCCCAAGAACAGCAAGGAATCTCTCAAACTCTTCCCAAAAGCTCAAGAACACTCTCTCTTTGTGTTTTCTCTCAAAAACGGCGAATCACCAAAATAACACGACCCTAGGTCATTTTCTACCTCAAATAACTCGATTTAGGGATTCCCTAAACCAACCACACAAACCGGACAATTAAAATTGAACCGACCAAACCGGCCACAACTGGTGTCGATCGACACTCCCTCTGTGGTGTCGATCGACACCCTCACCAAAATTCCCAGAAAATGGTTTGCGGGTGTTACAGTGAGAATCTTGATAACGTTATCCAGTCACCTTCTTCCATATCGTTTAAAAAGATGTCACGATAAGGAGGACGCATCATCACTTGAATTTTTTTACCCTATATTATTAAAAAATATATAACCAACATAATATGATTTTTTTGTTTGAAAATTATCATACGGGATACACAATGTGAAATTACCTTATCATCGACTACAATCAAATCAGATGATTTAAAATTAGGACGGCACACCTCAAACTTCCTCAGTATTTTGACGTTAATCGTCCACTCATGAACAAAAGGGTTTAGGTCTTCCACATCGTAAAAATAGTCTCTCTTTCCGTTCTTTTTTTTAATGGGATCTAACAGCAGGCATGCCATGTTTATAAAAGAGAATAAAAATTTATGGTAAAACTAAACCTACGATGTTGATTTTTTCAACTTGTAATCGGAAAAATATATATATATATATACATTATTATTTTTTTTTTTTTTTGAAAAATGTTTATTTATGATATTATCAAAACTCAATATTTCTTACCATTAGATAAATTCGATGGTATATATTCATTCTCAGTAATCACCAATATATTTGTATATTTACACAAACTTAAATTATTTACATAATCTTTTGAGAAACTTACGATTTTTAAAAGTTTTAAATATATATAAAAATATATCACTCAACGAATATAGGAACTATATATCAAACATTGCATACCATATTTTTTTTACGATTTATGAGAATAACTTTAAAGTCCAAGACTAAGATATGTTTTCTTTACGATTTATTTTAGAATAATAAAATAAAGCATCGATTATATTTTATGTCAGATAATAATAATTTAAAATTCAAGAACAGCAAACGATTAAGATAAAATTCTTAACATTGTTAATGATTTATAGAGGGAACACGAAGTTTATCCCAATCAATTTTAGGAACAACACATTCTTTTTCATCTTTCTCAATAACAACCCGAACATCTTCTAGTCTGTTTCGCTCTTCAATCAAGTCGATTCGCCCCTCCAAGATATCGTCTATTAGCGAGATCTGAGCATCGATTGTTTCAAGCTGACAGTTCAAGCCGACAGATTCTTCTTTTTTGTTGATGTACTCTTTCCTTTAGAACTACGTCTCTCGATTTGCGGAACGCTTGTTTAACTGTGTCGATTGCTCCATCTTCCCAGCCGAAATCTGACATAGGCTCTTTCCGTTTCCTAGAACTTTCACCTTCCATCTATGATTTTGAAAAAAAAATATAAAGATCTTTAAACTTTCAAACAAAGAACTGCTGGTACGAAAAAATTTAATGAATATCGTTTGGGATCTTACCACAAGGTTATGGATGATAATAAGCTTTTATTTTTCTCTTTCTTTCTTGACAGGGGAAAACAAAAAGTCACGATAATAATAATAATATAAAGACTTAGAATGCTTAAATATTAGTTCTAAGAGTCGCGATGGTTTTCTAATTGGCATCTATTAAGGCCAGGCCCATATAATTTAACCAAGAAAAACATTTGATCCTCTCTGTCAAATTTTAATAGATTTTAAATTAATTAAATTCACGTGAGTCTACTTGTGAAGATAATTGTTATTTTAGAAAATACTTAATAAAAGTTAAACAAAAATTCGAAACATATTTAAATAAATTAAATAATTATTCATGCCCAAAGTTTCAACAAACTATAGATTGATGCTCGTATGACGAAATTATTCATCATCGTCATCTTCATCATCATCATCACTGCAATCAACGTTTAGCCAGCGTCTGTAAAAATAAAACAATTCAGGATTAAACTTCCCACATAATTTTGTTTATACTTTTTTTTTCAATTTATTAAATTAATGAACTTACAGCATATCGCCAGTATTAATTCCATCCACTTCATCTTCAAGAATGACCTTTGAGCATCGCAACTGAGACATCAAACATTGCATACCTAGCAAAGTAGAATTTAAGTAAAATGATATTTTGGATAGTATATGAGACTAATATTGAACAGTACCTTCGTAAACAGAGATCCTCCAAAACAGAAGAGTACACATTATTGGTTGATTAGTAGTATAGGTAGGCGAAGACATAATTTGTTTCCGTTTCTCAAGAAATGCAGTACAAACCGAACCAACAGCAACACATTCAATCTCTTGACCACTTTCAGAAAAATAAAATGATTGTATATAATTTAATAAAGAACTGTTTAAAAAAAAAAAATTTATGTATTTACAATGTTATAGAAAGTTTTTTTAAAAATATCTTACTTGTGTTCAACGATAGTGAAGGTCACAACTTCATTCTCTGAAATGTAGCCATTTTGATGATCGAGGAAATCAATCATCTGCCAATTGTTTACATGTACCACCATTCCTAAGACATCTAATAAAAAAAATAATTTTAATGTTTATTAAATATAGTAAAATTAAGATGGATGTATGAACATGAATTGAGTATAAAAACTTACCTACACAACAATTCTTCTCGTCAGGCGTCGCATTTTGCATTCTTGGTGCATCATACATAAGAATAAAATTGTCAGTACTTCGTGGATCTATTGGAACCATTTTTGTTTTTTCCTGGATCAGGATCTCAAACGGATGGTTTGAATTTCGGGATGATTGTTGACCTTCAATCACCTTAAATCCAGAAATCTCGTACCAGTCTCCTTCTTTGAGCTTTCCATAGTAACAGTCTACATAAAGTTCTGCATCTATCTTGGCATCAATCCTAGTTCCCTAAAATATAAACATAATTTAGCATTCCAATGTTTTTTTTTTTGTTGTATAACTTGATTGATATTTGCTAAAACTGCTAAATGGGATGAGCAAGAAAATTTACCCTTTCGTCGACCAAAATCAAACTTTGATAAAAAGGCTGTCCTTGTATAAAATGCGGTGGCCATTCTCGAAGTATTTTCACAGCAACTTTCGGCTTACGTAAAGTAGGATTCAGATCTTTCAAGTACAGCACCATCCCGATTGGACTTTTTTTTGCGTGTATTTAGAAGCTAGAATAAGTATCAGAGAGAACTTTCAATTTGTTGTAGTTCAAATATTCATAGACAAAGGAAGATAAGGATTTTTACAATTACAGTTAAATATTTGTGTAGATTGTATTAAAACCCGTGCTCAAAACAGTGAAAGCTGCATGAGTATCTGTTCGATATGAATTAATCAATGTTTTCGTATTTTCAGAATACTTTATTTTAAAAAAAAAAAAAACTGGACGGTTGAAACTCTATCCAGACTGCATGCCTTCCCTTTTTTATTTTCAACATGCATGCTGACATCTTTAATTATGATGCATTGGACTATCGTTTTTTTATTACTAAGACTTTTGTTGAAACTTCATTGGAAAACTAAAAGTCTTCCACTTCATATTTCTTTTTAAGTAATTTATATGTAGTTAATTTTTGAATTTATGTTTAAAGATGAATTACTGGTTATTAAAAACATAATTTGTTATATGTAACTAATTTGTTTAGCTCATTATATGTAAATAATAATTAAAATTTTTCATTTTATATCAAAGCAAGAATTTTAAAAATCCAACTACTAACTAAATATAAAATAATTAAAATCCCATCAAATCCCTAGAACGCCATAAAAATTCATGGAAGCCAGTCTTCTATCCGCGAGTCCTCTCCTCGATCTCCTATAATTCAATTAAGTAGAACGTGAAAAAGTTTATAAAAGAATTTCGTTTTCATCTATGTTATAGCATGAACAAAGATGTTATTCTTACAATTCCATCATTTTCGCAACCTCAGAATTGCGAGGATTGAGTGTTATTCGCGTACAAACTGTAGAAGATATACTTCTTTTTCCTGCAAAGTTATAACAGAATTTATTCCTTTCAATACACGATCATCATAAATATGAAATAATTTTTATTAAATTAATTGTATACCTTGGAAATCTTCAATAACACCCCAACGAATAACACAAATTAAACGTTCACCCTGGAATTATTTTAAAGCATCGTAGAATTCCGCAGCCGTTTTTTCGAATAATTCACACCTTAGTAGGGTTCCACTAAAATTAAAGAATTAAAATTTGTGTGATTTAAAATAATTGATTAATATTATGATTATGTATAATATAAAAATATATGAGTTAAAAAATTTACCTGAAATCACGAAGATCAAATGAGATTTTGTGGTTAATTGAGATATCCTCTCTTTTTTTTTTAATTTTAAGATTATCTTCAGTACATTCCAGCTCATCATCTGTTTCATCTTCTTCAAAATCTTGGACATAATCTTCGTCATCTTGATCATTGTTACCACTGTTATCTGTTTGGTATTCGCTATCATCATCAGTTTCTTCCTCAGTATCATCCTCTTCTTCATCTTCTTTATAATCATCATCGTCCTGATCTCCAACATCAATGTCATCATCAGAGTCTTCAAAGATCGTGGAATCTGTTTCATATTGATCATGAAAAGTAATGTTTTTCTTTTGATCTGAACCATATCGAGTACAGTACTTAAATAACATACGGATATTATAACTTTGTGTGACATCCTCATGTTTTCCATTATTTTCCACCCCTTTGATTTCCTCTTTTTGTTGTAATTCTTTGAAATTACATCTGAATTCGCCAACTTTTACAACCTCACCAGTAATGTCTGTATAAAATTTAAATTATTAGTTCAAATATAATGAATCTCAAATAGTATTTGAAATTTCTTTTTTAAAGACTAAATTATTCCCTTACCGATTAAGTAATCTTCACATTGGGTACCATCATGGATGAGTTTGAAGTCGACGAAATCATAGAAATCTTCCCCTCCAACAATTGAATTCTCTCTTATCTTGGTATTGTACAAAATAACAATTTTGTAACGATGTGTAGTAGCTAAACATGAACCATTCTGTTCAACAACCTTAAAGTCTTCGAAATCAAGCCAATCACCAACCTTGAACTTTAAGACAAAACGATCATAAACATCTCCACCAAAGGAGCATTGGACCTTTACACCCTAATAAAACATAGTATTATTAATTATCGGATAATACGATTTTGTTACATGTCTATAAAATATTTTTAAAACCTTGTGATTTGTAACTTTTAAGTATAATTGCATATAAACTTATTGTTTGAAATATATAATGAGCTTATAATTAAATTAAAGTAAATACCTTAATATCAGTTAAAACCATCTCCAAACTTGGACCTTTATCTTCCCACAGACATAAGACCTTCACACGAATTTTCCATTCATATGTTGAAGAGTTCAAACGCGAAACATCATCAAAAAGGCTATACCTAACCATATTTTCTTGCTTTTTTTCGTGTGTTCTGTGGATTTCTTCTCTGATTTAGGTTTAAAAAATCAAAAGTGTCGAATAGACGTATATATATACAATTTTATACATTCACAATTTACATTTTTTTTTCGGAAGTGATATTTTTAAATTCCTGTTTACCAAATCATTTTACTATTCTGTAAAGATCTCCCGACATTGATATATCTTTATATTTCCTTTTATTTTTGAGTTAAATAGTAATCTTCTTAATGATTATCATTACGGCTTTAAATGCGTAATTTTTTTTTTTTTAAAAAATAAATCATGATCTTACACTATATTCTAAACTGTTTTAAATATAGAATATCTCTTAAGATTTCCAACCCTACTTTACATAAGGTATAAAATAACAATTTTAGATTTTTCTAACAATGATCTACAAAGTTTTGAACATAATAATTATCACATTTTTAAGAATATTAGCATCATTATGTCTTTTCTCTATTTTTTTCAAAATTGAGATAATAATCAAGAACCTTAATAACCGATCGTTTAGATATCATAATATTCATAATACTATTCTCTAAATATCATGCTTATATTATCCTTACGTATGAATATGAGCTACGACACCAAGGATTGTTCTTCCATATGCAGATTGTTTTCATTAATTAATAAAATTATTCAAAATATTAGACATAATTTTTAACATTTTTTATGTTAATAATAGTTATGAATATAACATTTTATTGTTTTATTTTGTTCTTATATAATAATCAAGCACCCTGGTATTCGATCATTTGATCGTCATTATTAAATTATAATCTCATATTATTAAAATAAATTATCATTGGACTAATTCTATCTCATAAAATATTCAACCATCTAAAACAATATCAATAAAAATACGATTATAAGATCGCATAACATTCATCCTACTATTCTCGAAAAATCGTCTTCCTCCTTTCTTCACGCCTGATTTTTTGCAACGACACCAATCATATCTTCTTCCATTCGCTGCCTATTTTTAAAAATAGTAACAATGTTATAATTATATATAATGGAAAACGACTCTGTTTGAAGATAATTACCGTGTAGTTTAGAAGGAACGGAAACGACTCTGTTTTTTTGCGATCAATAGGTTCTCTGCAAATATTCATAAAAATAGGATTAAGATCAGAATTTACAGACAAATGGTAATAATTTGTTTCATTAAATTTTAGTATCAAGATGACTTTAAAACACTTTTGATTTGCATAATAATACCAAATAAACAAATGATTAACAAACGTTTGAAGATGATCCAAACAAATAATTAGTGTCAAAACTGTTTTTTAACATAGAATTACTACCGAACAATAGCCGAAAGACGTTGTGTTGCTGACTCTGAAACTCTAATCTGTTGATTAATCACACTAAATGTTGTTATATCCGTGAAAAAAAGAGTTATTCATTTAAAACAATAACTATTAATTTATTTTAAAAAAATATACCATAACTTCTGGGATATTATCAACACCATTCACAGTCTTTCTGCAATAATAATCAGTAAATGCAAATGTTAATATGATTTTCTGAATCAAATATATTTATATATATAAATAATTTTCCTTTTAAAATAAAAATACCTGTTTTTCACAATACGATCATTGGTAGATTCATCTAAACAATGTTTAAATTTAATTTGATCAGTAGAAATATATTAATATAAGGAATTTTAAGTTTAGCAATATACCTTTTAGCAATATATTTGAAGATGCAGAATTCAAATAAAAAAATTCGATAGCCCTCGCCACCTCCACCTATTCATTTATATTTATTTGTTAGAACCACATACTTATAAATTATTTTTTATAACGATGATAGAGTAATTTACTATTAAAATTTAAATTACCAAACATCTCTCATCACTATGATCATCTTCAGAAGCTTTCCTGCAACTATAGAAATAAGTCTTTCTATTTAGCATCATCAAACTATAAAGATTAAAGTTTAAAGTATTCATAAATAAAAAACCTAGATTTCTTGTCCGAGAACATAGAACTAAGATCACGACCATGTACCAACTCACCTGAAACATAAGAATTAGTATAATCGTTTTTACAAAACAATTAATAAATCAAGAAACCTATACAATATAATATAAGAAGTAATAATGAAACCATACTCAAAATTTTGGTAATGCTCGAACCTGCGTTCCAAACAAATACTACAGAAAGAGGACATGAATCATTAAAACACGAACACGAATACGAAGAACTATATAAGGGATCATCAAAACTATAATACATATATAATTTGAAGAACATGAGAGAAAATTAGGTTTTCTCTATTTGAAAGATTTCGGATTATGGAGAATGATTAGGGTTATACCTATATATATATATATATGTTTATAACCTATAATTTTAGGGTTTCGAATAGGTCGGTATATTTTGGTTGGGTTTTTTTGAAAGCCCATTATTTTAGGTTTTAGAGTTTTAAAATTTATTAAATCACGTTTTGAGGATTATATAGATTAGATATTTAATTATTTAAACTTTTAATAATTTTCTAAATTAATTTGAAGGGCAAAAACGTCCAGATTGGATTCTCATTAATGGCAAATTAGTAATCTTAAGTCTGAGGGTGAATGTGGTGCGTTTCAGCAACCTAAATAGAGAAGAAAAGCTTGTCCAAAAATTTTTTAGGGGTAATTTCATTAAGGGCAAGAGAGGTCAAATTTTGTGAGATTGGCTGTGAGCCCTGTCGACTTCTCCTTTAATATATTAGATCTTTTTGTTTTGTTTTGTTTTGTCTTTTTTGTTGTTGTTAGTGTGGTTGTATGAGTTTAAAAAAAATCAAATCAAATATCATTGTAAAAGCTTAATTATAATTTATATTTTTGGAGTTTTAAAAGGTTAAAAACAATGTATACATATACATTGTTTTTGATGTTTAAAAGGTTTATCTCCATTGTCTATTTTAGATTATCATAAGTAATCATTTTTTAATATTCTTCTACTATATTAACCCCACAAGGTCATGAGGTTGAAAAGATTATGTCTAATTCTCTATTCTCTTCTAGTACTCAAATTTAAATGAAATAAAATATAGAAAAAACTAATATAATTTTAAAAATATACTTTCTTATTAAACCCTCTAAAGATGAAATTATTAGTATGAAATCTAGCTCTAGAATTTATATTGATTAGTGAAAATTAAAAAAAGAAACCAAAAATAGAAGTTTTCCTTCAGATTTTAAATATCTTTAGATTGAAGTTCATATGATGTTATAAGAAAACTAATTTAGTTTGTCACTTACAAAATAATATGAATTTTGAATTTTTATGTATGAGTTTATATCAACAAAAAACCAAATCATGTGTAACTTTAAAATTGCATTGGGGCACTTGGTATTCCTTTTATAAAAAAAGAAAAGAAATTAAAATTTTATTTCTAATTAACTCACATTTAATGTCATATGTAAGTTCACATTTAACTCAAATGTAACCCCTACCCAATAATTATTATAAATTTCATTCTCCCACTAATTTACTTATCTTCAAGATAAAATGTCTTTGGTTAAATTTTCATATTTTTTATTTTTGTTAGCTATTTTATAGTTATATATATATATATATATATATATATATATCTTCTATTTATATATCTTCTGTTTATTTTTCTTCAAACTTTTAAATAAGGAATATCTATACATAATTTTTTTATACATAGTTACTAATTTTTTTGATAATTTTGTTTGATACAATTTTACTATAATACAATCTTAAGAAAAAACTATTATTTGTTTATGTTATTTTTAATAGTAAAAAAAACAAAATATTATTTTTATAAATATTCAAAAATATAATAAAATCATTATGCATGCAACCACGCATCGACTAATACCTAGTAACTAAAAGAACTAAAGAATATCATGACTATTTTTATTCTTTACATTTATATAGCTTAATAGCGTAGTGATTGACATAACTACGCTTTATGAGGCTTCAAGATTTTAAAAGGCATTTTGTCCTAGCTAGGAACTATTACGGATTAACATTTGTATAGGAGTTAAAACTTTTTTTTTTTTTTTTAAAAGCCATACCGTTTTATAATAACTCGGTGGGGGGATCCACCGGAAAGAGTACAAGGTGCCTCCTATAGAAGTAACACCTGCTTGAGAAACAAAACCGAGCCAATTACACGACAAACACCATGAAGAACTAGAAACAACCTAAGGAGTTACGGCTGGAAGGTAATGAACCATGTGACAAGAGCATTGTCTGTTAAGTTTTGGGAGGATAACCGCTGATCTCGAGCTATTGGGTGGAGGCGATACCTGATGGTGCTCTTTATATCCTTGATGAGGGCATGAGCTGAACGAGAAGAAGATGAATGAATCCTTGAATTCCGCTCCTTCCAAAAGGCATAAATGGAGGCTTGGAAGGCCAACCGAAGAATTAGCACAATATTCTTGTCTCTGCAGGGGTTTTTTAGCCAAACAACTGCATCCGCAAAGCTTACAGGAGAGGAAACACGAGCTTTGGAGGTGAAGAAGGACCAAACCTCCCTGGAGAAAGGACAGTTAAAAAATAAATGCTGGAGGTTTTCATCCTGCGTACCACAGAGGAGACAGAGAGGTGGAACTAGCAGTCCCCATCTAATCAACCTATCCCTGGTATGAAGACGTCCCCTCACAACAAGCCAAGTGATAAAGGCATGTTTTGGTATCCTCCCTTTGAACCATACTGAGCCATACCAGGGCGCTACCGAATCCAGAGGATGAAGATGATTCCACGTGCTAGCAACCGAGAAGACTTTTGAGGCTGGACTATCCCCCACTCTCCATAGGAACTGATCATCGAATGCCTCTGATAACTCATTCCCAGAGATAACTCTTAAAGCGGGTGGGAGACAATCCTTAAGGAGAGTAATAATACCATTTCTACTCCTGCTAGAATTTATCCACCATTGACCTTCTCTAAGTGCATCAGCTACCACTGCATCCCGAGGTAGTCCTGTCACTCTAGGACCGGAGTCACCTGTAATCTCAATTAACGGCCCTAAACCAGTCCAGTTTTCAAATCAAAAATTGCAAGATATACCAGAACTCACTTCACAAACGATAAAAGGTCTTGCTAGAGGCCTCAACTTGCAGATACTCTTCCATATCCCGCTACTAGAGTTAGCACAAACCAATTCCCAAAAATTGTTCTGTCCAATAAGATTTATTCGAACCCACGAGACCCACAACGAGCCGCCAGAGGAAAAAATGAGCCAAATTAATTTCAGGATCATCACCTTGTTTGAAGGCACGAGTCTCCTCAGACCTAAACCTCCACACTCCTTAGGTGTACACACTGAATCCCAGCTGATCTTTGCACCTCTAGCTGAGTTAGGAGCACCCTTCTAAAGGAAGGCACTGCACATGCTCTCTATATCCTCTAGACATTGACTTGGTAGAAGAAATATGGAGGCCCATAAATTCACTGTAGAGTAGATTACAGAACGAATCAACTGGAGACACCCCGCATACGAGAGATGTTTCACTGTCCAGGCATTAAACCAACTCCTCACACGATCTAGCAGTGGTTGATAATCCTGTTTTCTGAGCTTTCTGGAAGTTAAAGGGACTCCCAAGTAGCGCACAGGTAACGAGCCGTGTCGAAGCCTCATTCTTGAGGCTATCTCTTGAGTAAAACGATAGTCACCCCCATCCAAGAACAGTGCCGACTTTTCCAAGTTGATTCCAAGACCTGAGCCTGCTCTAAAATCATCGAGGATATTAAAGATCCCTTGGATAGAATCCTCCCTTCCATCGAAAAAGATCAAAATGTCGTCGGCAAAACTCAAATGTGTAACTATGGGCGCCACACACTTTGGATGGAGTCCAAAAATGTGTTCCAATGCTCCTTTATCAACTTTTTTAGCTAGCACATCCATCGCGAGCACAAACAATAGAGATGACATAGGGTCGCCCTGACACAAACCTTTTTTCCCTGGAAAGAAGCCCACCAACTCCCCATTCAACGCAATGCTAAAAGTAGGCGTAGTAAAGCATTCAGTGATCCAAGCCATAAACTGGGAAGGAAGGTCTAAGGCTGCTAGAACGTTGAATAAGAAGCTCCAGTCCAGGTTATCATAAGCCTTAGCTAGGTCCACTTGAAGGCAGCACCTTGAGGTTTCAGCAGCATTGTGGAACCCTTCAACAAGCTCTAAAGCAAGAAGCACGTTTTCACATAACTGCCACCCTTGAATAAAACCGACCTAATTAACTTGAACTGCCTCAGAGATAAAGAGCTTGAGTTTCTTTTTGATGAGCCGAGAAATCACCTTATAGACAGTTGTACACAGAGAAAGAGGTCTAAACTGCCCCAACTTATCAGCTCTTGGTGTTTTAGGAATGAGAGTGATCGCCGTTGCATTAAAGTTTCTAGGAAGGTGACCTGAGGAGAAGAAGCTCTGAATAGCTGATGTTCATATATTTTACCCTGTTTTCCCTTAGTATATTCACATCTTTTGCATCTTTTGCTATCCATTTTCACCATTATTGCATAGCTTTAGGACTAATCATGCATTAGAGTTTAGTTGCATTGCATTTGCATCTTTTCATGCATAAACAGGTGATTTTGGAGCTTAAGGAGCATGGAAGCAATGTTGAGGAAGGAGTGAAGCAATCATGAAGGGAAAGCAAGAGAGTTAAGGCTGAAATAACAAGGTCCGGATTCCAACTCGACCGCACACTCGACCAGACACTCGACCGTGTGCTGAGGAGGACTCGACCGAGTGGAGAATGCACGAGAGAAGCCAGCTCGACCTGCCACTCGACCGAGCACAGGTCGAGTTGACCGAGCCGTTGACTATTTTGTCTTTTAGTATTTTTAGGGCTTCCACTCCCCTCCTATATAAAGCCTTGTACCTGCAGCCACAAAAGTGTGCAGCTTTTTAGATATTCTCTAAACCTAGTATTTTACCCTTTTGAGAATTATTCTTTTTGCTTTTTTTATTTTTCTTAGATCTTGTACTTGAAAAAGACTAAATTCTTCAATATTGTTGGTTTCATAACTTTCTTAATATTGAGAATTCAAGTTTCATTTCTTTTTCAATATTGAAGATCTCTGTTTTATCTTTCTAGTGATGCAAGTTTCATTATTTTCTGGGTTTTTGACTTTGTTCACCATGTGTTCATGTGAGTAGTTTGCTTAGGATCTTGAGGATGGGTTAGGCTGGGTTGATCTTGTGGTTTGTTTGATTTGGTCAAGCTTGATTGTTGTAGATCTCTTCTAGGCTAGATGATCTTAATGCTGATCCTATATCTGAGAAGGTAGGGTTTAATTTCAAGCATCTTAGCATCACACCAATGTCTAAGGAGCATAGATAAGGCTAGATCTAGAGCTTACCATTAGGCTTCCTAAGAGATTAGAGGTCTTGTTTGGTTTGAGATGTATTGCTTAATGCCTGCTTGTGTAGATTCTTTACTATGTGATAGCAAGTATAGAAATGCATAGGTTTGATTGTTTCTTGCCATGAGAGTGGATTAAACATGTCTTAGAATAGTATGTCTAGAGATTAGCTCAAAGTTTGTTTGAGGTTTGTTGACCAAGTTAAATAACCACAATGATTAGTTCAGCCCATGAATCCCTCCTCAGGACCTTCTTTGTTTATTGATATCTTAGTCTTAATCATGTTGCTTGATTGTTGTTTGATTCGTTTTTGCATTGCTCTGTTTTTATTATGTTGCTCTGTTTTCACGTTTAGTCTAGCTCAACCCTGCACTCGACCTACACTCGGTCGAGTGCTTGCTCGAGTTCTCCCCCAAGAGCTTGTGTTTATGATTTGTGATTGTCCTATTTCATTTCTGCTGCATTCATTTAGTTTTCTGTTCATTGCTTGTCTTGCATAGGTTTATTTCTTGCATTATAGTAGTTTCTATTTCTGTTTTAGCTTCATTACTGTTACAATCATTCTGTTCATTTACATTCAGCATCTAGTTCTTGTAGTTTTATTTTCTGCACTTTGCATTTTAATCATAGGATTGTTAGTGACAAACATCCTTTACATCTGGCTTAAATTAGATCTTTATGCATATTTTGACTGTTCACAAATACTCAGATTGGATTGACACCTCTTATACTGCAACTGCATAAGGGGAATTGAAACACCTTACCATCCATCCATTCATTGCATACATTCATCATCACACCAACTCTCACCCACCAAATAAAAATCTTGTTTCAATTTGGCGCCGTTGCCTATTTGAGTGTGTTTTTGTGACAATTAGGATCCATAAAAGTCTAAGATTAAGTTCGTTTATCCATTTGTTCACTATTGATCTTGTTTCTTCTTCTGCTTGTCTGTGATTAAATTTCAGGTACGAGCTCGACCATCAACTCGACCACCACTCGACCGTGTGTGTGCTCGAGCACCTGATCGAGTCAGAAGCCGGATACAAATAGACATCAGTTCCCAGTCGACTCGACCACCCACTCGAGCCTGTGCTCGACCGAGTGCCTGTCCGAGTCTGTACTCGACTCTGTTGATGCAAACAAGGTACAAGGGTCCTCACAATCTTCAGAGACTCCTTGATCACATCAACAAATTACCAAGGGACCTGAGACAGCAGAAAACAAGGATCTATCAGGAACAAGAATAACAAGTGCTAATGGAGCAACAAGATCAACAAGCTCCAAGAGCAAGAAACATTGGTGCTGGAGATGCACCAAACACACATAACCAGAGAGGTGGTATTGTGCCTCCTACTGTTGCCAACAACAACTTTGTGATCAAAAGTGGATTGATCTCAATGATTCAAGCCAACAAGTTCCATGGGTTGCCAATGGAAGATCCCCTGGACCACCTTGATGAATTTGATAGGATATGTGGTCTCACTAAGATCAATGGAGTCAGTGAGGATGGATTCAAGTTAAGGTTATTCCCCTTCTCACTTGGAGATAAGGCTCACCTTTGGGGGAAGACTCTTCCTACTGGAGCAATAACCACATGGGATGCTTACAAAAAAGCTTTCTTGGCCAAATTCTTTTCCAATGCTAGAACTGCTAGATTGAGAAATGAAATTTCTGGGTTTGCTCAAAGGAATAATGAGAGTTTTTGTGAAGCTTGGGAAATGTTTAAAGGATTCCAGACTCAGTGTCCTCACCATGGCTTCAGCAATGAGTCCCTTTTAAGTACTTTGTATAGAGGAGTGCTTCCCAAGATCAGAATGCTTCTTGACACAGCCTCAAATGGAAACTTCCTCAACAAAAATGTTGAAGAAGGCTGGGAGTTGGTTGAAAATCTTGCTCAGTCAGATGGCAACTACAATGAGGACTATGATAGAACCATAAGGTCATCATCAACTGATTAAGAGGACAAGTACAAGAAGGACTTGAGGATGGTCGATGAGAAGCTTGACAAGATCCTTCTTAGCCAACAAAAGTCTTTTCACTTCATTGGTGAAGAAGAGGTTCCAGTTCAAGAGGGGGAGACTGAGTTTGCTGAGTTGTGCTACATGCAAAACTAGGGAGGATTCAAAGGCTACAACCAAGGAAGTTTCAAGAACAACAATCTCTCTTATAGGAGTACTGATGTTCATATATTTTACCATGTTTTCCCTTAGTATATTCACATCTTTTGCATCTTTTGCTATCCATTTTCACCATTATTGCATAGCTTTAGGACTAATCATGCATTAGAGTTTAGTTGCATTGCATTTGCATCTTTTCATGCATAAACAGGTGATTTTGGAGCTTAAGGAGCATGGAAGCAATGTTGAGGAAGGAGTGAAGCAATCATGAAGGGAAAGCAAGAGAGTTAAGGCTGAAATAACAAGGTCCGGAGTCCAACTCGACCGCACACTCGACCAGACACTCGACCGTGTGCTGAGGAGGACTCGACCGAGTGGACAATGCACGAGAGAAGCCAGCTCGACCTGCCACTCGACCGAGCACAGGTCGAGTTGACCGAGCACAGGTCGAGTTGACCGAGCCGTTGACTATTTTGTCTTTTAGCATTTTTAGGGCTTCCACTCCCCTCCTATATAAAGCCTTGTACCTGCAGCCACAAAAAAGAGTCAGCTTTTTAGTCAGCTTTTTAGATATTCTTAAAAAACCTAGTATTTACCTTTTTGGGATTTATTCCTTTTGCTTTTTATTCCTAAGATCTTGTACTTGAAAAAGACTAAATTTCTCATTATTGTTAGTTTAATAACTTTCTTAATATTGAGAATTTAAGTTTCATTTCTTTTTCAATATTGTAGATCTTTGTTTTATCTATCTAATGATGCAAGTTTCAATCTTTTCTGGGTTTATGATTTTGATGTTTATCATGTGTTCTTGTGAGTAGTAGTTTAGGATCTTGAGGATGGGTTAGGCTGGGCTGTGAATGAGGTTTGTTTGGCTTGATCAAGCTTGATTGTTGTAGATCTCTTCTAGGGTAGATAATCTTAATGCTGATCCTATATCTGAGAAGGTAGGATCTGATTTCAAGCATCTTAGCATCACACCAATGTTTAAGAGGCATAGATAAGGCTAGATCTAGAGCTTACCATCTTGCTTGCTAAGAGATTAGAAGTTTTGTTTGGTATGAGACATATTTCTTACTGCCTGCTTGTGTAGATTCTTTACTATGTGAGAGCAAGTCTAGAAATGCATAGGTTTGATTGTTTCTTGACCATGAGAGTGGGAGAAACTTGTCTTGGATTCATATGTCTAGAGATTAGCTCTTGTTGTTTGAGATTTGTTGATCAAGTTAGATAGCCTCAATCATTAGTCCAGCCCATGAATCCCTCCTCAAGTCCTTCTTTGTTTATTGATTTTTCAGTCTTAATCCCGTTGCTTGATTGTAGTTTGATCTGTCTTTGCATTACTCTGTTTTTATTGCATTGCTCTGTTTCTGCGTTTAGTCTAGCTCGACCACTCACTCGACCTACACTCGGTCGAGTGCTGGCTCGAGTTCATCCCTAGAACTCTGTTATTTGTGATTTGTGATTGTCTTGTTTCATTCCTGTTCCATTTCTGCTGCATTCATTTAGTGTCCTGTTCATTATTGTCTTGCATTTGTTCTTTATCTTAGTTTCTGTTTCTGTTGATTGCATCATTACTGTCTTAATCATTCTATTTCATTTGCATTTAGTTCTTAGTTCATTTAGTTTACCTTCTGCACTTTACACTTTCACCATAGGATTGTTTAGTGGCAACATCCTTTTCATCTGGCTTAAATTAGATCTTTATGCATATCTTAACTGTTTACAACCACTCAAATTGGATTGATACCCCTTATACTGCAACTGCATAAGGGGAATTGAAACACCTTACCCATCATTGCATACATTCATCATCATCTATTCCATCTTGACCTGTCCACATAAAATACCTTGTTTCAATTTGGCGCCGTTGCCTATTTGAGTGTGTTTTTGTGACAATTAGGATCCATAAAAGTCTAAGATTAAGTTCGTTTATCCACTTGTTCACTACTGATCTCATTTCTTCTCCTGCTTGTCTGTGCTTGAGTTTCAGGTACCAGCTCGACCACCCACTCGACCACCACTCGACCGAGTGTGTGCTCGAGCACCTGATCGAGTCAGAAGCCGGATACAAATAGACAACAGTTCCCAGTCGACTCGACCACCCACTCGAGCCTGTGCTCGACCGAGTGCCTGTTCGAGTCAGTCATCATGTTTCACAACAGTATGTTCCCTTCTGTACCATGGCAACATCAACCAGGATTCCAGGCTCAATGGTGTCACCCTCCAGTGTTTCAAACTTCACAAGCCCACGAACTTGACTTAAGAGCTATGATGCAACAACTTTTACTTGGGCAAGCAACTGGGCAGATTGAGGTAGCAAAGCAGTTTGCTGAGCTGAACCAAACGTTGAATTCCTATTCTAGTGACCTAAACTCCAAGGTCAAGTACATGGAGAGCTCCATTGTTCCTACTTCAGCTCCTCAGCCAAACCACCTTCTTGAAGAACCTATTCCAAACCCAAGGGAGTTTACAGCTAAAGCTCTTAATCTCTATGAAGATGCTGTCACTGAGGACAGTGAGATTCAAGGTGGGGAGGATTGGTCATTTATTGAAGCCCAGGGTGAAGCTTGTGCACAGCAGACTGAATCCGTCAAAGCACTCGACCAAGTGCTCGAGACTGCACTCGACCGAGTGACTGATCGAGTGGTCGATCGAGCTGAGGACACAGAAGTTGTTAAGCCTACTAAGTACATTCCTCCTGCTTACAAACCACCTCTACCATTCCCAGGACGTTTCAAGGCACAGAAGCTGAAAGAACTCAGGGAAATTATTGAGAAAAGGGAAGAGTTGGCTTTGCAACAAGAGAAGGAGTTAGCTTTACAACAACAAGAAGTCATTGAGAAGGAAGAAGTTGTGATTGAAAGAAAGGAAGTAATGGCCATACAACAGGAGGTTGTCATTGAGAAGAAGGAGGAAGTAATGGCTATACAAGAGATTACCATTGCTTACAAGGAAGAGGAGAGAGGGCCTGACTTGAGCAAATTCGTTCAGAATCCTTCCTACAAGGACATGCTGCTTGAATTATCCAAGATGAAAGCTCAGGAACAAGACATGAAGGATTTAAGAGAAATTGGGGAAGCTGTTATACCAACAAAACTTGAAGACCCTGGATCATTTGATCTACCTTGCTCCATTAGTTACATGCACTTCAACAAATGCTTGTGTGATCTGGGAGCTTCAGTGAGCTTAATGCCATACTCAGTGGCTGAGAAGTTGGGATATGAATATTTTAAGCCTTGCAACCTCTATATTGGCATGGCAGATGGATCCAAGAGGGATGTGCTTGGGATAATTGAAAACTTTCCAGTCAAGATAGGAAAGGCAAGAATCCCAACTGACTTTGTGATCATGAACATGGACCAAGAGCCAGAAGATCCTCTCATCTTGGGAAGACCATTCTTAGCCACAGCTGGAGCTGTAATTGATGTTAAGATGGGAACCATCAACCTTCACCTTGCTAAAGACTTCACTATGAAGTTTGACATCAAGAATACTACTCATCAGCCTACTATTGAAGGTCAGCACTTTATGATAGAGAAAAAGGCTAGTTGTGAAGTTTTTGAGGAAGGAGGGAACCCTAGGATTAAAGGTTCAGCCCAAGCTAAGACTGTCCAAGAACTAAAGGGTTCAGTTCAAGTGCTAGCTGGTTTAGTGAAGGAACTTCAAGCTCAGCTCAACAAGAGGTCTTTGAAGAAGGCAAGACCAAGACTCAAGTTTAAGAAGAAACATGGTTCAAGTGTCAAGGAAGTAGTGATCAAGAAGGAACACCAAGGTTATCAAGTAGAACCAGGGGGGATTTCATCACCTCTTTGGTCTCCAATTCAAGCTTGAAGAGCTAGAAGAAGTCAAGCTTAGTGACTTTAAACAAGCTCACTAGGGAGGAAGTCCCTAAGGTATCCTTTGTAAATATGGTTTAATATTTTAGTAGTTTTGATGTGTTTTCTTTTATGTTTGTGTTGGGCAGGCTGTTTAATGAGAGTGTAGATGGGTTTGGAGAGAATTGGACTTGGAAAAATAGACCCGCAGTCCAGCTCGACCCCCCCCACTCGGACATGCACTCGACCGAGTCACGGTCGATCGCCATCGTCGAGCTGCCCCAATCCCCCTCTCCAAGTCACCAACAAGACCCCAGCTACACCTTTGATAGCATGCAGGAGGATGTGGATAGTTTCTTCTACAATCCTTGAGGTAACACTATCACCTTTACATTGTAAATACCATTTGCATTTCATATTATGTGTTTTGTTTTAAGTCTTGAATCCTCAAACAAATTTCTTTCACACAAGGGACTGTGTGATTTAAGTTTGGGGGAGGGTTTGAGATAGCATTTGACATTGTGTTTTGTTTTCTTATTTCAAATTTTTAGCATCATCATGTTAATATTTGCATAGCATCTAAGGCATAGAAAAACCCTAAAAATTTGAAAATTTTTGCAAAAATCTTTATAAAAAAAAGAGTGTTCATGTAGTTTGCTTTGCATATTCAAGTATTTTGTTTATCATATAGGACTGCTTGCATTAGGGATCTATGATGAGTATTTCCTTGTTAGCTTGCTCATTCACTAGACTAGGATCAATGCCCAAGTTAATAGTACTTTGATGCTAGTTGAGTGGTTAGAAGCATAAGATTGAACCAAGCATTGAATTCCTGCATTGCATTTGGTCTAAATTGAAGCATGTTGTGATTTGATGCCATTTCCTATCTATAAGAACTTAATATTGACTTTCAATTATCAATGTGTGCATTGCTTTAAACTCATGGATACCATATACATATTTGGATCATCTTTCTCCTTTTTACCACTCTTGTTGATCCAAGTAGCTGATTTCCTCATTAAGAATCAGTTTCCCCTACCCTTAACCAACCCTTCTTTCAAGCCATGTTTATTCTTGAGTGTGTGAGGCCTATTTTTAGGATTGAGCTTGGTAGAAAGTGTTAGGTTTGAACTGACAAGAGTAAAGCCTTGTGTAGTTCTAGTTTGCATTTTTCAAACTAGATAGGACTAGGTGGTTCATTTGTTGGGTTTGGGACTTGAAAGAAAAGAAAAGAAAAAAAAAAAAAGGGAGAAAAAGAAAGAAAAAGGGTAGAGTCTTTAAGAGGAGATTGTGTTTAAGCAAGGTCTAGTGAAAGGATGGGAAGCAAAAAAATGTTGAAGATGGTTCTAGTTAAAGAAAAGAAAAGAAAGAAAAGAAAAGTCTAGCAAAAAGCTTGTATGTCTTAAGAATAAAAAAAGAGAACCATAGCAAATAAGTAAGAATCCCCCATCCCACTAGAAAGATCAAATAAGAAACCTCTCCTAAGACTTGAAAATCAAAAGAGAAAAGGGTGAAAGAGAAAAGAAGAAGTTAAAGGGTAGCACTAGGATCATTTGGGTTTAGATTGCTAGGATAAACACTTTGGGTACCTTTGGGTAGACAAGGTTTTATTCTTGTATGTGTCTAGGTGTTCTTACCTTTAGCATTCTTCTAAAGCTCAATCCATTTTTTATGAGAGAACCTTGATATTGATAAGCCCCACTCTTAAAAGAGACTATCATTGTCTCAAAGCCTTTACCTCCAAGCCAAATGAGTTTAAGCATTGCATAGAATTGATTCATGTTCTTGATTAATGAATGTTAAAGGAAATGGTTGATTTGAATGCATGTGGATATCTAAGGCTCAAATCAGTAAAGGTTGTGACATGCTTGTCTAAAGTCTTTAAGTACAGCTCATTCAACTTGCATCATAGTACTAGTAACTTGGACATTGATTCTAGATGGTCTGTTTGCAAGCTTTAGGAGCTGAGATCCCACTTTCAAACCTCACCTACATTCTTATGTCTTGCTTATTTGCTTGAGGGCAAGCAAAGACTAAGTTTGGGGGTGTTGATGTTCATATATTTTACCCTGTTTTCCCTTAGTATATTCACATCTTTTGCATCTTTTGCTATCCATTTTCACCATTATTGCATAGCTTTAGGACTAATCATGCATTAGAGTTTAGTTGCATTGCATTTGCATCTTTTCATGCATAAACAGGTGATTTTGGAGCTTAAGGAGCATGGAAGCAATGTTGAGGAAGGAGTGAAGCAATCATGAAGGGAAAGCAAGAGAGTTAAGGCTGAAATAACAAGGTCCGGAGTCCAACTCGACCGCACACTCGACCAGACACTCGACCGTGTGCTGAGGAGGACTCGACCGAGTGGACAATGCACGAGAGAAGCCAGCTCGACCTGCCACTCGACCGAGCACAGGTCGAGTTGACCGAGCCGTTGACTATTTTGTCTTTTAGCATTTTTAGGGCTTCCACTCCCCTCCTATATAAAGCCTTGTACCTGCAGCCACAAAAAGAGTCAGCTTTTTAGTCAGCTTTTTAGATATTCTTAAAAACCTAGTATTTACCTTTTTGGGATTTATTCCTTTTGCTTTTTATTCCTAAGATCTTGTACTTGAAAAAGACTAAATTTCTCATTATTGTTAGTTTAATAACTTTCTTAATATTGAGAATTTAAGTTTCATTTCTTTTTCAATATTGTAGATCTTTGTTTTATCTATCTAATGATGCAAGTTTCAATCTTTTCTGGGTTTATGATTTTGATGTTTATCATGTGTTCTTGTGAGTAGTAGTTTAGGATCTTGAGGATGGGTTAGGCTGGGCTGTGAATGAGGTTTGTTTGGCTTGATCAAGCTTGATTGTTGTAGATCTCTTCTAGGGTAGATGTTCTTAATGCTGATCCTATATCTGAGAAGGTAGGATCTGATTTCAAGCATCTTAGCATCACACCAATGTTTAAGAGGCATAGATAAGGCTAGATCTAGAGCTTACCATCTTGCTTGCTAAGAGATTAGAAGTTTTGTTTGGTATGAGACATATTTCTTACTGCCTGCTTGTGTAGATTCTTTACTATGTGAGAGCAAGTCTAGAAATGCATAGGTTTGATTGTTTCTTGACCATGAGAGTGGGAGAAACTTGTCTTGGATTCATATGTCTAGAGATCAGCTCTTGTTGTTTGAGATTTGTTGATCAAGTTAGATAGCCTCAATCATTAGTCCAGCCCATGAATCCCTCCTCAAGTCCTTCTTTGTTTATTGATTTTTCAGTCTTAATCCCGTTGCTTGATTGTAGTTTGATCTGTCTTTGCATTACTCTGTTTTTATTGCATTGCTCTGTTTCTGCGTTTAGTCTAGCTCGACCACTCACTCGACCTACACTCGGTCGAGTGCTGGCTCGAGTTCATCCCCAGAACTCTGTTATTTGTGATTTGTGATTGTCTTGTTTCATTCCTGTTCCATTTCTGCTGCATTCATTTAGTGTCCTGTTCATTATTGTCTTGCATTTGTTCTTTATCTTAGTTTCTGTTTCTGTTGATTGCATCATTACTGTCTTAATCATTCTATTTCATTTGCATTTAGTTCTTAGTTCATTTAGTTTACCTTCTGCACTTTACACTTTCACCATAGGATTGTTTAGTGGCAACATCCTTTTCATCTGGCTTAAATTAGATCTTTATGCATATCTTAACTGTTTACAACCACTCAAATTGGATTGATACCCCTTATACTGCAACTGCATAAGGGGAATTGAAACACCTTACCCATCATTGCATACATTCATCATCATCTCTTCCATCTTGACCTATCCACCATAAAATATCTTGTTTCAAGTACCAATGTGGCCAACCCTCAAGACCAAGTCTATCCACCTCAACAGCCTCAACAGCAACAAAACTACATCCCCAAACAACAACATCAAGTGTTCCAGCCTCAGTTGTGTCCTCCACCAGGGTTTCAGACTAACCAAGGCCAAGAACAAGACTTAAGGGCAATGATGCAACAGTTGTTGATTGGGCAAACACAAGGAAAGATTGAGGAAGCCAAACAGTTTTCTGAGTTGAATCAAAGACTCACATCACAGTACAATGATCTAAACATGAAGTTTGAGGGTCTTAACTCAAGAGTGAAGTTTATGGAGAGTAACATTGCCTCTACTTCAGCTCCTAAACCCAACCAACTCCCTGGAAAAGCTGTTCAAAATCCAAGAGAGTTCACAGCCAAGGCCATTCAAGTTCATGAGGAAGAAGTCATTGAGGACAGTGCAGTCCAAGTTTGGCGGAATTTATCAGTTACTGAAGCCCCAAGTAACGTTCTTGCAAAGCAACTGGAGTTCGACATTGCACTCGACCAGGTACTCGAACAGCCACTCGACCGTGTGTGTGCTCGAGTGGTCGATCGAGCTGGTGACTCCGAAGCTGTCAAACCTGCTAAGTACATTCCTCCTGCTTACAAGCCTCCACTACCATTCCCAGGGCGTTTCAAAGCACAGAGGATTAAGGAACTAAGGGAGATCATTGAGAAAAAAGAAATGTTGGCTAAGCAACAAGAGGATGAGAGGGTTTTGAAGGAAGAAGCTGTGGTTGAGAAACAAGAGGAAGTGTTGGCTATACAAGAGGTCATCATTGCTTACCAAGAAGAGGAGAGAGGACCTGCCTTGGAACAGTTTGAACCATATCCTCTCTATAAGGACTTTTTGCTTGGCTTGTCAAAGCAAAAGGCTCAAGCTCAAGATGAGAAGGATCTTGAAGACCTTGGAGGAGTTATCATCCCAATCAAGCTTAAGGATCCAGGTCCCTTCTATTTACCATGCACATTCAGTTACCTCCACTACAACCAATGCCTATGTGACCTAGGGGCTTCAATTAGTGTCATGCCCTACTCGATTGCAGAAAAGCTTGGGAGGACAGATTTCAAACTCACAAACCTCCATGTATGCCTAGCTGATGGGTCAAACAGAGAGGTAGTTGGTAAGTTGGAGAATGCCCCTGTCAAGATAGGGAAGGCAAGGGTTCATACAGATTTTGTGGTTCTGGAGATGGATAAGGAACCAGAAGATCCAATCATTCTTGGGAGGCCATTCTTAGCCACTGTTGGAGCAATCATTGATGTCAAGGAAGGTCTTGTGACCTTGAACATTGCTGAGGATATAGTTATGAGGTTCAACATCTTTAACCCAACCAACCTCCCTACAATTGATGATCAGCCTTTTACTATCAAGGATAAAGGTGGTCAAGAAGGCTTAAGTGATAAGGCAACTCCAAAGGCTGAGCACTCTCTTCAAGAAGAGTCTGTGGAAAATTTTAAGAGGTCAGTTCAAGAGTTGACTAGTATGGTTGAGGATCTCAAAGTTAAGCTGAACAAGAGGTCTTGGAGGAAAGCAAGACCAAGGCTCAAAATCAAGAAGAAGTATGGTTTGTGTGTTAAGGTCAACTTCACAGTGACCAAGAGGTTCCAGGGAGGATTTCATCACCTCCTTGGTATCTAGACAAAGTCTAAGAAGGAAACCAAAGTCAAGCTTAGTGACTCTAAACAAGCTCACTAGGGAGGAAATCCCTAAGGTATCCTTTGTAAATATAGTTTATTTTCCTTGTAGTTTTGATGTGTTTTCTTTTATGTTTGTGTTGGACAGGCCTTTTAGTGAGAATGTAGTTGGGTAAGGAGAGATTTGGACTTGGAGAAGGAGACTCGCAAGCCCACTCGACCAGCCCACGAGAGGTACTCGACCGAGTTGGAAAGGAACTAAGGCCCATTTGATCTTCAAATCGCTAGAACGATCGAGTGGAGGGAAGAACAAGAAGAAAATTTTGAATTTTCAAACTTTGGTCAAGGGAGCTCGACCGTGTACAGTCGAGTGTGGGGTCAAGTGGCAGCAAAAAGTAGGTCAAAGATTCTCAATTCAAATTTGAATGGTATGGATGCTCCACCCTTGTCTCCTTGTCCCCTTAGCTTCTTTATATAGAGCTTGCACGAGATTATACCTCTCACACTCTCTCATTTGCTTAGAACAACTAAATTCAAGTTTTAAAATCTCTCTCGAGTTCATCTTTTGCTCAAGCTTTGTTCTTTCAAGTTTTTGGGTCACTAACCTATTAACTTTGAGCTTTGAGTCTATTCCTTTCAGTTCTTTTTGAAAATGTCTTCAAGGATCACCAGGAAGTCTCAACAAATCGCTGCAAGCTCCATGGAACGTCGTGATGCTGGCCTTGAATCAAGAAGAGAAGCTGGAAAATCAACTCGACGCCCCACTCGATCATGCACTCGACCGAGTGGTGGCTCGAGCAGCCGGTCGAGCCAGGTGCCGTGTCCAAGGAGAGAGTCAGTTGAGGAAGATCCTGAGAGGACTGAAAGTGAGGAGGAAAGGGAGCCAACTCTCAACGAGTTCATGAGGAGACACAAGACCAAATGGAAGAGGCCAACAGTTGAGGTTGAGCAAGAGGAGAGTGAAAATGAGAGTGAGGAAGAAAGTGAAGAAGAAGAGTTAATGGATGATGGGGAAGCAGAATCTTGTGGGTTGTCAAAGAGGCAGCTTTATGATGCTTTTATGAGAATGGAGTTCTTGGGGACTAGATATCCTCACAAGGAAACCATGGAGAAGCTTGCCATTGATGAAGATGTGGAGTTTCTTTTTGAGAAAAGTTACTTAACCAAGTTCATGGGGCTTTGCATGGAGGGCTACAAGGAGGAAAGTTGTGAGTTTCTAGCCACTGTCAAGCTGCATACATATGCAAGGAAAGATCCTGAGGTTGGAGCTGGTCACATCACCTTCACAATCAAGGGGAAGAAGCATGAGCTTTCAATGAAAAAGATAGCCAATGTGTTTGGTTTTGAAGTGGGAGTCATAGGAGCTTGATGATACCAAGAGAGGAGCTCTATTCAGTTTGGGAAACCATTGGGGACAACAAACTCTACTCATCCTCCAATTCCAAGAGCTCAAGGATAAGGAGCCCAGTCCTAAGGTACTTCCACAAAGCTCTTGCAAACACCTTCTTTGCAAGGAAGGAAACTGGGAATATCAATGAGGGAGAGCTTAAGATGATTGACATGGCTCTCAATGAGATCATCCTCAAAGCAAGAGATGGAACCATCATCCTTGGGAGCACTGTAGAGACTGATCTTGCAATGGTGCTCATTGACCACATGGTTTACTTGAGAAGTTGGGTAGGCAAGTTGGAGAACAAAGGCTCAAGAGGAGCACTAACTATTGGAGGCATCATTACTCCAATTCTACAAGCTGCCAAGGTTCCACTTAGAGGAGAGAGGGTCTCACCAAGATGGATTGACTCAAGCTACCTCACCTCTACTCTCATCCTAGCTAAGGAGATGCATCAAGGAAATCACATCTTCAACTTTGAGCTTCCAACACTTGGGAAAAAGCAATTGATCTTGCCTAACCAAGAGCTCACCACCATTCAAGAAGGGGCCAACATTGACTTTTGGCCAGCTGAGGAGCACTTGTTTGATGGAGTAGTTCAACCTAGAGTTGAGGAAGCTGGGAATGCACAAATGGCTGATGGAGAGGAGCAATTTTACTTTGAGGATTATGAGCCCAACCCAAGGGATAGTAGAGGAGTGAGGGAGAATAGCAAGAGGTTGACACTTTTGCAAAAGTGGAACAAGTGGCAAGGGAAGAGGTTTGATAAGCTGAAGAAGAAGGTGACCAACATGGCTAAGTCTATCAAGGGCTTAAAGAAGGAGATTGGTGAGTTGAAGAGTGGGAATTCTTCACCTACACCATCAAGCCCTTTGAGGAGAAGTAGCTCAACTAGAGCACTTTCAAGAATTGCGAACCCTATGGAACTAGCTAGGGCTTCAATGTATGAGCCAAATCAGAGGAAGATGAGCTCAAGTACCCGAGAACAGCAGCTTTCGAGGCACTCGACTGGGTCACTCGAGCGCCCACTCGACTGAGCACCGCCGACGTACTCGACCGAGTTCCAGCCCAGACAACCAAATGGCTTCCCACCTCCAGCTGCTTATCCAGGTTACCCTCCCATCCCACCCCAATACTTCATGGATCCAGCACTCTACCACCAGTTCTACCAGCATTTCTCCCAGCAGCAAGGACAGAATTATGGCATCTGCAGTCCAGCTCGACCCCCCCACTCGGACACGCACTCGACCGAGTCACGGTCGGTCGCCATCGTCGAGCTGCCCCAATCTCCATCTCCAAGTCACCAACAAGATCCCAACTACACCTTTGACAGCATGCAAGAGGATGTGGACAACTTCTTCTCCAATCCTTAAGGTACCAATATCACCTTCACTTGTAAATATCATTGCATTTCAAATTTGTGTTTTGTTTTTAGCCTTGAATCCTCATTCAAATTTCTTTCACACAGGGGACTGTGTGATTTAAGTTTGGGGGAGGGTTTGAGATAGCATTTGACATTGTGTTTTGTGATCTTATTTCAAATTTTTAGCATCCTTATATTAGTATTTGCATAAGCATCTAAGGCATAGAAAAACCATAAAAATTTGAAAAATTTTGAAAAAATCTTTATAAAAAAAAAGTGTTCATATAGTTTGCATTGCATATTAGAATCTTGTTTAGCATGTTTCATGTAGGATTGTATAATATTGGCATTAGGGATCTATGATGAGTATTTCCTTGTTAGCTTGCTCATTCACTAGACTAGGATCAATGCCCAAGTTAATAGTACTTTGATGCTAGTTGAGTGGTTAGAAGCATAAGATTGAACCAAGCCTTGAATTCCTGCATTGTATTTGGTCTATATTGAAGCATGTTGTGATTTGACACAATTTCCTATCTATAAGAACCTAATATTGACTTTCAATTATCAATGTGTGCATTGCTTTAAACTCATGGATACCATATACATATTTGGATCATCTTTCTGCTTTTTACCACTCTTGTTGATCCAAGTAGATGATTTCCTCATTAAGAATCAGTTTCCCTACCCTTAACCAACCCTTCTTTAGAGCCTTGTTTATTCTTGTGTGTGTGAGGCCTATTTTGGGATTGAGCTTGGTAGAAAGTGTTAGGTTTGAACTGACAAGAGTAAAGCCTTGTGTAGTTCTAGTTTGCACTTTTCAAACTAGATAGGACTAGGTGGTTCACTTGTTGGGTTTGGGACTTGGCTGTTATGAAAAAAAAAAAAAAAAAAAAAAAAAAGATAAAAGAAATAGAAAGGGTAGAGTCTTTAAGAGGAGATTATGTTTAAGCAAGGTCTAGTGAAAGGATGGGAAGCAAAAATTGTTGAAGATGGTTCTAGTTAAAGAAAAGAAAAGAAAGAAAAGAAAAGTCTAGCAAAAAGCTTGTATGTCTTAAGAATAAGAAGAAAAGAGAACCATAGCAAATAAGTAAGAATCCCCCATCCCACTAGAAAGATCAAATAAGAAACCTCTCCTAAGACTTGAAAACCAAAAGAGAAAAGGGTGAAAGAGAAAAGAAGAAGTTAAAGGGTAGCACTAGGATCATTTGGGTTTAGATTGCTAGGATAAACACTTTGGGTGCCTTTGGGTAGGCAAGGTTTTATTCTTGTATGTGTCTAGGTGTTCTAACCTTTAGCATTCTTCTAAAGTTCAATCCATTTTTATGAGAGAACCTTGATATTGATAAGCCCCACTCTAAAAAGAGACCATCATTGTCTAAAAAGAGACCATCATTGATTCATGTTCTTGAATAATGAATGTTAAAGGAAATGGTTGATTTGAATGCATGTGGATATCTAAGGCTCAAATCAGTAAAGGTTGTGATATGCTTGTCTAAAGTCTTTAAGTACAGCTCATTCAACTTGCATCATAGTACTAGTAACTTGGACATTGATTCTAGATGGTCTATTTGCAAGCTTTAGAAGCTGAGATCCCACTTTCAAACCTCACTTACCTTCTTATGTCTTGCTTATTTGCTTGAGGGCAAACAAAAACTAAGTTTGGGGGTGTTGATGTTCATATATTTTACCCTGTTTTCCCTTAGTATATTCACATCTTTTTTATCTTTTGCTATCCATTTTCACCATTATTGCATAGCTTTAGGACTAATCATGCATTAGAGTTTAGTTGCATTGCATTTGCATCTTTTCATGCATAAACAGGTGATTTTGGAGCTTAAGGAGCATGGAAGCAATGTTGAGGATGAAGTGAAGCAATCATGAAGGGAAAGCAAGAGAGTTAAGGCTGAAATAACAAGGTCCAGAGTCCAACTCGACCGCACACTCGACCAAACACTCGACCGTGTGCTGAGGAAGACTCGACCAAGTGGTGAATGCACGAGAGAAGCCAGCTCGACCTGTCACCCGACCGAGCACAAGTCGAGTTGACCGAGCCGTTGACTATTTTGTCTTTTAGTATTTTTAGGGCTTCCACTCCCCTCCTATATAAAGCCTTGTACCTGCAGCAACAAAAGTGTGCAACTTTTTAGATGTTCTCTAAACCTAGTATTTTACCCTTTTGAGAATTATTATTTTTGCTTTTTTATTTTTCTTAGATCTTGTACTTGAAAAAGACTAAATTCTTCAATATTGTTGGTTTCATAACTTTCTTAATATTGAGAATTCGAGTTTCATTTCTTTTTCAATATTGAAGATCTCTGTTTTATCTTTCTAGTGATGTAAGTTTCATTATTTTCTGGGTTTTTGACTTTTTTCACCATGTGTTCTTGTATGTAGTTTGCTTAGGATCTTGAGGATGGGTTAGGCTGGGTTGATCTTGTGGTTTGTCTGATTTGGTCAAGCTTGATTGTTGTAGATCTCTTCTAGGCTAGATGATCTTAATGCTGATCCTATATCTGAGAAGGTAGGGTTTGATTTCAAGCATCTTAGCATCACACCAATGTCTAAGGAGCATAGATAAGGCTAGATCTAGAGCTTACCATTAGGTTTGCTAAGAGATTAGAGGTCTTGTTTGGTTTGAGATGTATTGCTTAATGCCTGCTTGTGTAGATTCTTTACTATGTGAGAGCAAGTCTAGAAATGCATAGGTTTGATTGTTTCTTGCCATGAGAGTGGATTAAACATGTCTTAGAATAGTATGTCTATAGATTAGCTCAAAGTTTGTTTGAGGTTTGTTGACCAAGTTAAATAACCACAATGATTAGTTCAGCCCATGAATCCCTCCTCAGGACCTTCTTTGTTTATTGATATCTTAGTCTTAATCCTGTTGCTTGATTGTTGTTTGATTCGTTTTTGCATTGCTCTGTTTTTATTGTGTTGCTCTGTTTTCACGTTTAGTCTAGCTTGACCATGTACTCGACCTACACTCGGTCGAGTGCTTGCTCGAGTTCTCCCCCAAAAGCTTGTGTTTATGATTTTTGATTGTCCTGCTTCATTTCTGCTGCATTCATTTAGTTTTCTGTTCATTGCTTGTCTTGCATAGGTTTATTTCTTGCATTATAGTAGTTTCTATTTCTGTTTTAGCTTCATTACTGTTACAATCATTAGTGTTCATTTACATTCAGCATCTAGTTCTTGTAGTTTTATTTTCTGCACTTTGCATTTTAATCATAGGATTGTTAGTGACAAACATCCTTTACATCTGGCTTAAATTAGATCTTTATGCACATCTTGACTGTTCACAAACACTCAGATTGGATTGACACCTCTTATACTGCAACTGCATAAGGGGAATTGAAACACCTTACCATCCATCCATTCATTGCATACATTCATCATCACACCAACTCTCACCCACCAACTAAAAATCTTGTTTCAATAGCATTGACTAAATCAGCACCCACCACCTCCCAAGCCTCTAAAAAGAACTCAACTGGAAATCCATCTGGACCTGGCACCTTGTTCTTAGGCATGGACTTCAATGTCTCTTTGATATCCTCAACAGTTGGGATCTCTGTTAGCCTGGAAGGAAGATCAGGTTGGCACCTGAAAGAGGTCAGAGACTTGATCTCATCAACAGTCATAGGAGTCACCTCCTCGTTGATGGTTCCAAGGAGATTCTGAAAATAGGATGTGATCATGTCCTTGATCTGATCCAGATTGTCTATTCTTTGATCATCTACTCCCCTAAGAAACTTGATGACATTCTTACTCTGATTTGCAAGTACAGACTTATGAAAGAAAGCCGTATTCGCATCTCCTTCAGTAAGCCACCGGATACGAGATTTCTGTCTGTAGAACGACCCTAGAGCATGATCGAAAAACCTCCACTTTCTTCTAGCAATAAACTCTGCTCTAAACAGGAGATCTGAGGGAGAAACCAGTAATGCTGACTGAATCTCTTCTAATTCCATTAACGCATCCTTGGTCCTCTACTGTAGATTACCAAAGCCTTCCTTATTCAACCTCCTACAAGCTACCTTAATGTTTCTCATTCTCTGAGCAAAGGTAAATAAAGGGGAACCCACGGTAGTACTAATCTCCCAAGCTTGCAACATAGTCTCCTTGAACTTCGGGTGAGTAGACAGGAAGGAAAAATATTTGAAGCTTTTTCCATTACCAGAGTTAAACACTTCTGTAGACACCAGATAGGGGGAATGGTCCGAGTCACCCGGATGATAAAAAACTGTCGTAGTGTCCGGATAGGAGGATCTCCATAAATCATTCCCTAGAATCCTATCCAACTTCCTCAGAAGAGGATCCTCTTCTCTACCATTAGACCAAGTGTAGAAGGCTCCCCGGCTTGACAGATCCGACAAGTTATTATCATTAAGACAGGAACCAAACTCTGACATCCCCAGGAGCGGTAGTTGATGAGGAATTATCGAGAAGTGTTCATTTGAGGTGAGAATCTGATTGAAATCTCCTAACACCAGCAAAGGATGAGAACGAGCTGGAGAGTTCTGGACTATGCTCGATAATTCCGACCATAGTTCCCTCCGCTGAATCACAGTGTTGAGACCATAGATGAAAGCAACCGAGAAACTATCCTTGGTAATAGGATCAACAACTCCACACAGCATAAGTTGAGCAGACTTGAACAAAACAATAAGAGAGACTTGGGGATCCCATGTGACCCAAATCCTCCCTAAATCCAAGTACTCATAATTACACTCCTTCCTCCACCCTGGGAAGGTAGCTTGATGAACAAAATCCGCATTCTCCTCGGAGACATGCGTTTCCAATATACTGCCAACAATTGGCTTATTATTCCGCAACCAAGAGCGAATAAATCTCTGTCGAGAATTGCTATTTAAGCCTCTTACATTCCAACAAAAAATCTTCATACTGACACAACAAGTGAAGATAAAGCCATCTGAGGCTCTCATGGTCCTGCAGATCCATTCGAGGAATCCCCTCCCCGAGTAGACCGCGAGTTATCATCAACCGAGACCAAATATCTCTGAGGGGAAGGACCCTTCAAAACATACCTTCCACCCCCTGATTTCTTAGACAGAGCTTTGTTGATCCCCATTCGAACTAACTTCCTGCAGCTGCGTAAGCTGAAAGAAGGACCCAAGCCTTGAAGAGGATTATGATGCAACCTACCAACTCCACTCGACTTCTCTTCACTTCTAGCCGTTGACAGAACCATATTTGGATCCAAGGGGGACTCTTTGGCCGCCAGGCCAGATGAAAAACTAGGAGAAGCATTGCACACCCGAGATTCCTTACTCTCCCTGATCCACTGTTGAACATCAGGTTGAAAAGCGGGATTCTATCCAGAAACCTTAAGAAGATCGCCTTCCCTTTGACTAGGAGGAGAAATGCGACTTCTTTCCTTCGACCTACGACGTGTCTCTGCCCTCTTCTGAGTTTTCTTGCTTGCTCTAGGTGATGAAGACTGAAAAGAGTTAGCCTCCGACGGACCTGGAGAGGTCTCTTTTGCCAGAGGAGGTTCCGAGGGAGCATTCACATTGAGATCAATTTTAGTCTCAGCTGTAGCTACGCCACCAGGAACGAAAGTCTGAAACTCCGAGTCACCAAACTTCTTCTTCCTGAGAGGTTGAGGACATCGATTTAGTAGATGTCCAAAACGACCACAGTTACAACACTTGGGAGGTAAACGCGAATAAGAAACATTGACTTTGACTGAGTTGTTCAGCTCATCCCGAACTATAATTGTAGTCGGTGGAGGATGGTCCAAGGAAATCTCAACTTTGACCTTTGTATCTCCAAAGTTATACGGGTCAAGACGTGACTTTTCCGTGTGAAGGGGTTCACCAATCGCACTAGAGATTGTGCTAATACCTTCCAGAGAGTACATCTGAGGCGGCACATTCTTTAACACTGCCCAGGTAGGAGCCGTGGTTAATTCCGGCATAATCAGCGATGCATCCGTCGACCATGGATAGACTGAAAAGGCACAGTTCCCAGCTTGCCAGTAGCCGACTTGCAGAACCCAATTTCTGGTAGAGGCACACGGAATGTAAATGAGACAAGAAGTATTTGAGACCTTCCTAATAACGATGTTACCAAATTTCCCCCAAGCAGGATTTAAATCCGAGAATATCTTAGGTGCTGGAGGAATGAGACCGTGAAACTGAGCAATAATGTGATCCTTCCATTGGTCGGCTGTCTTTAGCAACACAGAGGCAGGAGCTTGAACTACCGGCATACCATCCTCATAGGTAACCGGTGAGGCAATTTTACGAAGGTTCCTGAGCGAAGCTTTAAACCTCTCCGCATCCGAAGGGGCTGGAGCCATAGTTTTCAGAGTTGGTGTTGTATTATTAGGGTGCCTAGAGGAGGTCACTACACTCGAGACCGATGTCAAGATCTGTAGATCTGTTGTCGGTACCTGAGGTACTGAGGCAGGAGTTGGAAACAAGCCAGAAGCAATTTCAGTTGATGCTAGAGGAGCAGAAGGGATTACCGTAGACGAGGAATTAGACGGTGGAAGAATAACCAACGAAGAAGCTGCGGAGTGTTTAGCTTTCAGATCTGGAGGATCCGGGGGTAACAGATCTGGGGGATCCGGCCTGGGGGACTTTTCCACTGGTAAAGAAGCCATGGTAAGAAAGGAAGAGGAGGAAGCAAGAAGAAATTCTCAGTGAACGGCGTGAGGCCGGTCACCGGACGGAGATCCCCGTGCTTCTCTCTAACGGCGTGAGGCCGGGTCCGTATTTAGTTGTTTAGGAAATCCACCGAATAGGAGTTAAAACTTAGAAGGGATAAAATCAGAAATTGATAGACTTTATTCTTGTAATTGCAATTTGTTAGTAAAAAACCACATTAAAGAGAGACTAGTCCTTATAACTCTCCCACCACCACTTCTTAGTGGTTTCATTTCCACTCTTAATTCATGGATCCATATTTTTTAATGGACCTCACGTTTTCTTATTAGGTCCGTGAGTTCATCTATATCCAATGACCGGTTTGCTAAGTTTGGAAGGCATTAAAGACTTTTTTATCGTCTCTACAAATCACCACATGATCTTTTCCTATGTTTTTTCCTCACTCGCATAGTTCCGACAATCACTTCTTGCAAAGTCACCCATCCTGAAACTACTCCAGAATAAACACGATTAACTCTGGAGTTCTCTCAGGGCCACTGACCGAAAAAATAAGTGCACTTTGGTGACATAGGTAGTTAAATCAATTATGGTAAACCTCTTCGCATGTCTCTGAAACCAGGGTGTCACAATTCATCCCCACTTACAAATCGTAATGTCCTTGTTGCGCACCGAGACCGTCACCCGCAACGGTGTGAGTCCACTCGACTCAACACTTGTTTGGGTTCGGTTATGATACCACTTATAACGCCCTGACTGCCACCTCTTAGTGGGCCCCTATATAACAACTCGTCCCATTTATATATATATATAATACTAGCAATTGATCCGCGCTACGCGCGGAAGTTAGGTAAGGGTGTTTTTTTGGTTGTTTTCTTAATTTGTTTTTTGGTTATGTATTTTCCTCTTTCCATCAGGTTATGTTGTTAGTATGTTTTCTTTTGCTCTTTTGTTAATTTGTTTTGCTCTTTTGTTAGTTTATTTTCCCCTCTATGTTTTTTTAGCTAGTATAATTTAGTCTAATTTTTTTCTCCCGTAGTTAGATTATGGTTTGTTTTGGGTTTTTTTCTTTTTTTGGAAACTGTTTTGGTTTTTTTAAAAAACAATTTTTTAGTATTTTAACTTTTTGTCTGCATCATCTAGTACTCATTTTCTTTTCTTTGTTTATGTTGTTTTTTATATTGTGGTTTTGTTTTTTAGTTGGTGTTTTTTTGCATTAAGTAGATTATAGTGAGAAGTTTTACAAATTTGTTAGTAGTTGTGTTTATTTTGAAATTTGGTTTTGTATTTCATGTTTTTAAATTTCCTAAGTATAGGTTTTATTGTATATGTTGATTTGTGGTTGTAATTGTTTTTTGTTTTTTTTTGTTTCCTTTTTTTTTGTGTACGGTTAGATTGATTGTTTATTGTATTTAACTCAACGTGTGAGGATTGTTTGTCAATGCTTTGCTCAATAGATTACATTGGGAGTGTGAGTTTGTTTAATTTTCAACTAGAATGTCACCCGTGCTATAGCGCGGGGAAATATTTGCAGGCATATATGACATATAAATTTTAGTATAATCAATTACATTAAATCATATATTATGTAATGATTTTGGATTAAAAAAAGTTGGTAATATCAAATCTCAATGAGCTTATATATCAAATTCTCTCCCTCCTATCAACAATTTTCTTATCTCAGCCAACATGTCTCCCTTTCATGCAAAAGAAAGTCCAATAATCTGTCTATATGTTATACACCAAATCTGTTCTTAAAATTTTTGAAAAATATGTTAAGGGGCATTAAAATATATGGCAGTGAAATGTGTTTATCTGTCAAATTGAAGCACATAAAAACAAAAGCTACATTCGAATTTGTATATTTTTTAAAAAAATCCATATTATTTTTGGATATATTCAGATTTATTTTTGTATCCAAGTTAAACAAAATCTATCAACAAATCATGACCAAAGAAAAAAATAATTGGTCTTTATACAAGAACTAACAAATTGACATATAGAGCAAATCATTGCTATCAAAGAGAAGACGCGAAAGAGCCCCATATGTTTCATTGAAGTGATTCAAGAAACATGTATATCTCGTTTGAAACCATGCAACAACCATTGTTTCGACATAACTTAAAAATGTCAATAACAATAGAAAAGTTACAATGACTAGTGAGGAGTGAATATGTTAGTCGACTTCTATATTTATAGGATAAATAAAGTCGGTTTCAATATTAGGGTTAATTAACAGTGTCATAAATCTATATATATAAGTTACCTTTTCCTCTCTTTTTGTGCAGCCACATCAGTATTTCTTCTTTAATTTTTTGGGGTCTAAGAGAAAATTATTAGCCCACTAAACATTCATTCAAAAACAAACTTTTCCACATTATTTTATATCACAATCTTGGCCAACGTCTCTAGGCCAACGTCTCTGGGTCTAAACTATTTCTTTAGCCTATGGATTAAACCGCTTCTCCACGCGCTGTCACTCCACCTTCACACATTCCTCTCTTCTGTAACTTTCGATCCATGGCGTTTAATTTCACACAGCCTTTGTAACGGCTAAATTAATAGCCCTAAATTTATTAAGAGAGGAATATCACTTTGAAGGAGAAACAGAGAAATATTGAGAGAGAAATTAGAAAAATGCCGCCTAGAGTTAAAAGGAGCAAAGAGAGTTGGAGTTTTACCTTTGTGTTCTTTGTGTGAGATTGTACTCTCTTTCTAGCTTCTTCGTCTTTGGGAGATAGATCCCAATTCTCACCCGAGACGTGGTTAGAGGCAATAACTCTGTTATCAAGTTCTAGTAAGTTCCAGCTAAATCAATCAATCGATCATAAATACCTGAACAATGAAGGAGAAGTAGCGCAAGGGTTTAGGTATTCCACTTTGCTTTACTATTTTTTTTTGTTTTATTCTTTTGGCACAAAAGTCATCCATCTCTGTCAGGATCCATGATCTGAAAAGTCAAAAACAAGGAGATGAGAGTGGTAACGTTTGACCTGGAAGGCTGGAAGAAGCAAACAACAACGGCCACTTAGACTTGAGACTCGTCTTTGTATCTTTCTCTCTCGTCGAAACTTAAAAGAAAACGCGAAACACTACTCATAGACACAATCAAACTTACCTAAAAAGTTTTCTTTAGAATGACCAAGATTTGAATTCAGTTTTAAGTAACCGGTTTGTTTCTGGTTTTTGCAGGTTGGAGACTCATGTGGTGTTTGAACTGTTTATAATAGCGTCGAATAGGCAACTCAGTGTGGTCCATCCGATCTATAAGCTTCTACATCCTCATTTCCGTGACACAATGAACATCAATTCATTGGCGCGACATGTCCTCATAAGTTCAGATGGAATTCTGGAGAGAACGGTCTTCCCGGGTAGATACGCCATGGAACTGTCTTCTTCAATTTACATGAATTGGGTTTTCACCGATCAAGCTCTCCCTAAAAATCTCCTCAAAAGGTAAAGCATCAAGTCTCTTTATACACAATTGTTGAGCCATAAGTAAACCTAGAGTCTTGTGTGACACGTAAGACGTAACCTTAAAATGCCCTGTTTCTGCAGAGGACTTGCCGTGGAAGATCCAAACAGCGACAATGGTGTTAAGCTTTTGATCGAGGATTACCCTTATGCGGTCGACGGATTAGAGATTTGGTCAGCGATCAAAACGTGGGTCACTGAGTACTGCTCATTCTATTACAAGAACGACAAAACCGTCCAAAACGATACAGAGTTCCAATCATGGTGGACAGAGCTCCGAACCAAAGGCCACGGCGACAAACAACACGAATCATGGTGGCCATTGATGTAAACCCGCGATGACCTTATCGAATCCTGCACAATCATCATTTGGATCGCTTCTGCTCTTCACGCAGCAGTCAATTTCGGACAGTACCCTTACGCTGGGTTTCTCCCTAACCGTCCTACGGTCAGCCGCCGGTTTATGCCCGAGCCAGGTACCGTTGAGTATGCTGAGCTGGCAGAAGATATTGATGTAGCATTCTTGAAGACGATCACGCCGCAGTTACAGACTCTTCTTGGGATCTCCATCATAGAGACCTTGTCTATGCACTCAACGGACGAGGTCTACTTAGGGCAGAGGGAATCACCGAATTGGACGGCTGATGATGAGGCTTTAGAGGCGTTTAAACGGTTTGGGAAAGAACTGGAGCTGATAGAGAACAATATCATAAGGAGAAACAATGACAAGAGATTCAAGAACAGGACCAGACCGGTTAACATACCGTATACTCTGTTATACCCGAATACTACAGATTACACAAGAGAAGGTGGGCTTACTAGGAAAGGGATCCCTAACACAATCTAGAGTTACTCCTCCTGATTATTTAACTTAATTTTCTTTTCTTTTGGGTTTTTTCTTGCTATTATGAACTCTTCTACGTTACTATCCATTGTTCAAATGATTCACATGGTCGCTCAAAGTGAGTATATTTTTCCCCTTTGGTTTTATTTACTTTCCACCACTGTTTATATAACTATTTAGTCTATTTCGTCTCTCCGACAGTATGGATCTTGATCTCCACAGAGTTTGTGTGCTAAGTAGTGTATAAAAATATCGTAAAAATATATATAAAAAGTTCAAAATTATAGGGGATAACAATTTGTTCCACTACAATGATTTTCTTTATTATTATACTATTTATTGGGGAGTACACTTGAGGGTAAACAAAAAAACAAAAATCATATCATATATCATATTGCCAAACATATTTACTAAAAAACAGTAATATATCTACAAAATCAATTTCTCATTTCATTTTAAATTAAAGATTTTAAATATTTAGTTTAAAAAATAATATTTCAACTTCAATATCCATTTCTTAAAACAATAATATTGGAAAGAATATTAATGACTCAACTAAATTAAAAAAATGTTGATACAAAATCTTTGCCGTGAAATTATGTGAAAATCTAAAATAGAAAACAAAATCAAACTTTACATTTATTATCAACGATTAAAATATATTTTAGATTAAATAATGTTAGTTATGGAAGAGTTTCAATCAAATATTATAGTAGAATATTTCAAACAAATTAAAAGGATTTTTTTTCCAAAATCAATATTTTACCATCTATACTATTAAAGCAGAAGTACTCACTAGAGTAAAAATGGACCATGACTTGGTTTTGGTAGGTTTTTCATTAAAAATGATTAGAGATTCACAAAATTTAATCTAATTAACCTATAGTTTCAATTTCTTTAAATGACGAAAATGCCCTCGGTCGATCACTTAAAAAAACGGGTCGGGACGCGGATCCTTAAAAAACCGAGAATAGAAGGAAAATAACCATCGGATCTGTTTGTACTCGAGAATAATATTTTTCGGATCCAGTATATTATTTTATTCAAGATTAGTTAATTAAGATCCCAAACAAACCCATTCGTTATAGGCAAACACTCTGATTTCATAAATTTTAATACCGAAGAATTTGAATATTTACTTAATTACCGAAACATATCATAACAAATATTATTTTAAAAGGAAATTTTTCTGATTCAGTTAAAATCTTATAAAACGAATATTCAAGTTACCAGATTTTGTTTAATTCCTTTATTTCCGATGTTACAATTATGAACTAATCTTTAACGATCAAATTTTCAAAGGAATATTCGTTTACCAGTTGTAACGAATCAAGCAAGTAAATATATTTTGCGTATATTCCTGATATCAAATCTTAACTTATCAGTGATAACCTAAATCAATGAATTTCACTATAAATATATTGATAACTTTCTATTGGATTATTATACTAAAATAATCCATTTTTACTTCGTTACACAAAATGATGGCTCTACCCCTTTCTTACACTCCTTTGAAAGATCTAAAACCATACAAAAACGCTTGGCGTATTCAAGTCAAAATTCTCCACAGTTGGAAAATGAATACCGCTAAACTTGGTGAATCACTCGAACTAATTCTGGCTGACGAAACAGTATGTATTTTAAATATCAATTTATTCTTTTGCTAATAGATTAATATCAATTCATTCTAAGAGTATTTTTTTGTTTTATATAGGGTGACAAAATAGGAGCTTCTTTCAGAAAGGATCATATCAATAAGTTTGAATCTGAATTGAAGCCTGGATCTTGGAAAGTTATATCAACTTTTGGTTTGAATCTCTGTACAGCCTACTTGCGTCCTTCTCTTATAAAGTATAAGATCAGTACCAGATATGGTACCACAATTTTTCCTTCTGAAAATGTATCTGATGATCATTACCTATCATTCACATCGTTTGATAGTATACTTGCTGGAAATCTTGACAAAAATCTCCTGCTAGGTAATTTCATAATACATATATTTTGTTACTAATTTAGAAGGATCATTTTATTAATAGTTGTATTATTTATATTTACAGACGTTATTGGTCAAGTAGTCAGTTCTGGAGGTTTAGAAGAAATCACAAGTCGTAACAACATTACCAGGAAGAAAATTGAGTTTGAGATAAGAGACACTGAGTAATATTATAAATCTAAATATATATATTTTTAGATTTTTTTTGTTCATACGTTATTTTTAGATATTTTTAGAAAATTGAGTTTGCTTATACGTTATACTATTTTAATATAATCTCTGTCTATTAAAATTCTTATTTAGGGATAAACGATTATCATGTACTCTATGGGAAACCTACGCTGAAGCTTTAGATCGTGCTATCAATGATTCAAGTGATGGAATGGTTATGTGTTTCCTACGCTTTGTTAAAACAAAATAGCTATAAAGGTAACAGTAAGCATAATATTTATACATTTAATTTGTAGGGCACAGAACCATTACCAAAAGTATTTTTACAAAACATTTAACTATTGTATCATATTTATATTTCATTTCAGAAAAACGATACATTGAGAATGCTTTCGATTCTTCTATCTTGATGATCAATCCTCAGTTACCAGAGATGGAGGCTTTTCAGAACATGTAAATTCAAATAGCTATGAAATTATTAATCAACAATATGTTTCATTATGATTTACTATTCCTCTTTTTCATTTTAGTCTTCCTGCGGATCAATTGGCTTTAACAATTACCAATTCTGGTGGAAAGAGAGTTTATAACCGATCTGGTTTCAAGAGTGGTCTTGACTTTCCTTTGCAAATGATCGCTGACGTACTTGCTGAAACAAAGGTATTTTACATTTATTAATAGTCTAACAATATATTAACATAATCTATTTTGGAAAATGTATGAGTTATAAGCTTAAGGATGTAATATTATTTTGATAGGTAGGAAAATGTAGAATCGCATGTACTATTTCAGCAATCGATACAGATTGGGGTTGGTTCTACATTAGCTGTCGAAAGTGTAATAAGAAGGTTGATAAGGAGGACCTGTCAATTAAAGTGGAAGATCAAAAGAAACCAAGCAAACCAAGGTGGAGGTGTGAAACCTGTAACGAGTGGGCCACGTTGATTGAGCCTAAGTAAGTCTTCTAATTATTTGTCATATATTTTGAAATATGAATATTTGTTGGTTGATCTATTAGATGATTAATTCCTCTTTAGGTACAAATTACATGTCCACGTTTGGGACAAGAGTGGTGAAACCAAAATTTAGATGTTTGATAGTTGGGCATCAAAAATTGTGGGTGTTTCCGCAGCTGAAATCCTAAATGGTTCATTTGAAGAGGTATATTTTTAAATTCCTTGGTTAGATTTTTAACAAAATATGGAATCATTCACAATATCGAATATGCAGATTACGGATCCTACTATGATCCCTGATCAGATTAAGGCTGTGTGTGGGAAGACCTTTCAATTTCTGATATGTATTGGTGGGGACAATCTTTCTGGTGCTAATGATAGTTACAAGGTTTCTAATGTCTGGGAAGGCAATAAATTCATGGAAATTAGTAATGAAGCATCTGAAGATACTACTGACAGAATTAGTCTCACCTCTGAACAGGTTTGCCTTTTTTTATTAGATATAGTTTCTATATATCTATATAGTGCTATCAGAAACATCTAATGTATATACTATTTTACTTGCAGGCATCACTGATGATTACTAATGGCACAGAGCCTTATGAAACTGGTCATTCTTCCAGTTCAACTCCTTCGTCGAAGCGCAAAACAGAAGCCACAGACCCAAACATTGATCAATCATCTACAAGTAAGAAAAAATGTTCCGATCAGTCTACTGATTTCACCGAAGATAAAGGAGATTATCCTACCAAGGATTTGAATGAAGTCATTAGCTGTGAAGATGTTGATCACGGAAAAACATAGTCCTACTCCACGTTTGGTTTCCAATTATTTTCACTTTTTTCCTTTGAACAATAAAAAGCATTTTTAAATGCTTAATTTAAAACTTTGTTGGTTATTTATTTGGTTCAGTTTTTAATATAATTTTGCTTTGGTTATTTATATGGTATTTTTATTGTTTATAATTTATTTGTTCTCAACTTAATTTATTTTAATAGATATTTGACTGTTTAGTTTTTTTCTTTACTTTAGAATATTGTACTCAATCATTTAATTTAGAAATCTTCAATATAGTAAAATAAGGATCTCTTTCAACAGAGACATTGATGATGAATTAGACTTTTAAGAATCATAGTTTTAATGGAGTATATGATGATGAAATCTACTTTCAAGTAGCATCAGTTACATCAAGTATCTATAAATGTAAAAGAAATTTATACTGATTCCTATTTTTATTGCAGTACATGCGATTAGTAAAAACTGCTATTCAAGCAGACTGTCTAATTTAGTATTAGTACAATATAAATATAAGCTAATCAATTATAATGTATAGTTTCGATCAAATTTAACCAATGCATGTATGGATTATACACCAAACATAAAGTTTTTTGTTATTTTCAAAGTCTTCGCCTTGATTACTTCAATTTCGAACTGACAATAGAGAAACCGACATAAATCTGTAAATAACTTCCAATCACTCTTCATATTCCTCTTTTCTAGATATATATATATATATATATTTATATTTTTGTTTTTTTTTGTGCAACTTCAAACTTCATTCACGATAAAACATTTACTATATATCTATTATCTAAAATATTCTTACCTCTCACCTTTCATCATCTTTCTTCTTTCTCCAAAATAATCAAGAACCAAACCAAAAAATGGTTGCATACATAGAGGATTTGAATCCATCAACAGATAGGTTGAGTGTTGCTGTTAAAGTACTGAGGCTCTGGATACCCGAAATCATCATAATGCAGCCTACCTATATTTGTTTGATCTTGGTTGATGAGAAGGTAACAATCCATTTATATCCTTCTGGTTGATATTTAAATCTGAAATTAGTTTTTATATATTTTAGGGAACAAGAATTCAAGGTAAACTCCGAAGTCAGCTTTACTTTGATCAGTACATAGATTTGTTGCAAGAAGGACGATGGTTTCTTCTTTACAAGTTCCAGGTTATTGAAAATCAGAATATTTACAGGAATTGTAACAATTCTTCTGAAATATTGATCACTAGCCAAACTCGCATCACTCGAATCCCTCCTAGATGTCCAGACAATTTTTCCATCTAATAGATGCACTAACAGTTGAAAATGCGGCAGAAGATGAGAGAAATTGTTGTGTTGGTAAATTTATTTAAATATATTGTTTAACTTACAGTTTCTATAAAACATTATTTCCTTAGATTCATAGTTTTTTAATTTCTTTGCTCTTTTCAATCAATTTCAGATTTTTGTGGAACGGTGGTAAGAGTAAATCAACCGCGTCAAATTGTTTTTCAAGAAAATGAAGTTGGATTCAATGGTCTGAAAGATGTTCTTCGCTTTACTGTAATTGACATCAAGTAAGTTAAAAGTTTATAAATTTTGTAAAGAAGTACTACCTCATTTGATTTATATTTGCCATTGAAAATAATACATAGAAGAAACCACTGAAGTTGTCCATTGTTAATTTGTTTATTGTAAAGTAACGAACAGATTCAATGTTTTGCTGTCGGTGATACATGTTCTGAATTTCGTGAAAAATGGGAACAATATGTTGCGAGTCCTTCCTATGCCAGTGAACTAGTATTGTGTCTGCTTATGTTTTGGAGAATCTCTGTCTTTGAAGGTATTAAGCAATATATTAGCATTTGTTTTAGATAAGCCAATAGATCAAATATAAGATTTGTCACTTACTTTTTTTTTTAAAGGTCACCGTTGTCTAATGTCTCAAATAAGATGTTCTAAACTTTTACTTGGTCACGAAGCAAGAGCATTCACTACAGATCCTGCACTGTAAGTTCATCTATAACATCTATACTATGAAAAATTATTAATATGGAATCATTACTATAAGCTGTTTTAACTATTGTGTTCCTTTATCTTTCGCAGTCTTTGTTTTCATGAATCATCAGACGATGAAGATTATAACGAAGAAGAAGAAGATGAGAGTGATTCTAATGATTCGGTGTAACCTTAAGATTTGTTGGTTTACTATTAATTTCGTTAAAAACTTTCATTTTATTTTTACTTAAATAAGTTCAACTCTTTGTTGTTTAGATCTTGGACCTATATTTCCGGATATTATGCCAATTACCCTTATCGAATCTTAAATTTATGTTCAAATATATCTTTTTACCAAATTATGCATAATACCTTCAATTTCAAAGATTCTTTTGTCAGGGTATAATTCATGATTGACAGATGCATGCCATTAAAAATTTGGACATAATTTACGGTACATCTAAGACCAATGCATGCCATTTATGAAACAGTAAGATTTCGATTCCCATTGTTTACCTTTTTTGTTTTCTTTAACTGTAATGATTACGTAACGTTTAAATTTTCAATAATGGTATACGAATATTAACGAAAGATATCAAACAATATAAGCGGTTATTAAATATTTTGCATTATAATTATTTATTCTTAATTACCAAATCGTCGTAATTGTCAATATATTAACAAATCGTTGTAACGATTCGTAAACGACGTGTATTGACTATAAAAGGAACCAATATTTGTCATTTTAGAAGGTACCTTCTATTATCTTCATCGATTCTTCACAAAAAAAAAACACCAATCACACAAAATGGCTATTTATGATAGAGTTAAGGATCTTCTCACATGGACAACAGGCCAGAAGATTTAAGTTAAGGTCTTGAGGAAATGGAGGAAGGAGTCTGAGGAAGGTTCCAAAATTCATCTAATCCTTTGTGATGTCTTCGTAAGTATCTATACATTATCTTCGTAAATTCATGACTGTTTGAGAAAATATTAAAATTTGTTTTTTCACTAATTGTTACATTTTTTGAATATAGGGTGAAAAAATTGAAACATCAATAACTCCGGATCTGTTCCAAATTTTCAACAATCAAATTGCTGAAAATGATTGGAAGATTGTTTCCAATTTCTCTGTGTGTTACCATGAGAGACGTTTGAAGCACACTCAAAATGATCATAAGATCATCTTCTCCAATGACACCATCGTGGAAAATTCAGAAGTTGTTTCCAACAATCACTTCTTTGAACTCCAAACTATTGACAGAGTGTTTGATGGATTTCATTCTGTCACACAACGTCCACTAGGTAAGTTTCCAATATTTTAACAACTTATCTGTACTTAACTATATTTTGATGGATCTGTAATATTAATCTAAGAACTATATTCCCGTTTTATACCAGACATCATGGGCGAAGTGATCAATGTCGAATCAATGATCCGTGCACATGATCCAAATGTGGAGGTTCCTAATGAGATTATGAGGATCTTACGGTTTTCAATCCGTGATTTGAGGTCCGTTAAAATTTACACTTCAATCTTAGTTCAGTTTTATATCAAGCTTTTTTAACATTTATATGTACTGTAACTATGTTTGATTGTTTCATAGTGGTATGGAGATAAGCTGTGTGGCATATAATGAGACAGCCACCTTTTTTACGAACAATTGGTTGGCAACAAGATGTTACCATGTTGTTGCAGTATTACAGTTTTGGCATGCCAAATATCCAAGTTCCGGTAATTAAATTATACTTTATATAGTTGTTATTCTAGATTTTTATGGATAGTAATTTTAATTTGTACGATTTTGATCAGTCGAATGTTTATACCACAACTTACAATAGGACAAGGAATCATTTGATTGGTTCTTAGAAAATATCTATAGTTATTGTACATAAGTATGTAGAGATTTGTTTGATTGGAACATAGTTTAAATCTTTGGAATGAATAGGTAAAAGAATTGAACTGTACTCTACCCCGTTGGTATCAAGGATTCATTTTAATCCTCCAGTTGCAGAAGTCCAAGATTTCAAGATGAGGTGATTTGATCCATTTCAATTTTTATATATATATAAATAAAAAAAAGGATAAGTGACTAATATGATCTAATTGAAATTATGCAGGCTAGAGTACCAAGCTGCTGAAGATGCTGGAAGTGATTGAGAGATGCTGAAGATGGTGGAAGTGCTTCAGAGATTGTTTTTAATTTGCTGTCTTAATAATTAAACTACGTTTGTTCTTTGTTTTTAATTTGTTGTCAAGATTTGAATCTAAGTTATAACTAAAAGATTATTAGTTGCATAACAAAATGTTTTTCTTATTTTCAGTTTCATTTAATTCAAACTTATTGTTTTCTGTTATAATATTATAGATATACTTTTATAAAAGATATAATATATAACTAATAACTTATGGATATATAACTAATAACCAATATAACTTATATTAAACACTAAAAATATGTATAAATAAACTAAACTTATATAGAATTAAAATATAGATTTCATATGGAAGATTGTAACAAAATTATTTTTTAAAAAGAAGTATATTAAAAAAACTTATCCTTACTCAGATAAAACATTATTATGTATATATCTATATTATACAAATGACTGTGTAAAAGAGGATGATGATTTGATTTGTATCATAATCAAATCTTCACAAAATCGGGGTAATGGAATGTGCATATGTATACAATTTTTTAACATTTAATATAAATAAATATAAAATAGTGGAAGAAAGACTACGTTTCACATATGTACACGAAGGGACTTTTCGGATTCTCTTCTCTTCCAAAAACCTTATAACTATCCAAACACATTTCAGATAAAAAAAAGGAAAAAAACTTTCAATCTCTCCAAAACCAAAACAAATTTTATATATATTAAAAAATGGTTATCAGTAGAATTGCTGATCTCAGTCCTGGAAGGACCGATTGGACGATCATCGTTAAGGTATTGAGTACTTGGAAGACACATGATTTTTTCGAAAAAAGGGTCATGCTCTTGGTGGATAAAGAGGTAAATCTCAACTTAGTATATTCTTTATATCCATTTTATATATTCTTTTGGATGTTTGATTTAATGATAAGAGATGATAAGATAATTTTGATTTTGGACATGCAAGGGTCAAACGATTGAAGCGACTTTAATCCACGATCCGCGATTGAAAAATGTTCCAAGATATATCTATGACGGTGAATGGTATTGGATTGATAAATTTAAAGTGATCTATCCAACTCTCAGAGATAGAAACACAATACATCCTTACCAGATCAGAATTATCGAGGAAACTAAGATGATTATAAGAGCAGATGAGGGAGAGGGTGACTTCTATCGATTCAAAGACTTCTTAGACATTAAAAATGGCAGATCGTTAAATGGTTCATCTTTTGGTAAGTACATTCACTTAACCATATTTCCAATTCGTTTTCTTAATCATATTTACATATATTAATTTTAACATATATTTATTTATATTATTACAATATAGATGTTCGTGGATGTATAATCGATGTGGAGCATAAACCTAACGATGGTAGTGCCAACGGTTATGATGAAGTACTATTTACACTCATCAATGGCAGGTACTATTTTTTGTCTCCATATGTTTTTATTGATTTTTACTACATCAATTAGAATTATCATATTTAGATACTAAGAAGATAATAACCTGTGTTATATTTTTGACATGTATGAATAATAGGAATGATAAACTCATGTGTTGTGCAAAAGAATTGTATGCTGACTATTTCATGTATTCTTGGAGATTAAAAGGATGCCATCTCACATACAAAACCGACCCAGTGTTTTGTGTTTTACGTTTTTAGAATGTTGGTGTTATTGGAGGTATGTCTCGATTTTTGACTTTATTCAACTAAATTCTATGATCAAATTTAATTGAACATAGAAACAATGATTGGAAAACCATGCATTGTCAATCGCACTGACTCATCCAGGATCTTCATAAAACCAAACATTGCTGGCTTAGAAAATCACAAAACAAAGTAAGTTTTATTAATAAATAGTTATAATTTCTTCTTAATATGTTGTGCTCAAAGATATGTTGTTCATATATCCAGCTCTGAATTTGCGGCGTCGTATTATATAAGAAACCTGATGGGACAGAATGATGAAGCCAATCGAACATTTGCATAAGGAGATCAAGGATAAAGTAGTTTCTTATAAGTAAAATATATGCATCTACCTTTATGTATTAACTTTTGTATTATGTTCTTTTCTTTTGTTGTACTCTGGATTTTACGTCTGTTTAGATAATTAACTTTGGCATGTTTTTATAATCTATTCAATTTCAATCGCGCAAACATCTAACTGTATAAGGAAATGCATATATGCATTATACTTATTACTTTCCACTATTGATTATAAAATCTACTAATTAACCAAATTATAGGGGAATTATATCAAAGAAACTAAATTAGGAATAAATATCTTCTTAATTACTATTGTAATTAAACGCAATCACAACAACTAACAAAATTATCTTTCTTCCTCTCATTCTTACTTTTGGGCTGATTATACTTTCTACTATCCGCAGTTTCTCTAAACATACTGTTAAATCAGTGACTATGAAACGCAGGAAAGATGAATGTGAGAACAAAACTCCTAAACCTCCACAATTTTCAAACTTAGAGAAGAAATTTCGGATAACTCCATCTTCTGAAAAGGAAAATCCACCACAACCATTTATTGGATCTAAAAATACAGTCCCTATTAAATCTGCATTTCGTGGAGTGTTGAAGGATATTACAAATACCACTGAAAGTAATAAAAGTGTTAGCAAATCTACACAGCAGCCACCGAGAAGGTCAACACATGAAAAAAATGGGACAAAAATTTCTTTAACAGCATCCACTTCAAGAAAAGAACTCCATGGTATGTAACTCTTTACTATATATATAGATTGTACATAATAATCTAATAACATATATTCAAATCATTTTTTATTGTTTGTCAGGTCCTGTTCATCCATCTCCTAAAAATATTGGATCTAATAATACAGTCCCTATCAGTTCTGTATACGTTCGTCTGTTTAAGGATTTAACAAGAAAATGTTACAGTAATACAAGTGTTACTTTTCCTTTAGACTGATCACAAAGGAGGTTACCATATGAAAATGAAATCAGAATCAATAAACTAACACCATCGGCTCCAAGAAAAATCCTCCAAGGTATGTACCTCTTAATTATAGATTAGAGATAATTATTTAACTCCATTAATCCATATTATTTCTTATATTGCTAAGGTTCTGGATATGCACCTCCTACCAATATTTATTTTGTAGATACCCCGTGCACACCTAATGTATGCATTTCTCCAATCCGGCGTTTGTCGTCTCTTACAAATGAAGCAAGGATTAGTCCATATTCAAAAGGTTATATTTACGTATAATCATATAATATTTTTTATAGTCACTGAATACTTTATAATTTAGTTCTAATACACAATTTTATCCTATGCAAAATATATATACAGGAAATGGATCAAATTTCTCTGAAATCATTGACACTCCAAGCAGAGATTCTATAAATACTAATCAAGCAGGCAATATGAATAAAAGAGTTACCTTGAATGTCTATACTCAAAATACAACTCATTCGTTGCTACCAAGTATCATAGATCCAAGCCACGGCATCAGTAAAAAACAACAAACTAGATTCGGTAAACAATTTTTTTACAAATTATTTAATGTGATTATAGTAATCTATTCTACTCAAAATCTTGAAAAAGTGTTTATTTTACTAACCCCTATTTTTAAAAGCAGGCAAAGTAAGTGTTTCTTCAACTTATCCTTCTGAGGATAACAATACTATCAGTAAATTCAGAGATTTAGACAACACATCTGATCAAGAAGAGAACTCGGAACTTGAAGATTTTGAAAGTGGTATAGTACAGGATTGTCTCTACTAATTTTCACTCAATAGTTATTGAATTCATTATATATATCTAATTAATGTTGTATAACAGATGATTCAGAAGCTGAAAATGAACAACAAGTCTTTGATTGTAGTAGTCAAGAAGATGAACCTCATGACCCATCTGATGCTATTGAGTCTGACTCTAATTCAGAGCCGATTACACAAACCATTGAAGATAAACATAAAGATGCTAAATGTCGTTATGAGTTCCTAAACCTTTTTGATGAGGCTTTTCAAAAGGTGTTTGGTAAACCTAATTCAACTGTGAAGAACAATATCAATTTGAAGGAGAAACAGAAGACGAAAAACCCAAAAGACGGTATAGTTATCCTCTTTTTCTTTTTCTTCTATATATATCGGATACTGATTTTCGAACATAATTAATAAACTGTTTTTTTATAAATTCAGCTTATGAAGATGACGGTGATCCTGTCCACACATGTAAGGATTGTGGTGCTATTTTCTGGTATGGTGAAAGATTAAATCGGAGGAAGAATACAAAAACACCAATATACAGTGGATGCTGCATGCATGGACAAATTCAACTACCTACGTTTAAAGAATCTCCAGCTTTGCTTTTGTGGTTATTAACATCTGATGATGACTTAGCCAAACATTTCCGAGAAAATATCAGAGCTTATAACATGATATTCTCATTTACCTCTATAGGAGGTAAAGTTGATCGTTCAGTAAAGAAAGGTCGAGGTCCTTCTATGTTTGCTTTGCAAGGCGAAAATTATCATCTAATGGGTTCTTTGAAACCAAAACCTGGCGACTATCCAAAGTTTCAACAGTTATATATTGTTGATACTGAAAATGAAGTAGCAAACCGAATGAATATAATGAGGTAATTCTATATCCAAAATATTATTGGTAATATAGTTTTTCTTTTAATTAATTTACTGTATTTGATCCTTTCTAATACTAATTCTATTTTCAGTAAAGGTAAAGATGATGAGAATCCATCTGAAAAGAGAAAGTTCAAAAAGGAAATTGTTGAAAAACTGCAGAAGATGTTGAATGAAATAAATCCTTATGTACAGCATTTTTCGTTATGCAAGAGATAGGTTTGCTTTGGAAAAAGAAAAAGCAAATTTCCATATGCGAATCTTCTCTACACGTGAGAAAGATGGCACCAAATATAACTTGCCTACTGCTTCTGAAGTTGCTGCATTGATACCTGGAGATTTCCATAACGAAATGAATAAACGTGATATAGTGGTTGAAATGCAATCTGGTAAGTTGAAAAGGATTCATGAGTGTCATATATCTTATCTTGCTTTGCAATATCCTCTTTTATTTCCACTCGGTGAAGATGGATACACATTGGGTTTGAAAAATATGGTTAAATAAGGATCAAAGAAGAAGAAGCGAAAGGATATAAGTATGAGGCAGTGGTACGCGTATAGGCTACACGAGAGGAAAGATGAGAAACATATATTATTCCGGTCTAAGTGTTTATTTCAGCAGTTCTTGGTTGATACGTATACTATGATTGAGTCTAATCGTCTCCGGTACCTAAAAAAACCAGAAGAAATTAAGGAGTTCAAACATAGAGGAGATTCAGCTTGCAGCGGATGAAGGAGAAGATGATCTCACAAATCGTGGTAACAGAGTTGTTATTCCACCTTCTTTCACCGATGGACCAAGTTATATGAGGCAAAATTATTTGGATGCTATGGCTACATGTAAACAATTCGGTTTCCCAGACCTTTTTATAACCTTCACTTGCAATGCTAAGTGGCCAGAAATCACAAGATTCGTCAATCAGAGGAATTTGAAAGCTGATGATCGACCGGACATCATTTGCAGAATTTTTAAGCTGAAACTAGAGAAGTTTATGGATGATTTAACTAAGAAACATATATTGGGGAAAACAGTTTCAGGTAAATCTCTTCCACTAAAATCTTAAATTTTAAAATTTTAAAACATTTTTCATTGAAAATGATTAAATTTATAAACATAATCTGTTTTGCAGCTATTTATCAGATTGAGTTTCAGAAAAGAGGTCTTCCTCATGCTCATATTATTGTTTGGATGGATAAAAAACATAAGTTCCCAACAGCCGATCATATTGACAAGATAATTTCTGCTGAAATTCCAGTTAAAGATGAAGATCCAGAACTCTACGAAGTTGTCAAAGAATGTATGATTCATGGTCCCTGTGGAAGTGCGAATATGAACTCTCCGTGTATGGTTGGAGGAAAATGTTCAAAGTTCTATCCTAAGGACTTTGTTGATACAACAAAGTTAGACAGAGATGGATATCCAATTTATAGGAGGAGGGATGATGGTCGTTTTATAGAGAAGAATGGCTTCAAGTGCGACAATACATATGTCGTCCCATACAACAGAAAACTTTCTCTAAAGTACCGAGCTCACATTAACGTGGAATGGTGTAACCAAACTGGATCGGTCAAGTACTTATTTAAGTATGTGCACAAATGTCAAGATCGTGTTACTGTATCTGTTGAGGGAGGTCAAGAAGAGGATGAAACAGAGTATACCTCCGACGGTGTCAATATTAACTCATCCAAAAAAAAGGATGATGTTCAAGATTTGTTTGACTGCAGGTTTATCTATCTAAAACATGTTTAAATAGTTCTATAAGATGATACCCCGTCAAATGAACTGAATGATATGAATTTTTACATTTTGCAGATATGTTTCCGCATGTGAAGCTTTCTGGAGGACGAATCAGTATCCTATACACTATAGAACAACACCTGTTGTCAAACTTACATTTCATGAGGAAGGGAAGCAACCTGTTTTCTACAAAGATGGCGACAAGCCAACTACCGTATTAAATCGCCCAACTCTTGATCACACGATGTTTACCGCTTGGTTTGAGTTGTGTCTAAGGGATGAGGAAGCAAGAAAGCTTACATATGAACATATTCCAAATAAATACATCTATGATAAAAAGGAGAAAGAGTTTCGTCCGAGAGGTAGAACTGGTTTCTCTATTGGGCGAATCAATTATGTGCCACATAATTTAGAAGATTCCTACCATCTTCGAAAAAGAGGCATGCTTCGCTCTAGGTTTGCTAGATGATGACAAAGAGTATATTGAAGGCATAAAGGAAGCTAATTTTTTGTGTTCATCAAAGTTTTGTCGTAGACTTTTTGTGATAATGCTTATATCTGAAAGTTTAACTTCTCCTAAAACTGTATGGGAAGAAACATGGAAAATCCTTTCAGAAGATATTGAGAGAAAAGAAAAACAGAGGAGACAACGTGCAGGTATATTTTTACTTTCATATCTACCAATAATTTGACTATATATTATTTATTAAATAGATGATAGCTTATTTTCATTTCTCTAACCATATGAGTAAATATTGTTTTCGTTAGACTTTTGTTTGTCAGACACGGAAAAACAGAAATTGCTACTAAGAGAGTTACAGAAGCTAATGAAAAGAAATGGATGTTCATTGCAAAAATACAAGCTTATGCCACACATATCTCTTGAAGATGTAACATTGCCTAATCAGTTGATACTGGATGAACTCAACTACAACCGTGAGGATTTAGCAAAGAAGCATGATGGTTGGAAAAAGATGCTAATAGAAGAACAGAAGAAGATCTATGATGAGATAATGGAAGCTGTAATCAATGACAAAGGTGGTGTATTTTTTTATATGGATTTGGAGGAACAGGGAAAACATTTTTGTGGAAAGTATTGTCTGCAGCAATAAGATCAAACGGTCATATTGTTCTCAATTCGGCATCTAGCGGTATTGCCTCTCTACTACTAGAAGGAGGAAGAACAGCTCACTCTAGATTTGCCCTTCCTTTAAATCCAAATGAAACTTCTACTTGCAACATGTCAAGGAGCTCAGAACTTGGTGCGTTGGTTAAAGAAGCAAAGTTAATCATATGGGATGAAGCTCCAATGATGAGTAAATACTGCTTTGAGACATTTGACAGAAGCTTGAAAGATATTATGAGGAGTAAAGAAGACAAATTGTTCGGAGGAAAAGTTGTCCTTTTTGGAGGTGATTTCAGACAAATTCTTCTTGTTATTGTTGGCGCAGGAAGGGAAGCGATTGTCAATGCATCATTAAACTCTTCATACTTATGGAATCAGTGCAAAGTTTTAAGATTGACAAAGAATATGAGGTTGCTTCAAGACATTGGTAAACAAGAGGCCAGCGAGATAGAAGAGTTTTCTAAATGGAGAAGGAAAAATTAATGAGCCTAATGATGGTGTGTGTGAAATAGATATCCCACAAGAGTTACTTATTCCAGAGGGTTCCTCTCCGTTAGAGTCAATCATTGAAGCTGTTTACGGAAAGAACTTTGCCACTCAAAAGGATCCTAAATTTTTCCAAGAACAAGCTATTCTTTGCCCTACGAATGAAGATGTCAATTCTATCAATGATGTCATGTTATCAAGTCTAATCCGTTAGTTCATCTTTATTCGTCCTTTATTTATTGTTAGTAATCATACACACTTAATTCATCAGATAAATTTATTTAGGTTTTGTTTTTTCTTATTTTTTCAGCTGAAGAAAGAATTTATCTAAGTTCTGATTCAATTGACCCTCAAGATAAACGTGCTATCAAAAATAAGGTTTACTCACCAGATTTTCTTAATACCATTAAGGTTTCGGGTATACCTTATCATAGGCTTCGTTTAAAAATAGGTTGTCCAATTATGTTAATGAGAAATATTGATCCGCATGGTGGTTTAATGAATGGTACAAGACTGCAGATCACCCAAATGGCGGACCATGTTTTGCAAGCTCGGATTTTAACTGGTGAAACGACCGACCCTTTTTTTTAAAATAATAATATAATAGTTAACTACAACTAGTGGTCCCATACCCACTAGCCACCTAACCATATTCACAATCCAACAGCGGAACAACATACCAATAAATATCCAATAAAACAATAACCAATAACCAAATAAGTAATATCCAGCATAAATTCCAAACAGCATAAATCAAACAACCAGCAATCCCAACAATGCCAGGTAACCATACAATCAAGTCCCTAGAACATCCTCCCTTCATTGCCTTTGATTCCACGATCACACTTTGCCTTTACCTGCAACACAAACACAAATTGAGATGCATGAGTATTTGATAAACACTCAGTGAGGCAATCCTCCCATCTATTGGGCTATACACACAAGCAATAAGATCTCTACATGCCACAAACAACAATCAATAAAACAAACCAGGCAATATACAGAGCATGCAACATCCATCGTAACTGAACAAGGGGTGTCGACCGACACCAGATGGTGTCGATCGACACTGACTATCTGGTGTCGACCGACACCAAACTGGTGTCGACCGACACCCTGCCCGACACTCCCGAAAACCCTAGTTTGTGTCGACCGACACCTCCATATGGCATCGATCGACACTCGCCAAAGTCCCGAGTCGTCCTCGCGTTGGTGTCGACCGACACCCCAACTGGTGTCGACCGACAGCGATACCGAGCAGCGATTTCCCTCGATCAGAAACTCCGAATCTCGCCTCCAATCTTCTCCAATCCGCTCCTTGCACTCCCAGAAGCCAAACCCAGCCCAGATAGCAACAAAATATTATAGAGAACTCAAAGAAACAACCACATAAGCACCAAATCACATAGAATCTAGAGATCTTAGCTTAGATAAGCCATGGTCATGCACTCACCTCTTTGCAGGAAGTTTCTGACCAATAAGAACGAATCCCTCACTCCTAGCAAGCTTCTAGCACCTTCCCAGCCTCCAATCTCTCAAGAACAGCCAAGAAATCTCCCAATCTCACTCACCAACTCAAGAACACTTGTTTCTCTCTTTTCCTCTTTTTCAAACAAAACGGCGACCACAACCTCTGGAACACGACCTAGGTCGTTTCCTTCCTTTTAAGACCCGGTTCAATGGTTTCCTTAAACCAAACCGAACCAAATCGATTAAAAACTCATTCTGATCGAACCGAAAAATAAGTGGTGTCGACCGACACCCCCTTGGTGTCGATCGACACCCATCCCCAAAAACCAATTTTTGGTTTGCGGATGTTACAATTCTCCCCCACCAATCTAGATTCGTCCTCGAATCTCGAACAACCATCAGTCAAGGACTCCCGTGCAACCGTCTCCACAGCCCGCACTCCTCCGACCGATCTACAGAAGGTCACCTCTAGGCGATAGACTCACGCTCCAGGCGTCATTTGCTCTTGACTTTTTGGACTTTCCTTTACTCATAGGCCTAAACCTTGAGTTTTTTATTGGCTCCTCATCAAACCTAAGTCTGCATGCCAAATGTTGGCTCCTCATCAGGCCGAAGCCAGCATGCCATAATATATAAGGAAAAGTCCAAACTCGTCTCTCGGGTTGCCACCTACAGCGCGCCCGGATCGTCATCCGAAGTCGATATACCAACCATACTCCCGAGCCACAAAGTCTCTGAATATGGCAGTACTAGGAGAACCTAAGTCCCCAAGAGTCGCGAGCAAACGATTCTGAACACGTCCGAGTCCTATCCCTATCCAGGTTTCCTTCCCGTGGCTCGCGTAAAAACATCTCAATGTCCTACCAACCACATATTCCCTCACTGGAATACCTCATGAACACAAGGATCATATAGGCCACAAGGGCCGCCACCAAGGCCAAACAAAATGTCCTAAAGAGGACCGCCACCAAGGCCAACAAATGTCCTAAAGAGGACCGCCACCAAGGCCAAACAAATGTCTAAAGAGGACCGCCACCAAGGCACCCTGGCTAAACAGTCCGCCACAAGGGCCATCTGTCCCGAAGGACCGTCACAAAGACCATCTGTCCCGAAGGACCGTCACAAAGACACTCTGGCTAAACAGCCCGCCACAAAGGCCATCTGTCCCGAAGGACCGTCACAAAGACCATCTGTCCCGAAGGACCGTCACAAAGACACTCTGGCTAAACAGCCCGCCACAAAGGCCAAACAAACGTCCTAAAAAGGACCGCCACCAAGGCCACACAAATGTCCTAAAGAGGACCGTCACAAAACTCTGCTAAAAGCCCGTCACAAAGACCCCACATGTCTAAAAAGACCGCCACACAGGGCACACTGACTCAAAAGTCCGCCACTAAGGCCACACCCAAGCCCCCTTTAAGGCTCTCCACCGCTAAAATGGACAAATTCTAACTCCCATAAAACTTTCCATATTTAGCACTTCCCATATTTGGAAAACTTCTATTTCTGGAAACTTTCTTCCAAAACCCCGCCTCACAGAAACTTTGTACCCCGAACACCACCTCATCTTGTTACTGAGTCGCACAACCAACCACCCCAAGCGACCGAGTAACAAGAGAGATGGGCTGGAATACTCCATTCCCGCTCCAGCCACAGATTCAGATGGGACCCAGCTAAACAAGCTCAAGTCGCGGCTTGCTTCTCATACCACTTCTTGAACCTTGCTTTCATCTTCACCTCAGGCTCCCAAGTCTGCTCCTCAACACCATCACAGTCCCAAAGGACTCTCATCAAAGGAACCTTCGTCTTCCGAAGTTCCTTAATCCTCCTCTCGAGAACCCTCACCGGTCTCGCCTCCAAAGTCATGTTAGGCTGAAGATCTTCAGGAATCTTAGCCAACAACTGATCATCCTCGCGGAGACACCTCCGCAACATAGACACATGGAAAACCTTATGGAATGCACGCATCACCTCAGGTAACTCCAATCTATATGCCACTGGTCCAACCCGCTCAATCACTCTGAATGGACCCATATACCTCGGACTCAACTTAGTCTCTGACAATGACCTGTTCGGACCCCGCAACATGGCCATCTTGAGGTACACTCTCTCTCCTACCTGAAACTCAAGATCTCTCCTCCTCCTATCTGCATAACTCCTCTGCCTATCCTGAGCCTCCTTCATGTTCAGCTTGAGAACCCGAATCTTCTCTGAGGTCTCCTGAACAAAAATAGCACCAAACATACTCCTCTCCCCCACCTGAGTCCAGCATAATGGTGTACGACATGGCCTCCCATACAAAGCCTCATAAGGAGCCATCTTAATACTTGCCTGATAGCTGTTGTTGTAAGCAAACTCTACCAGGTTCAGATGATCTGCCCAATGGCCACCCCAATCCAACACACACATCCTCAGCAAATCCTCCAGCGTCTGGATCGTCCTCTCTGACTGTCCATCAGTCTGGGGATGATAAGCTGTACTCATATGCACCTTAGTGCCCATCTCTGCCTGAAATGCCTTCCAGAACACCGAAGTGAACTAGAATCCCTATCAGACACAATGCTCGCTGGCACCCCATGCAACCTGACTATCTCCCTCACATACTTCTTAGCCAAGACCGCTGCTCCATCAGTATTCTTAATGGCCAGAAAATGTGCTGACTTAGTCAACCGGTCCACAATGACCCAAATAGCATCAAAGGTCCGTGACACGGCAATCCTACCACGAAATCCATAGTGATCATATCCCACTTCCACTCAGGAATGGGTAAACTCTTCAGTAACCTGCCAGGAACCTGATGCTCAGCCTTCACTAGCTGACATACATCGCACCTCGAAACCCACTAGCCAGATCCTTCTTCATCCCGACCCAATGATAGTACTCTTGAGGTCACGGTACAGCTTGGTGCTCTGGATGAATGGATAACTTGCTCGCATGAGCCTCTCTCAGAATCTCCTGTCTCAACTCCTCATCCTTGGGCACACACACACGACCGTGCACCAAGATAGTACCATTATCTGAGACCTGATATCTGAATCCACATCCTTAGAGGCATTCACTAGCCCCAAATCCTTCTCCTGAGCCAACCGCACTCTACTCAGAAGATCTGCTCTATCTACTGCTTCCAAACCCAACGGTTCTGTGAAACAGCACATAAGCTCAAAGCACTGATCTCCCCTACCAGAGACTCCATCTCCTGCTCCTGAGCCGAAGCTACCCTCTTCCGACTCAGAGCATCTGCAACTGTGTTAGCCTTACCAGGATGATAGGCTATCTCCAAATCATAATCTGCCACAAGCTCCATCCACCGCCTCTGTCTCAAATTCAGCTCGGCTGAGTGAATATATACTTCAGGCTCTTATGATCTGTAAACACCTGTACCTTTGCACCATAAAGATAAGATCTCCAAATCTTCAGGGCAAAAACTACAGCACCCATCTCCAAATCATGAGTAGGATAGTTGCCTTCATGCACCCAACTGCCGCGAAGCATAAGCAATCACCTTCCCATGCTGCATCAGAACACAACCCAACCCAACTCTAGATGCATCTGTATAAACCACATAGGGTTCTCCCTGCTCAGGCAAAGCCAACACGGCGCGCAGTAGTCAACATCTCCTTCAGGCTTGCAAAGCCTTCCTCACACTCTTCTGACCAGACAAAAGGAACATCCTTCCCTGTCAACTTAGTCATAGGACGTGCTCTGCTTGCAAACCCTGCACAAATCTCTTGTAGTAACTCTGCCAATCCAGGAAACTCCTGATCTCTGGCATTCTGCGGTCTAGGCCAATCTCTGATAGCCCTGAATCTTCTGGATCTACTGAAACCCCCTCAACAGACACAATGTGACCAGAAAGCCCATCTCACGCTGCCAGAAACTACACTTGCTCAACTTGGCAAACAACTTCTGCTCCCGCAGCTTCTCCATGCTGCCTCAAATGCACTGCATGCTCCTCAGACTCTTAGAATAAACAGGATATCGTCGATGAAAATGATGATAGATACATCCAGAAACTCCTGAAACACACTGTTCATCAATCTCATAAACGTTGCTGGTGCGTTAGTCAACCCGAAAGGCATCACCACAAACTCATAATGCCCATACCTCGTTCCTGAAGCGTCTTCCTCACATTTGCCTCATCTATCGGTATCTGATGATAACCCGATGCCGATCCACCTTGGAGAACCAAGTAGCACCCCTCAACTGATCCAACAACTCGTCAATCCTTAGGAGAGGGTACTTGTTCTTCACAGTGACCCGGTTCAAACCCCGTAATCAATACACAAACGGAAACTCCCATCCTTTTTCTTGACAAACAACACCGGCGCTCCCCACGGTGACACACTTGGACGGATGAATCCCTTACTCAACAAATCCTCTAGCTGCTTCTTCAGCTCTGCCATCTCTGCCGGAGCCATTCTGTAAGGAGCCTTGATAACGGTGTCGTCCCCGGTTCTAGTTCAATGGTAAAAGGATCCGACCGAGATGGTGGTAATCCTGCAAAGACGAAACACATCCTCAAACTCCTCCACTACTGGGATACCGCTAACCGTAGACTTCCCCACTGACTCTGGCATAGATATAGTAACCAAATAAGCCTCACGGCCCTTCTCAATCATCTTCCCAGCTGAATGGCTGAGATCACGAGACTCCCTGAAGTCGGTCTAATACCCTGAAAAACCAACTTCCCTCCTGGACGCTCAAACTCCACTCTACCCGATAGCAATCTAAATGCACCATATGCCGATGCAGCCAATCCATCCCGAGAATAACATCATACAGCCTCCACGGGACTGATAAGCAAATCCGCTGGCCATGACTCTCTGCGATCTGAATATCAATTCCTCTAGCTCGTCCAATAACTCTCAGGAACTTGCCTCCCGCAACTCTAACAACTCCTGTACGCTCTCCAGGATCCCCGCTGATCCTGCACACTCTGCACACTCTGGAGTAATGAAGCTATGCGAAGCTCCGAGAATCAAACATAACGTGGGCTTAAACAAACGTGGACTTAAACCCGCCCAACAAGGTCTACACAAACCTCATGTGTTGAGAACCTAACACTTTATCACAGGAAAAATAAAATCTGACCCTACTAAAATTCACAAAGATTAAGTACCAGAAATTATACTGTGATCGCCCGGCACGGTTCCACCCGTCTCTACTGGTCGTGTAAACCCGAGGCCCCTACTCAATCCGTGCCCTGCTGACCCCCAGGCCTGCACCTGCTGCAACGCTGCACTACTGCCGGCTGCAGCTTGGGACAAAAAGGCCTGATGTGCCTGTCTCCTACAATGATAACACACCCGAGGTCCCGCCGTCGGAAAACTCCTCTTGGGACAACTAGCAACCCTGTGATCCTGGTCCCACAACCGAAGCAACCCGCACCACTCGGCTTCTGCGTAGCCTCCCACCTCCTCTTGGTTCCATGAGCATGCCTACCGCCTGCTAGAACCACCCTGCTGCTTGAGCCTTACTAGGCTGAATGCTGGAGCTACCGCCAACTGACTGTGCCCCGGATATCCTCCTCAATCCTGCTGCAGTCTCAACCAGCTCACACGCGTAGCATACCTCCTCCCTCTACAATGAACTCTCAAGTCCTCACGTAGAGCACTCAAGAACCTCCTGATCTGAGCCTCCTCAGGCTTCATAGCCCGACCTCCATAACAAAGAGTCGACTGAACTCCAGTCCAACTCCCGCACTGACCGTGTCCCCGAGACAACTGAAGGAACTGCACCTCCAAACGATCCAATGCCTCTCTAGGAAAATACTTGCGGTTGAACTCCAAACGAAGTCAGCCCAAGTCATCTCCCTGCACCCTCCTAGCAACCACAGATCTCCACCACAGCTCCATCACCACTCAAGTAGACCCTATGTCCACCCAAACTCCTCAGGACATCTCGGAGTGTGGAAGTTACGTTCCACTCTCGTCCTCCACGCATCCGCAGCAGTAGGATCTACACCTCCTGAAAACTGCTCATTACGCAACCGACTCATCTCTGTCAACATGCTGAGATAACGAGCATGGACCCCGCATCCGCAGCCACTGGCTGCCGCTCCTCCGCATCACGTGGTGGCACCACGAGCTGAGCCGGTACCACGGTGGTAACCGCTCTACACCTGTGCCAGCAAAGCCGCAACGTCAACACCGGGGACTCCACCTGCTGGGACCCCCACACCTGGACTAGCATCACTGGCCACCTGGAGCATCAACACCGCCCCCTCCTGCCACACTCACGGAATCCAGGAACACCCTGCGACTCGCCAACACCCTCAGCTGTCACACTCTGGTCTTCGGTCTCACTAACCACTGGGGCTCTGCCCCTACCACGACCACGTCCGCGACCACGTCCGCGTCCACGACCTCGACCAGCCACAGCATCCTCTCTAACCATCTGCACTACCATGGACAGAAGGCTAAGCTAACAATTTCTATTATAACACAGAACATAAACTCACCGTGGAATCACACACTGCTCGAAGAGGATGTTCTGGACTCCATGCCACACACAATTGACTAACTCACAAAATCAATCAAGACATGCAATCCCAAACATCACAACGGAAACCTAGTGAACCCAAACCTAGAACCGTAAGGGCTCGATACAAAATGAAACGACCGACCCTTTTTTTAATAAATATATAATAAATAATAATATAATAGTTAACTACAACTGTGGTCCCATACCCACTAGCCACCTAACCACATTCACAATCCAACAGCGGAACAACATACTTATAAATATCCAATAAAACAATAACCATAACCAAATAAGTAATATCCAGCATAAATTCCAAACAGCATAAATCAAAAAACTGACCAGCGTCTAACAATGCCAGGTAACCATACAATCAAGTCCCTAGAACATCCTCCCCTTCATTGCCTTTGATTCACGATCACA